>CM069860.1:205020325-205620325 GCA_036172795.1 Pelodytes ibericus
ATTTCCAAATCTCCAGCATCAGAGAGCAAGCCAGTCAGGTATGTACCATCTCCCCTCTACCCATATTCCGTCTCCAACATACATCTCAATATGCCTGGTACATTTTATTCAGTTGACCGGGAACAAGATGCCACCAATTCACACGTTTAAATTGTAATTCTACCAAGTTCAAGCAATCAATACCTTTATAGACCATTTGAAAAGCCTCCAACCATTCCTTAGATAAAACATTAATTTCAAGAGTTTCTGTCCATTTTTCTTCACCCAGATATAGAATTTCTCTGATTCTAATAATTTCAATACACTCGGCCAACTGTCCTTTGTTTTCCTTTTTTCCCAAAACAGTTTATTTTTTCTCTATTATTTGTATTTATCTTTTATCTTATGAATTTTATTGCTTATCTCTGCTAATTAAAGATCTCAATTTTTAGCGTTGGGCAATTCTGTACAATTACAGAGAATGGTCTGAGAGTGGTTCCATCTAGCATAACTATGCCACACACAGGAGCCCCATAACCATGACACTCCAGAGCCCCATAACTATGCCACATACAGGAGCCCCATAACTATGACACACCAGAGCCCCATAACTATGCCACATACAGGAGCCCCATAACTATGCCACATACAAGAGCCCCATAACTATGCCACATACAGGAGCCCCATAACTATGACACACCAGAGCCCCATAACTATGCCACATACAGGAGCCCCATAACTATGCCACATACAGGAGCCCCATAACTATGCCACACACAGGAGCCCCATAACTATGACACACCAGAGCCCCATAAATTATGCCACACCAAAGCCCCATAAATTATGCCTCACCTTGGATGCCAATTAATTATGCCACACACACAGGCGCCCCATAGTTATGCCACACACGTGCCCCATAATTATGCCACACAAAAGAGCCCCTTAATTATGCCACACATGGGGCCCAATAAATATGCCATACATGGGACCGCCATTAATTATGCGACACACAGGAGCCCCACAGGGTGACAATTGTACAATTCTAAAACAATACATATCTATACACACAGACATCTCTCTATCTCTCTCTCTCTATAACTAGTTGCATTTATACTCATTTGAATTTTTTAATATTATATTCAACTATTTTCATATGTAATAAAAATGTTATTGAAAAATTGCATTCCTTGTTTTTATTCCCTTTCTCTGCACCCACATTGCACCTAAATTACAACACAGCACCATACAGTACCCACAGAACTTCCCATGCACCTATATTGCACCCACAGCACTTGGCTTGCACTCATATTGCACCTACATGATTTGGCATGTCACAGTGACACTTTGCCCCACAGAACTAGCCAGTGTCACTTTCCTCATAGTACATGTTATTTCGCCCCACAAACCATGCCACAGCATCACTTTGCCAATTAAAATAAACCAGTTTACCCATTAATATGCCAATGTTTGCCCATATATATGGCACAGCCAATTTGCCCAACAATATGCCAGTATTATTTTGTCATTCATAAACCACAATTTGCCCAATAATATGCCAGTATTATTTTGCTGTTAATAAGCCAGACATTTTGCCTAATAATATGCCAGTATTATTTTGCCATTTAATATGCCACGGCCAATTTGCCCAATTATATGCCAGTACTATTTTGCCATTCTGACAGGGTCAGATTGGGCATCTCTTTTTGTTTTACAGAATCCAGCACATCGATCAACCTCCTCATGTTATTGGTGGAAGTTCTTCACGGGATGAATTCCACCTGGCTCCGGGTGGATCAGCCTAGGGACAAATAAGTCTATCTGCCAGCAGTGAACTGTATATCTTAACATCAGTGTTTAGCAATGAGACAGGGCGATAATTTGGCATCAGATCCGGGTCTTTCCCTTCTTCAAAATTGTTACAATGTTAGCCTGCAACATTTCCCGTAGTAAGTTTCCCTTCTGTATAATCTCATTGAACACCTTCGTCAAGTCCCTTTTTATTAAGTCTCTAAAGATTTTATAAAACTGGTTATTGAATCCATCCGGACCAGGCATCATATTCAGTCTGAGGCTATCTATGGCCCTTCCTACCTCCTCCTCTGAGATAGGACCTCATCCATAGAAAAATTGGGTGTTGCCTAAATAGTTCTTTACTCATCCCTCATCTGTGCCTGTTACACAACTAATTCACTTAACTGACTACAATTCTGCATCTCCATCAACTCGACATGGAACAGTTCTTGGATGCTCACCATTATGGTGAGATGCAGGTACATTTTCAACACAACTCTGGGTTCCAGCAACCTACCATGGACAGCAGCTTCGAATGCCATCATCGGAGCAGCGCCATCAGATTGTGGAAGGGCTCCTGATGTGCACAGCTGATCATGACCTCTGTGATCTACAGCCCTGCAGATCACTATAGTTCTCACCACAGATGTAACTGCTGGAAAAGAGGAAGATGTTTAGGACATTTCAATACAGAAGGTAGGCAGCACATTCTCTTACAGTTCACATCCATAGTCATCTGAATCCTGAACTATGGTACATTGTCTCTGACCTTATCATAGCTATTCACAGAATAACGTAACACAAACCAATGCGGATTGCATGATAATCCTGTGATTGAACCTATGAGGGCTTATGTATTCATGTTACTGTAACGCGCAATTACATACGTGTAATACAACTTGTCAACAATTTGCATGAGCACGGATGCATAGTAGTATGTACAGATATGTCATTCCATGTTTATGCACATTGGGTGGTGGATCCCTGGGCCTGTAGACCAGGAGCCTGCAGTTGGTGGGAGGAACCTGGTACAAGAGGTGGAGAAGATAGGTCTGTTGGAGATGAAAAACAGTGCATTGGTAAGGTTGAGCTGGGTGCAGAACATTTCACATCAGCATTTTCACTGGGCTTCATTCATGAAACAGGAAACTGCATATAATGGTGAATGGTGATACATAAATGAGAAAAGGAAAGTAAAACAAGGATTAGTTAGATTAAAAACAAAAGAAGGATGCTATGTAGAAGAGGATAAAGGCTTAGCAGACTGCTTTAATGAATATTTTTGTTCAGTTTTTACAAATGAAAATGAGGGTAAGGGACCTCATTTAGGGAAAAAGACTAATGAGTCTTTTGATGCATGTAAGTTTACAGAGGAAGAGGTTTTACTTCAGCTGTCTAAAGTAAAGACAAATAAGTCGATGGGACCTGATGGGATACATCCAAAGTTATTAAAAGAACTTAGTGGTGTACTAGCAAAACCGTTAACAGATTTATTTAACCAATCATTGTTAACGGGAGTAGTTCCAGAAGATTGGAAATTAGCTAATGTTGTGCCCATTCACAAGAAAGGTAGTAAGGAGGAGGCGGGCAACTATAGACCAGTAAGTCTTACTTCAGTAGTGGGAAAAATAATGGAAACCTTGTTAAAGAATAGGATTGTTGAACATCTAAAGTCGCTTGGATTTCAAGATCAGAGACAGCATGGGTTTACTTCAGGGAGATCATGCCAAACTAATCTTATGGATTTTTTTGATTGGGTAACTAAAATAATAGATCAGGGTGGTGCAGTAGACATTGCTTACCTAGATTTCAGTAAGGCTTTTGACACTGTCGCACATAGAAGGCTTATCAATAAACTGAAATCTTTGAGTTTGGATTTCAATATTGTTGAATGGATTAGACAATGGCTGAGTGACAGGCAACAGAGGGTTGTAGTCAATGGGGTATATTCGATGCAAGGTCTTGTTACTAGTGGGGTACCTCAGGGATCTGTTCTTGGACCCATTCTCTTTAATATTTTTATTAGCGATATTGCAGAAGGTCTTGTTGGTAAAGTATGTCTTTTTGCTGATGATACAAAGATTTGCAGCAGGGTTGATATTCATGGAGGGATAAGCCAAATGGCAAATGATTTAGCTAAACTAGAAAAATGGTCAGAGCAGTGGCAACTGGCATTTAATGTGGACAAGTGCAAGATTATGCACCTTGGGCGTAAAAACCCAAAAGCAGAATATAGACTATTTGGTACAGTCCTAACCTCAACATCTGAGGAAAGGGATTTAGGAGTAATAATTGCAGAGGACTTGAAGGTAGGTAGGCAATGCAATAGAGCAGCAGGAAATGCTAGCAGAATGCTTGGTTGCATAGGGAGAGGTATTAGCAGTAGGAAGAGGGAAGTGCTCATGCCATTGTACAGAGCACTGGTGAGACCTCACTTGGATTATTGTACGCAGTACTGGAGACCTTATCTCCAGAAGGATATTGATACTTTGGAGAGAGTTCAGAGAAGGGCTACTAAACTGGTTCATGGGTTGAAGGATAAAACTTACCAGGAAAGGTTAAAGCATCTTAACATGTATAGCTTGGAGGAAAGACGTAACAGGGGGGATATGATAGAAACATTTAAATACATAAAGGGAATCAACACAGTAAAGGAAGAGAGTATATTTAAAAGAAGAAAAACTACCACAACTAGAGGACATAGTCTTAAATTAGAGGGGCAACGATTTAAAAGTAATATCAGGAAGTATTACTTTACTGAGAGGGTAGTGGATGTATGGAATAGCCTGCCAGCAGAAGTGGTAGAGGTAAACACAGTCAAGGATTTTAAGCATGCGTGGGATAGACACAAGGCTATCCTAGCTATAAGACCGGGAACGGGGGACTAATAAAAGTACTCAAAAAAAAAATTGGGCAGACTAGATGGACCGAATGGTTCTTATCTGCCGACACATTCTATGTTTCTATGTTTCTATGTTTCTATGTTTCTATGTTTCTATGTTAATGGAATTCCCAAATTAAGGCCATAATAGCCAAGTTGTAATGATTCTGAAGAGCTGCTGATATTGAGAATGTTTCATGTCAGGAATTTTGGCCGTAACTTGGGATCTCCGTTCACAATTTAGTACAATTCCCCCTATCTGTTACACATGTATCTGCTACAGTTGATTTGCAGACACATGCACATGTATTGGAAGGCTTGACCATAGACAGGTGACGAGGTCACTGGCACCAAGGCCAACTGAGTAGTCTGACCTGGTGAAGTCTGTGGAGGAATAGGAAGATCTTCTGCATTATGTGCAGGCCATGGTGCTTCGTCATCAGATAATGCTGGAGGTGGATGGGGCACAGCACCAGATGCTATGAGTAAAGTCAGGACTGGCCCTTTAATGGGGCAAACTGGGGCAGTGGAAGCACTTTGCTGCTCCGTGCAGCGGTCTTTTTCTTTTTTCTTTCCCTGTGTCCGGGGAAGCTTGATAGAAGGAGGTCTCAGCCAAACTCTCCTGATTGGCTGAGAGTTCAGAAGCCTCCCGTGATTGGCTCAGTCCCTCCTTCACACAAGGAGCTCAAAGCAAAGAGATGGTTGGACCAGGTAAGTTAAACATCTGGACAGTGTGTGTGTGTGTATCAGTGTGAGTGTGTGTGTCTCAGTGTGAGTGTTTGTGTATGTATGTGTGAGTGACAGACTGTCTGTGTATGTGTGTGAGTGAGTGAGTGTGTGGATAAAGGGGTTAATGCCTCTGACACTGCCTACATCTGTCTAGACACCCAAGGGATTAACTCCTCTGATGCTGCCTCTATTTGTCTAGCCACCCATGTGGTTAACTCCTCTGATACTGCCTATATCTGTCTAGTCACCCAAGGGGTTAACTCCTCTGATACTGCCTATATGTCAAGCAATCCAAAGATTAACTCCTCTGACTCTGACTATATCTATGTGGATTTTGTTATGTCACTGGTCACATTAGGATTTAGGGAATTGCACAGCCTATTCTCATAATAATGTTTTACCATTAATCTCTTTTCACCTCATGGGTGAAAAAATATTTTATTATGTATATAAGAAGTGCTTTAGTGGGCAAATAAAAAGAAAAAAAAATGTGTTCTAGTAGTTCACCCATGAGGTGAGAAGAAAGAAATGGTAAAACAAATATTATTATGAAAATAGGCTGTGCAATTCCCCCAAAACATAATATGTGACCACTGACCTTTAACATGACTCAAATATTGTACATTAAGTTTAAATGCTCAAACATTTAGGGTACATTTTAATCATGGCCTGCCCATACTCGCACCATATCATTTTGCATATATAAAGGTGCTCTTGCATTAAATTATCACTTCCAGATAAGTTTCATTTTAGTTTGATTTATCATAACTGTGGGCTCAATTTGTTTTTCGGGGGCAGGGGGATGGGGGGCAGCATTTAGTTTTTAACCCCAGGCAGCACAAAGTCTTGGGCCAGCCCTGAGTAAAGTGAGAGAACAGTGTTAATACATATCAGTTGACATACATGTATATATTTTGTATAATGTACTCATTTATTTAACTGATTACAGACTTGTAATCCAGACTCCTCCAAGCCTGTAAACAGTACAGAATTTACCGCTATTCATATCGTCGGCCATGGGAAGCAACCAGCACTGTTAGCAGTTCAGCAGCGAAATGCGCTGCGGGAGGAAGCAGGCAGCACAGGTGTCACCCCGTCGGTGCAGTAAGGCCCCCACGCACCCCCCTTTGGGACGCTGCTGTGACTGGCCTACATTGTGACCACTGCTCCAAGATGCAGATAGGCTCATTTTTATAAGATAATATTTAATTTAAAACAAAAATCTAGAAAATGCACACCACTGCACACCCTGTACTATAGAGAGAGCAGTTTCTACATTAAGTGTCACTTTGCTTTTAATTTGTTAAAATTATCACCGGGGCCTGAAACATCCTACAAATAGATTTACTGCTTGGCTCCCAGGGCAGGAACTCAATTCTGGGCCCGGAGAGTCTCTGTTGAAACCTCTTCCCAATAAAGGTTTAACCCCTTTGGCATCTGTGACCTGTTTCGTCAGCCTGCTCCTGGGAGTCCCGGCCCAGTCGTTTTCTTGCGTGTTATTACATAACTGCGAGTGAGATAATTCTGGCAGTCGCCAGCCGAGTGGAAGCTCGGGAAAAGTGTACAGGAAATGTGCTCTCTGCTTTCCTTACTGAGATTCCCATTTGTATTAAGTAACATTTAAAGGGGCTGCCTGGTGCCCAAAATGTTAATGCATATTAATGTGCTTTCAAAGTACTTTAAAATGGATGTTTTACATTTTGCATTGCTTAAAATATAAAATACTTATAGCTAGGTGAAATTGTGAAATTCCAGCAGTTAGCTGAAGGAAGCAATGAGTATAATTTCATTCAAATGAAAGGAATATTCTGTCTCTCTAGCGATGTCATCAGACAATGTGTTGCACTGTTAAGAGATCCTACTGTGTACAAGAGCAAGGTCACTTAGATTATAATGTAATAATGTTTAGTGTTGAGCGAACCCAAACCGCAAAGTTCGGGTTCGTACCCGAACATTACGATTTTTGGACCCCGGACCCGAACTCGGACATTCCACTGTATGTCCGGGTTGGAGTTCGGGGTTCGGAGATTAATATCGCCTTAAATTTAAAATTACTAGTGACTGGACAGCTATTGCTAGTAAAATAACCCACCCCCCTGGTCCCCACCCATTGCCCGTGGGTGGGGACCCTAATAATAATGAGGGGGCACCTAGTGTCCCCCCCTGTCTCCACCCATGAGCGGCGGGTGGGGACCACAAATAAAGTGACTAGGGGTGACCAGCTTCTAGTCACTTACCCCCCCAATAAAAAAAATTCCTACCTACCCCCCCTCACCCTAATAAAAGTGAGGGGGGTGGGCAATAAGCTAACCTGTAAAAAAAAATTTAAAAAAATTTATACTTACCATTTGATGTCTTCTTTTTTCTTTCTTCAGCCCCAAAAAAGGCCAAATAAAAAACCATAATACGTGCCGCAAAAAAAAAAAAACGAGCACAATTTTTTTTTTATCCACGGGTGCAAATAATCCATCTTCTTTTTTCTTTCTTCAGCCCCAAAAAAGGCCAAATAAAAAAACATAATGCGCGCCGCAACTGTTAAAAAAAAAATCAAAACTCGAGCACAAAAAAAAAAAAATCCACTGGTTGGATTTCAATCCAACTAATCACAGTGCTCTGTGTCATTTTACGCAGCGTGGGAAAGTTCTTTTGAATTTCCCCACTCTGTTTGAAATGGCTAGCACTCTGATTGGTTGGTTTGTAATCCAACCAATCAGAGTGCACTGTGTCATTTTAAACAGAGTGGGAAAATTCAAAAGAACTTTCCCACGCTGCGTAAAATGACATCAAATGGTAAGTATAAAATTGTTTTTTTTTTTTTACAGGTTAGCTTATTGACCACCCCCCTTACTATTATTAGGGTGAGGGGGGGGGGGTAGGAAGGATTTTTTTTTATTGGGGGGGTAAGTGACTAGGGGCTGGTCACCCCTAGTCCCTTTATTTGTGGTCCCCACCCACCGCTCATGGGTGGGAACCGGGGACGACGACACTAGGTTCCCCCCTCATTATTATTAGGGTCCCCACCCGCCGCTCATGTCTCATTATTATTATTAGGGTCCCCACCCTCCGGCAATGGGTGGGGACCAGGGAGGGGGACACTAGGTCCCCCCCTCATTATTATTATTAGGGTCCCCACCCGCCTCTCATGGGTGGGGACAGGGGGGGGACACTAGGTCCCCCCCTCATTATTATTATTAGGGTCCCCACCCACCGGCAATGGGTGGGGACCATGCAGGGCACTTGTCCTACTCTTACCCATATTTTACTTCCTTTTGCAGCCCTCTAGCCCTTTCCATGACTTTTTTAGAGGCATTTTAGTGGCCAAAAGTTAGTATCCCCATTGACTTCAATGGGGTTCGGGTTCGGGGTCAAGTTCAGGGTCAAGTTTGAGCACGGACCTGGAAATTTTTTCGAAGTTCGGCCGAACCTGCCGAACCCGAAAATCCAGGTGTCCGCTCAACTCTAATGTTATAATGTTTAACTGGTGGTCATAGTCCGAAGGTGTTTTGCCTGGTAAGCCATTTTCAAGTACCACTTTTGACAAAAGAAGTGGTACTTAGTACAACCCCACTCATAATACTCCATGGATATATCCTTTTTTTAAATTTTTTTTTACTTTATCACTGCCAACTTGAGAACTTTACCTCTTGGTGTTAGAATAGACTGTGTTCAGTCTTGGCTATCACCTTACCTGTAAGGCCTTCCTAAATAAGTAGTTTATTTATTTTGCTAAGGTATGGGTGGGGCGGTGGAGCACCCTTAGGTGTTTTTTGTAAAACTCAGCTCTGGGACACAATTCTAAAAGAACTTTCCATTTTTTCCAATTTCAAATGAGATTTTTTTTTAATAACCCCCAAAGTCTCTGGTCCTAGAAAGGTGAGGGAAGTAAATTCAGTCCGGCATCCAGCAACACATCCCCTTTTAATAAAGTTAGCCCTGCTTTAAAAAAAAAAAAAAAGAACAACACTGCATAACAAAATACAGCTGTTGTTTTGATAAAATAAAGAAAATATTTTATCCTGTTAATTATGTTTCCTGATTTTGTTGTTGTTAAATAATTTAGGGAATTCCATTAAATTGGCAGTGGTCTTTACAAGGATTAGTTAGATTAAAAACAAAAGAAGGATGCTATGTAGAAGAGGATAAAGGCTTAGCAGACTGCCTTAATGAATATTTTTGTTCAGTTTTTACAAATGAAAATGAGGGTAAGGGACCTCATTTAGGGAAAAAGCCTAATGAGTCTTTTGATGCATGTAAGTTTACTGAGGAAGAGGTTTTAATTCACCTGTCTGAAGTAAAGACAAATAAGTTGATGGGACCTGATGGGATACATCCAAAGTTATTAAAAGAACTTAGTGGTGTACTAGCAAAACCGTTAACAGATTTATTTAACCAATCATTGTTAACAGGAGTAGTTCCAGAAGATTGGAAATGAGCAAATGTTGTGCCCATTCACAAGAAAGGTAGTAGAGAGGAGGCGGGCAACTATAGACCAGTAAGTCTTACTTCAGTAGTGGTGAAAATAAGGGAAACCTTGTTAAATAATAGGATTGTTGAACATCTAAAGTCGCTTGGATTTCAAGATCAGAGACAACATGGGTTTACATCAGGGAGATCATGCCAAACTAATCTTATTGATTTTTTTGATTGGGTGACTAAAATAATAGATCAGGGTGGTGCAGTAGACATTGCTTACCTAGATTTCAGTAAGGCTTTTGACACTGTCGCACATAGAAGGCTTATCAATAAACTGAAATCTTTGAGTTTGGATTTCAATATTGTTGAATGGATTAGACAATGGCTGAGTGACAGGCAACAGAGGGTTGTAGTCAATGGGGTATATTCGAAGCAACGTCTTGTTACTAGTGGGGTACCTCAGGGATCTGTACTTGGACCCATTCTCTTTTATTTTTATTAGTGATATTGCAGAAGATCTTGTTGGCAAAGTATGTCTTGTTGCTGATGATACAAAGATTTGCAGCATGGTTGATATTCATGGAGGGATAAGCCAAATGGCAAATGGTTTAGCTAAACTAGAAAAATGGTTAGAGCAGTGGCAACTGACATTTAATGTGGACAAGTGCAAAATTATGCACCTTGGGCGTAAAAACCCAAAAGCAGAATATAGACTATTTGGTACAGTCCTAACCTCAACATCTGAGGAAAGGGATTTAGGAGTAATAATTTCAGAGGACTTGACGGTAGGTAGGCAATGCAATAGAGCAGGAGGAAATGCTAGCAGAATGCTTGGTTGCATAGGGAGAGGTATTAGCAGTAGGAAGAGGGAAGTGCTCATGCCACTGTACAGAGCACTGGTGAGACCTCACTTGGAGTAGTGTATGCAGTACTGGAGACCGTATCTCCAGAAGGATATTGATACTTTGGAGAGAGTTCAGAGAAGGGCTACTAAACTGGTTCATGGGTTGAAGGATAAAACTTACCAGGAAAGGTTAAAGCATCTTAACATGTATAGCTTGGAGGAGAGACATAACAGGGGGGATTTGATAGAAACATTTAAATACATAAAGGGAATCAACACAGTAAAGGAAGAGAGTATATTTAAAAGAAGAAAAACTACCACAACTAGAGGACATAGTCTTAAATTAGAGGGGCAACGATTTAAAAGTTATATCAGGAAGTATTACTTTACTGAGAGGGTAGTGGATGTATGGAATAGCCTTTCAGCAGAAGTGGTAGAGGTAAGCACAGTGAAGGATTTTAAGCATGCGTGGGATAGACACAAGGCTATCCTAGATATAAGACCGGGAACGGGGGACTAATAAAAGTATTCAAAAGAATTGGGCAGACTAGATGGACCGAATGGTTCTTATCTGCCGACACGTTCTATGTTTCTATGTCTTTTGTAGCACTTCCGATGTAAGAATCCAACTTTAGCTAATGATGTGTCATTAGCAGCCAATTCAAAGAAAACTTCGAACCCGCACACTGCATCAGATGTGTGTAGATTCATCGGTGTTAAAAAAGATGTTTAATCCAAACAACTTTTATGGGTCCTGAGGCAAGCGCAGACTTGCATGTGTTTTCATGGTGAGTTATCCCATTCTTAATCCCATTCTTTTTCCGAGCTGTCATTTTTCCACGCACAGGGGGAGGGTGGAATTTCGCAAACTTGGGGCACAAAAGCAACGGAATAATTTCACAAAGTAATCTGGGTTGAAAAAGAGACTTAAGTCCATCAAGTTCCACCATCAGAAAAAAACAGTGTCACCAAGCGTTAAAAAAAATATAGACTCCTGTAAAAAATTTGGGATTCAAGTATATATGAGACCCTGTTCAGTGACTTGAGTAATCGTTGAACCCAAGATTTTCTTTTGCCATCTGTAGAGTTCCATATCTCCCAGCATGCCCCAGTAGTGACATGGGACAAGGTGGCACTGAAGGAAGAGTGTACACACTACTGTATATAAATATGAGCATGCGCAGTATTCTCCTGGACACTGAAGAATGAAGTCGGGAGCATGGGATAGCGAGTCCTAAAATGGGACTGTCCCCCAGAAAGCGGGGAGGTTGTGGGGGTATAGTATGTAGAGCCCATTATTTATGACACGAAATATGACTCTGTATGTGTTAAGTTAGCGTTGTCTATTTTATAGGGGGCTTCAGTAAATCGCCATAAGGAAAAAATGTTTGAGGAAAGGGGTTGTGAAAAAGGCCTTCAACCAAAATGCTGAAACACTCTCTTCGAGTAAAAGCCATGCTAATGCGTTGACATCCAACTGGCCCAGGGGCTGCACGTGGACCTCAAGGAGTTGTTGCGTGGCCCATATTCTAACTGAAAAGTTAGGTTCTATGGCACTGTCTCATTAAGAGCCAGAGCCCCTGACTTAATATTCTGCAAGGTGTGGGGACAACACTGGAATTGTGGACCCTTGATGTTGATGTCAGACCCATGCATATAGGTCATCCATATGCAGCCCCATGGAAGGCCTTTGATTGGCTCCTGATAGAGGCAAGCTCCAAAGGTAAGCATTTGCAAAATGTAAAAAGGAAAAAAAAATTGAATGAATATACATTATTTTGAAATCATCAGCTTTATTATCAACTAATCATCTCACAGATTTTAATACAAATCATTTGTGGGCCAAGGTTTTAAAATTGGAGTAAATCACCATGGGAACCAATCAATTCAGGATGAGAGTGCTAGGTAGACGTCTGAGTCTTTCTGTCAAAAGATTCACTTCCAATCAGGGTGGGGTGGTTAATGTAAATTATGTTTGTTTGTTCTGTCAGAAAAGCCCAGCGGCCAGCTCAAAAGACTCTTTCATGTCCAGAGGGGATATACGCAGATACGGAGACTACGTAGGATTATTTATAAATGCGTAGAAAATAATGTAATGCAACTGAGATGCAATTAGTGTCTACAGAGATGTATAAAACCGAGCTAAAGGGAGGTGGCGGGGAAGTCGTAACAGGTTCCAGATTATTGGGGATGCCATTGTGTGCACCAAGTCATGTCCAACTAGGGGAGGTGCATGTAACCATACCGGGGGTTGTGATGAAGTGGTACCCAGGTGCCTCTTAGACTTGGTATAAAGCGATTACAGACAAGGCAAAAATGATCTAATCATTAGGGGTTGGGATAAAAGTGTTTCTGTTAGAAAAGTAGTGCAGTCGCACCATTGCTAATTAAAAAAAATTAAAAATAAAATAATGTCTGCATGTGTGGATTAAATGATTACTGCTAGAAAAAAAAAAGACACAGCTATCTAATTATTACGAATTTTGCTGCAGAAGTAAGTAAATTTGGACGTCCAAAAATTGTCAATTTGAGAATTTAAAATTTGTTTGCTCTAAGGGCTTTATCCATGATAGAGAGATGGGAATTTCAAACATAAGGGCAAAGTCGCTGAATGGGAGAATTTGTCCAACCAAAGCTACCTTGGCCTTTAGTTTGAAATTCCCTTCTCATTCCCTGCAACGCTCTCTTACATGAATAAAGCAAAAAATGTTAAATTCTCAAATTGCCATTTTTTTGAAGTCCCTGCTATTTTGCTGTGTTACTGAGCACTTGTCTTTTGTTGTGTTTATGTTACTATTAAGATAAAGCACTCCCATCGTAAATTATCTTTGACTTGGTTTTTTGTGTGGAGAAACCACAAGAGGTGTTTTGGTAGCAGCCTGATGAACTTGAGATAAGCCGCAGTTAACGAGCTTTAATTACTGTCTTTTCTACATTGGGATATCATTACAGATGCCCATAGAAGTGCCGCAGTAAACAAACTACAAAAAACGATTCCAAATGACACATAGAAACCGCACCACTGTTTACACACAACCCCAACATTTCAGATTATTGTTTGCAGGCCGCGCGCAAAAAACACTTGCAAAAGTGCGCCATTTGAGCAGCATTAGTGAGAAAGCGCGACCATAGCGGCTCAATCAGCCTCAAATGGATTTCTCTTAATAATTAGATAGTTATTAGAATTTGACACAACAGTTTTGGGGGGGGGGGGGGGGGGGGAGGGGTAATATTGTGAAAGAAAGCGTCAATCAGATAGAACGAACGCAATTAAAAAGGGGGGGAGTAAGAGCAGAGGCAGGTAAACAGAAACGCGTCAGCCTTATTACCCCCCCCCTTACTATCTATTTGGAATTGTAAGAAAAGATTTAATGGCATTATAATGGAGGTTGCATGTATTCCATGTTTCAATTTAAGTTTTTTTTGCACAATATTATGCCCCCCCCCCCCCTCAAAAAAAAAAAAAGTTGTATCAAATTCCAACTAATTATTAAGATTAATCCATTTGAGGCTAATTGAGCCACTAAAGTGATGCTTTCTCACTATACTGGAGCTGGAGCCCCTGCTTGAACACAGGTTACTCATCTTTCAGTCTAGCTTTGCCAGGAAACTAATTGCATTTTTAATATTTGTATTTCCCCCAAACTATATGAACCCTCCACACACTATGAGACTCCTGCAGCCTACAGTTTGCATCCTGCTGTGAAGGCTGAGCGTGATGGGACATTTCCCAATGGCTGGAGTGCCAAAGGTGAGCTCTCTGACAGGCTTTAGGGCATTGCTATTTACTGTAAGGAAGTGAAAGTCACGCCCTCTCTATCACACATTGACCGTGACTGGAACCTGAACCAGGGCTCTATAGTGATTCACAGCCCTGTATCCCTCCGCCGCCTCCAGCTCACGGGCTGTGCAGGGAGTTGTAGTAAGTAGTTAGTCTCCGAAAGTTAGTTAGCGGAAGCGTCGCGTTGTTGCTAGGTAGTGACGCGCTCCGCAGGCGGTGCACGGGGAGGTAGGCGGGGTGTCCCAGCTGACAGAGAAGCAGAGGCGGCGGCTGGAGCAGCAGCAGCAGGAGCTCGGGGCCCCGGGAGCCTGGCCATGCTCCATAGCACCATGGAGAAACGAAGGATGGAGTGTCCGGCGCTGCCACCCGGCTGGAAGAAGGAGGAGGTCATCAGAAAGTCGGGGCTGAGCGCAGGCAAGAGCGATGTCTATTACTTCAGGTAATTATATGGGGGGTCCGGAGTGGGGGGCTGTGAGGGGCTCGAGTAACTGGCAACCTGAAGGACTCAATACATATGTGAGGTGCTGGGACAGTGAGGGGTCAGTCTTGGCACTGCGCCCCAAATGCTCAGTGAGGCAGGCTGCTGGTGTGTGAAGTAAGGGGAGTACCTATATATATAGGGACTGGGGTACATGGTGTATAATGCCAGGAGTGACCAGTGTATATATGGGTACTGGGGTACATGGTGTATAATGCCAGGAGTGACCAGTGTATATATGGGTACTGGGGTACATGGTGTATAATGCCAGGAGTGACCAGTGTATATATGGGGACTGGGGTACATGGTGTGTAATGCCAGGAGTGACCTATGTATATATAGTGACTGGGGTACATGGTGTGTAATGCCAGGAGTGACCTATATATATAGGGACTGGGGTACATGGTGTATAATGCCAGGAGTGACCAGTGTATATATGGGTACTGGGGTACATGGTGTATAATGCCAGGAGTGACCAGTGTATATATGGGTACTGGGGTACATGGTGTATAATGCCAGGAGTGACCAGTGTATATATGGGTACTGGGGTACATGGTGTATAATGCCAGGAGTGACCAGTGTATATATGGGTACTGGGGTACATGGTGTATAATGCCAGGAGTGACCAGTGTATATATGGGTACTGGGGTACATGGTGTATAATGCCAGGAGTGACCAGTGTATATATGGGTACTGGGGTACATGGTGTATAATGCCAGGAGTGACCAGTGTATATATGGGTACTGGGGTACATGGTGTATAATGCCAGGAGTGACCAGTGTATATATGGGTACTGGGGTACATGGTGTGTAATGCCAGGAGTGACCAGTGTATATATGGGTACTGGGGTACATTGTGTGTAATGCCAGGAGTGACCAGTGTATATATGGGGACTGGGGGACATGGTGTATAATGCCAGGAGTGACCTATATATATAGGGACTGGGGTACATGGTGTATAATGCCAGGAGTGACCAGTGTATATATGGGTACTGGGGTACATGGTGTGTAATGCCAGGAGTGACCAGTGTATATATGGGTACTGGGGTACATGGTGTGTAATGCCAGGAGTGACCAGTGTATATATGGGGACTGGGGTACATGGTGTGTAATGCCAGGAGTGACCTATGTATATAGGGACTGGGGGACATGGTGTATAATGCCAGGAGTGACCTATATATATATATATAGGGACTGGGGTACATGGTGTATAATGCCAGGTGTGACCAGTGTATATATAGGGGCTGGGGGACATGGTGTATAATGCCAGGTGTGACCAGTGTATATATAGGGACTGGGGTACATGGTGTATAATGCCAGGAGTGACCAGTGTATATATGGGTACTGGGGTACATGGTGTGTAATGCCAGGAGTGACCAGTGTATATATGGGGACTGGGGTACATGGTGTGTAATGCCAGGAGTGACCTATGTATATAGGGACTGGGGGACATGGTGTATAATGCCAGGAGTGACCTATATATATATATATAGGGACTGGGGTACATGGTGTATAATGCCAGGAGTGACCAGTGTATATATGGGTACTGGGGTACATGGTGTGTAATGCCAGGAGTGACCAGTGTATATATGGGTACTGGGGTACATGGTGTGTAATGCCAGGAGTGACCAGTGTATATATGGGGACTGGGGTACATGGTGTGTAATGCCAGGAGTGACCTATGTATATATAGTGACTGGGGTACATGGTGTGTAATGCCAGGAGTGACCAGTGTATATATGGGTACTGGGGTACATGGTGTGTAATGCCAGGAGTGACCAGTGTATATATGGGGACTGGGGTACATGGTGTGTAATGCCAGGAGTGACCTATGTATATATAGGGACTGGGGTACATGGTGTGTAATGCCAGGAGTGACCAGTGTATATATGGGTACTGGGGTACATGGTGTGTAATGCCAGGAGTGACCAGTGTATATATGGGGACTGGGGTACATGGTGTGTAATGCCAGGAGTGACCAGTGTATATATAGGGGCTGGGGGACATGGTGTATAATGCCAGGTGTGACCAGTGTATATATGGGGACTGGGGGACATGGTGTATAATGCCAGGAGTGACCTATGTATATATGGGGACTGGGGGACATGGTGTATAATGCCAGGAGTGACCTATATATATAGGGACTGGGGTACATGGTGTATAATGCCAGGAGTGACCAGTGTATATATGGGTACTGGGGTACATGGTGTGTAATGCCAGGAGTGACCAGTGTATATATGGGTACTGGGGTACATGGTGTGTAATGCCAGGAGTGACCAGTGTATATATGGGGACTGGGGTACATGGTGTGTAATGCCAGGAGTGACCTATGTATATAGGGACTGGGGGACATGGTGTATAATGCCAGGAGTGACCTATATATATATATAGGGACTGGGGTACATGGTGTATAATGCCAGGTGTGACCAGTGTATATATAGGGGCTGGGGGACATGGTGTATAATGCCAGGTGTGACCAGTGTATATATAGGGACTGGGGTACATGGATGTATAATGCCAGGAGTGACCAGTGTATATATGGGTACTGGGGTACATGGTGTGTAATGCCAGGAGTGACCAGTGTATATATGGGTACTGGGGTACATGGTGTGTAATGCCAGGAGTGACCAGTGTATATATGGGGACTGGGGTACATGGTGTGTAATGCCAGGAGTGACCTATGTATATAGGGACTGGGGGACATGGTGTATAATGCCAGGAGTGACCTATATATATATATATATAGGGACTGGGGTACATGGTGTATAATGCCAGGAGTGACCAGTGTATATATGGGTACTGGGGTACATGGTGTGTAATGCCAGGAGTGACCAGTGTATATATGGGTACTGGGGTACATGGTGTGTAATGCCAGGAGTGACCAGTGTATATATGGGGACTGGGGTACATGGTGTGTAATGCCAGGAGTGACCTATGTATATATAGTGACTGGGGTACATGGTGTGTAATGCCAGGAGTGACCAGTGTATATATGGGTACTGGGGTACATGGTGTGTAATGCCAGGAGTGACCAGTGTATATATGGGGACTGGGGTACATGGTGTGTAATGCCAGGAGTGACCTATGTATATATAGGGACTGGGGTACATGGTGTGTAATGCCAGGAGTGACCAGTGTATATATGGGTACTGGGGTACATGGTGTGTAATGCCAGGAGTGACCAGTGTATATATGGGGACTGGGGTACATGGTGTGTAATGCCAGGAGTGACCAGTGTATATATGGGGACTGGGGGACATGGTGTGTAATGCCAGGTGTGACCAGTGTATATATGGGGACTGGGGGACATGGTGTATAATGCCAGGAGTGACCTATGTATATATTGGGACTGGGGTACATGGTGTGTAATTCCAGGAGTGACCTATGTATATATGGGGACTGGGGGACATGGTGTATAATGCCAGGAGTGACCTATGTATATATTGGGACTGGGGGACATGGTGTGTAATGCCAGGAGTGACCTATGTATATATGGGGACTGGGGTACATGGTGTGTAATGCCAGGAGTGACCAGTGTATATATGGGGACTGGGGTACATGGTGTATAATGCCAGGAGTGACCAGTGTATATATTGGGACTGGGGTACATGGTGTATAATGCCAGGTGTGACCAGTGTATATATGGGGACTGGGGTACATGGTGTATAATGCCAGGTGTGACCAGTGTATATATGGGGACTGGGGTACATGGTGTGTAATGCCAAGAGTGACCAGTGTATATATGGGGACTGGGGTACATGGTGTGTAATGCCAGGAGTGACCAGTGTATATATGGGGACTGGGGGACATGGTGTGTAATGCCAGGAGTGACCAGTGTATATATGGGGACTGGGGGACATGGTGTGTAATGCCAGGAGTGACCAGTGTATATATGGGGACTGGGGGACATGGTGTATAATGCCAAGAGTGACCAGTGTACACATGGGGACTGGGGGACATGGTGTATAATGCCAGGAGTGACCAGTGTACACATGGGGACTGGGGGACATGGTGTATAATGCCAGGAGTGACCAGTGTACACATGGGGACTGGGGGACATGGTGGATAATGCCAAGAGTGACCAGTGTACACTTGGGGACTGGGGGGCATGGTGTATAATGCCAGGAGTGACCAGTGTACACATGGGGACTGGGGGACATGGTGGATAATGCCAGGAGTGACCAGTGTACACATGGGGACTGGGGGACATGGTGGATAATGCCAGGAGTGACCAGTGTACACATGGGGACTGGGGGACATGGTGGATAATGCCAGGAGTGACCAGTGTACACATGGGGACTGGGGGACATGGTGGATAATGCCAGGAGTGACCAGTGTACACATGGGGACTGGGGGACATGGTGGATAATGCCAGGAGTGACCAGTGTACACATGGGGACTGGGGGACATGGTGGATAATGCCAGGAGTGACCAGTGTACACATGGGGACTGGGGGACATGGTGGATAATGCCAGGAGTGATGTGGTAGGTAGATGGTGTAGAATGCCAGGAGTGACGAGTGTATATATGGGGACTGGGGTACATGGTGTGTGATGCTGGGCGTGCCTGCTGTGTATATATATAGGGGGCAGGGGTACATGGTGTATGATACCGGGAGTTGCCGCTGTATATAGGGTGACCTGGGGTTTATAGTGTGTGGCCGGTAGTGCCCATTGTATATAGGGGGCTGGGGTAAATGGTGTGCAAGGCCCTGGAGTGCCCATTGTGTACAGGGGGGCTATGGTACGCGGTATGCGAGGCCGGGGAGTGCCCGATGTATATAGGGGGGCTGGGGTAAATGGTGTGCGAGGCCAGGGAGTGCCCGCTGTATACAGGGGGGCTGGGGTACGCGAGGAGTGCCTGCTGTATATAGGGGGGCTGGGGCAGGAGGTGAGTGAGACTGGCAGAGTGCCCGCTGTATACAGGGAGGCTGGGGTACGCAAGGAGTTCCTGCTGTATATGGGGGGCTGGGGTACGCAAGGAGTGCCTCCTGTATATAGGGGGCTGGGGCACCCGGTGAGTGAGACGGTGGAGTGTCTGCTGTATATAGGAGGGCTGGGGCACGTGCTGTGCGAGGCCGGGGAGTGCCCGCTGTATACAGGGGGGCTGCGGTACGCAAGGAGTGCCTGCTGTATGTAGGAGGGCTGGGGCACGCGGTGAGTGAGACTGGGGAGTGCCCGCTGTATATAGGGGGGCAGGGGTACATGGCATGTATATACTGGCATTCCAGTGGTAAGCTATCGTGGTGGATATTTACTGAACTTTGTGACAGACAATTAAATGAAATGTTCTGGGATGTCCTTGTACAGACACGCTGCCTATCCCACGTAGGGAGAGCAGTGTATCTGGAACCATGCAGTTTCTTTGTATATCAGCACTTTAACCCTTTTAATTACAATTGATGTGCCAGGCACATCATGCAAAAAAGGTCACTTAGTGACAATTGACGTGCCTATGCTTTGACGGTGTGACTGATGCCTCGACATCAAGGCATCGTGCCACACCGAAATTTTGCCCTTCAATGGAGTGATCACAGCTGCCATATTGGATTAGTGTTGGGGTCACATAGTTTGTAAACAAAAACATTCTACTTTTGTTTTCTGCCCTGAACGTGCAAAAACAACATAAAAACATGTAAACACGTATTTCTAAACTCTGGACAAAATTTAGAAACTATTCAGATGGGGCATTTTTTAGGTCAAAGTTAGAAAGTGTTTTGTTTTCATTTTTTCATCCTATAATGTTTTATTTTTATTTTTTTATAGTAAATGATAAGACATGATGAAAATAATTGTATAGTGATACAAACAGTAAATAACATGTTTGGGTACAGTAAGTGGAAAAAGATGGGTAAATTACAGCTAAACACAAACACCGCAGACATGTTAAAACACCCATTTCCACGAAGGGTACAACAATTTAAAAATGGACCAGTCACTAAGGGGTTAAACTTTGATGCCCTCCTTACTTTTTGCATGGTACAAAGTTGATAATGGCAATGTAGAGAAACATCTAATAACGCATTTATCTTATAGCTGCACATAATCTGTGCTATTGGAGGCAGAGGAAACAAGGACATGGGCTATCTCCCAATGTGTGGTAATTTATTCACCTTGAATGTGGGATGAAACTGGCAGACTATATAACCGAGAGACGTTCCCAAGAATACATGGGAGGGGTGTATAAAATACACAACACATTCATGCAAGTATCCCTACTACTAGGTGTGGCACGTCATATCTTCAGAAATGAGGCCTTTTGTAAAGAGTGTTCATCTCCGCTCAACTCGCCTCATCTCACTTTTGAGTGGAGCGCTCTCTGTGGTTTTAATTTGTAGAATTTGGGGGAGAAAAGTGAGTGAAGGCCATGTTTGATTAATAGATAAAGGGTTCTTTGTGGAAATATATTTTTAAAGGGCAAACTAAAGTTTGTTTTTCCACTTGTGCTTCTAATATAGTAATAGTTACATTACCCTCCTAGTCAATGCAGATCAGATTTCTGCATTCTGTGTCCCCAGCCCCAAAGTGAGATACTAGTGCTGTAAAGTCACGGGGGGGGGGGGGGTGGCACCCAAAAAAACTATATTTCACAAAATGGCGGCGCCCAGTCACACTTGTTTAGTTACATATTTTATTAAATACGGTCACATAAAAATAAGACATCTGAAATCAATAATACAAAATAAAAATAAAACCTTTTCATTTTTTGGTGGGATTGTCCCTTTAAGATACACTTTGAGTTTACTTGACATGCATTTTTAACCCTTGCTTCCATTGCGTAAGCAAGGGTTAAAAAACATTTAATTGTGTTTTTTTGTTTTTGCGATACTGTTTGTTAACTTTAGGAGCCAGACACACAATTCTATGAGCCACCAATTTGATATATTTTTAAGAGCGAGGAAGCAGTATGTCGAGATATTAAGATATATAAACATATTTACACATTATAAATTGTTAAGGAGCTACTTGACTCCTGGAGCTTGACGATTCCTACCTGAATCCCGCTGTTGAGGACACACACATGTTCTGTTGATAAAATGCCACCCACACTTTCCTGTGCATGTTTTAGAAGATCTATGCGGTATCTGAGTCGGGGTGAGTCATAGCTACATATTGCTGTGATGATTCGCTTAAACCTATTAAACAGTAATACCGTGTTATAGGTAATAGGTGCGTTATAAGGCTATAATCCAGGGGCAAGTTCAGGGTGAGTCGCACGGTGGTGAGGGGGCAAGTTCAGGGTGAGTCGCACGGTGGTGAGGGGGCAAGTTCAGGGTGAGTCGCACGGTGGTGAGGGGGCAAGTTCAGGGTGAGTCGCACGGTGGTGAGGGGGCAAGTTCAGGGTGAGTCGCGAGGGTGATGCAAAGAATGCATTTTTTTCATTACATTAACACACCTTGTTTCTTAAATATGAAAACCATTTGCATGTGAAACAGTACTACTTGTAGTTTTCTCTGATAGGGTCATCTACAGGCATTTCTTTTGATCATAAATGAAGATCCAAAGTATTGGGTGTTTGGCTTATAAATCTAGTCGCCTTATTTTTGAACAGATACGGTTTATGTAAGTATTGAGTTCATAGTCAGCTGTGGAGTCATGAAAAAACTTAAGCCTTGTTTACACCATGGGTCTCCGTTTGGGCATTTTGTGCAAGTATTACAGGAAATGGTCATTAATGAACGGTCATTGGCTGTCCCATCTTGTTGCCTTGTCCCCATTTTATACTGTGCCCGTTCTATCTCCAGCTGTTGGTTATTTTTTTTTTTTATATATTTTTTTTTTATTGCACAAGAGATTTTTTTTCTTCTGTAGTGGAGAGCGAGGTGAGAAAGGCCATGCCGGCTGCCCTCTCAGTCACCGCTCTCTAGAGTCCGATGCTTCAATGTGATGTCATAAAAAGGAGACATCACAAACACACTGATCGGTACGCTCTGCTTATTGTTTTTAGTCTCTTTTAAATCTCTTCCGAATGACATGTCAAACCCAAGCCTAATTAGAAAATATAATAATATAATATATAAGAGCACGTTTTTTTTTCAGGTATATTGGCTGCTATCAAAATATGTGGGACTCATTTTTCTTAAACTGCGTCTGTTGGCCATGACCTGTTTAGTTACTCTCTATTGTCGGAGACTTGTACCGAGTATGCAAAGTATTGCTTCACTGAGAATCTAGCAGTGGTATTGTGCACAGGCCGCATTGTGTAAAGATGGTGTACATAGTCTAAACGCTGAAGGATTGAGTCCCAGACGCAAAGGAAATACAATCTCGCAGGGTTTAAGTGTTGCGTAATGTCACACAGTGTCTCCTAACCCCGAGACCGGCTCTAAGCTAAGGAGGTAGAACATGCAAAGTACACCCTCAATGGATGAGCTACATGCATACTTGACTTTTTACAGTCATTGGCTCATTCTTGGTGTCCTTTTAATCTTGGTGGGCTCAGTCCTCGCTAGTCTAACTAGTAAGATCCAACCAGTTTAATTGCTGCTGAGTTTTCCTTTCATGTGACATTTATCAACACAGAGGTGAACATGACACATGAAGGTTTAATGAATAAACGCCTGTGTAATCGCTGTACACTTTTATAGTGTTGCTTTATTGCTGTCTCTCTGCTTTTACCATACCAGACATGACTGGTGCTTCCTCCTTCGTAATACCACAATTCTATTTGGGCTTCCTCATATACTTGTCCTTACTAAAGGGACTGTCTAGTGCCCAAAATGCATCTTACAAATATTAATGAAAATGAATGTGCTTTCAAAGTATTTTAAAATGCATGTTTGACATTTTGCATTTCTTAAAATATAAAATACTTACAGCTAGATGAAATTGTGAAATTACAGCAGTTTGCAAGAAACCCGGACTGCCCACACTAGCTGAGTAAAATTAATTTCCTTTTATTTTATTTTGCTGCAGGAACCAATGAGAATAATGCAATTCAAATGCATAGAATTTCCTGTCTCTATTGACGTAATCAGACAAGGTGTTGCATTGTTAAGAGATTCTACTGTGTACAAGAGGAATGTCACTTAGTGGCCACATAATGTATTAAATTCGAAGAGCACAGGACGTGACTAAATGAAACAAAAAACTTTATATCCTCAGTGTCTATATAATCAGTGCTGCCGCACCTGCAGTAAACATGCAGAGTAATCACTGGGCAGGGCTTAAGTCAAATGTTAAAAATGTGATTTATGCAGAATGCCTGCATCAAATCACACAGGGATAAAAGCCTGTGCATCATCCAAGCAGTGATCTTCATCTTGCACCAAAGTGAGTTGGAGGACTAGACTGTTCTTTTAAGTATTACAAAAAAAAGTACTTTTTTTTTTTGTTCAAACTCTAGTGGTCTTCAATCTGTATCAGCCTGTATCTGTCTGTGCTCCTGTAGTTTCTTACTTTGAAAATAATTTCACCAGGGCGTCTAAGTTCAGTGATATCCAATAAGGAAGGCTTCAAGAAATAATCAGGACTGTTGGAACGGCAATGCACCTATCCACTTTGGTGTTTTTAGTAGATAACAAATCTGTTTTTCATTACAATAAATGGACTCTCTTCCATCTGGGATCATATCTTCTGTTTTCCTGATATGCTGCACTGTCCCAGGCTGCTCTCCCGTCAGTGACATGTCCATTCTATAACCGGGGATGCATTGGATTCAGAACCCAGCTCGTAAATTAGAAAGCCTTGGTGTGCGCTTGCAAATAAACTCACCTGCTTTTCCTCTATGTTGATTTATTGAACTCCTGATGCTGGCAGGTGAGCTCTCTGGAAGTATTTTAAAGGAACATGTTCCATGAAGCTCATGAAGCCTAGAAAATTAAAGCAAATTGTAACTTTCTACTCTGAACCCAACAAAAAAGTCTGCCCTGCCTCTGGTTATTTTATCTGCACCCTTTTGAAGCATATTTTTATTATTTGTCCTCTCTTTAGAAAAGGCTTTGAGATCAGCATGTTGCATTTTTCTCACAAAATGTCCCGTTTGCATCTTTGTCGTATATAAGTATATATTTCATCTGAAATACCTAGGGGGCTTAAAGAAATGTCTTCGGTTCTCTACAAGAATGGCAAGACAGAGGATATATTTAAATAAATGAAATGCAACAATGTGCACAGCTTTACAAATCAGGTGAAATGTTAGATCAAGACGTCCTTAGAGTGTCAGCTCAGTGGGAGAATTTTTCTAACTTGGCTACTTTGGCCAAGTTAGAAAAAACACAGGACTTGGGTGTATGTCCTGGCGTCTAAAGTGATTGCTTCCTCCGTTCAGCCGAGGCATTCTGGAACCCTCAGAATCGCGTCTAATACGATCGTTCCCTGCAGAGATTGCAAGCACCGGTTTGAAAGGCTGCTTGCCTTTCCAATATGGTGCTGCTCTGTTGTGAGAGAGCCTAACCGACAGGAACTTGCTCGTTCACGTAGCACTGTATCAACCTTGGTACTTGATAATCTGGACAAATAATCAATAAGGGAATCAATATACAAACCGTTTTATTAAAGAGACTTGAATATAAAACTCCAATGAGTCACATGAATGAGGTGTTAAAAAAACGCAAGCAACAGTATGTACAATAATGACCACTGTAGATGCTCTTACTGAAACATCAGTGAGTGACAATATGTGACCCAAATCAAACATGTAAAGGCAAGAAAAAGAATACAAGACAAACAGTATAAATAGCAACCAAAAAGTACAGTAGGGCTGACACAGAGGTATATAGAGGAACCCTCAATGTTTTTCCAAAAAAGGCCTTTATCAAGCGGTGTCTAAAGGTGCTTTATAATTTGGAGCTGCCTGTTTTGTGTGCCCCATGTATATAGAAGCTCAATGTGTGTGTGCTTTATAGCAACTCTATGTCTTTTCAAACAAATTAGATTGCCAGGCCTTGAGTCTGAATTGCAATTAATGTTGTTTGGTCTCTGTAGTGTTTGACTCTTCATTGATCTGTTTTCTGAATGTCCTTTTTAGTGGCTTACAGTGTGAGTAATTATGGTGATTCATGCCCACTTATCCTGCCCTGACTCAGGTTCTGTTCTCAGTCGCGGGTTTTGGTTGCATCTTTTGCTAGTCAGTAGAGTTGTTAGGTTTGCGCTTGGCTGTGTTCTCTGTCACACAGGTGTGTGTGTGTCTGCCTGTGTGTGTGTGTGGTGTCTACGCCTGGCCTGCTAGTATTAGATTGGTCTTTGCATGCATTGGCAGCTCCGCTCTCGCTCTGACACAGATTGTGGTTTAAGAGAACCTGGTCTTGATGTATTTCTAAAGCATTTTCATGGGCTCCTTTTATCAACTCTGTCTGTAGCATTGAGTGATTCATATTTAAAACATTAAAAGTATGATTACATGTGTTTATTTTCTAAATCAAGCCCAAGCTGGGAGGAGATGCATAAAAAACATTACGAAATTATGGCCTGTGCAACATCCATGATACAACAAATAGATTCCTATAGAAGTAGGGGACTTGTTGGAAGGAGCGTGCATGCTGTGTTTGCTGTGTTAATATCTGTGGCAGGATGTATTATATTGTAACATATCATACGAATCTATGCTCTAACTTAAGTCATGTGTAATAAATACCGTAATTCTGCACAACAAATGCTTTTTTAATACACTTTTTGGGGGGATTGCTTTCTGTAGTGGAGTCAACTGCTTAGGTCATTTGTTGATAACTAACTTATAGAATTTGAGAAGCCTGTTTTTTGTTTTTGAGTTGATGATCTTATGCTCTACTCCAAAACATATAGGCATCATTGTTAGAACCACTGTTTTTATAGGATCTCTCCATAAGTATGGGAGATGAGCACCTCCCCGCCTATACATTGTACAGGAGCAAACCTGGTACTAGAAGAGCTCAAGTGGCCATTAGGTAATGTATGTTAAAATAAAATATTCAAGGCCAGCTTATTCTTCTAGCAGGAGAATCTCACTAATTTGTCCCTGCACAGTGTATAGTTAAGTCAATGTTGATTTCTATTCACCTTCTAGTGTAAAGACCCCATAGTGTTTCACGCCCTCCTTCAGGCTTCAATATTCATTATTGGTTAATGATGCCCAGGAATTTGTATATTGTTTACATCTTGATATTTATTCAACGGTTGGTCTTTTATTTTAGGGTATTGTGTATCAAGAAGTAGAGCAAATGTGGGGAAAACTGTACTACGTTTGGAGCAATCGCCATAGAAACCATTGATTTTTCTGAAAATTTAGCAGGGTCATTAAACTTTTTTATTTTTAGTTTTCTACTCCTTTATTTTTTTTTTTTCTTCTTTCATTTGTGCTTCATTAGTAGAAGCAAAAGCAAACCCAAAGCTTGACAACATTTTAGGAGCCATGGTTCCCTGACTCCCATGATTTGTCGAGTCCTGAGCTACTCCCTCCCCCCTTCTTTGATGTAAATATGGATCTTTTGGATTCTTTTTTATGAATATATATTCTCTGATGTGTCCCCTTGGACACTGCAGAGCCTTTGTTGCCACCCTCTTCTTTATATAAGTCTATATCCCAAGGAGTGTCAAATATTACAATTAAAGCGCTTGCAGATCCTAGTTGTTATTGGTGTTGAATATTTAGTTCATGAGTAAATATTTACTGGATACTGTGTGTTGTGTAATTGATTTCATCAGTCATTTCTTTGCATGAAACGGGTAGTAGCTCAAAGAATAGCATTTCCACACGTGACTCTTTCACTGTCCCTCAAAGCCGTGGGGGGTTCTCTTCAGTGGTCCCAGGGTGATTCATTTTAGTAATGACACAGTCACAGTAAGACTGATGTTCATTGATGTGAACTTATCAGCACCGGTACTGGGTTTTCCACATGAACTCCGCAGAATTCCTCCGTGGCTCGGCTTCCCAACCTTTTCAAGATCGCACCTCACTTCCAATTTTCAATCAAACTCTCATGTTTGGAGCCCTATTGGCTCTTAGATCACCGGGCACATGGGCGTTTGACACCCACTGTGGGACATAAAAAAAAATAATAATAATAATTTGTGTGCCTCATCACCATTTTATATTTCATTAGATACGCCCTATCAACTGCGTTAGGTGTACATTCTTTTCCCTGCACTTATCCACTTCTGTTTTGTGAGCTTGCTACTGGAACAATAAAGTTACATTGAATGTGCACTTTCCCTGGATCACAGGTCCTCACGTTTGGGCTGCACTGCTCTACAATTTCCCCTCCCTCCCCAGATATTCATCCTGTCCACTATTGGGGAATTGGTGTGACGGATAAAGTCTAATAACTAGTGCGGTCATGGTGTGCCTGTTCAAACATGTTTCCATTTCCGCAAATGCTTAGTGTGCAAAAATGCAGTATTAGAGCTGTAAGAGACCTTGCTCATTATGATTGCACAAAGAGGATCAAGTGTATAGACTTGGATATGACCTTAGGAGCCAAACTAGTTCTGTGTAAAATGATAAATAAAGTTAGGAGCCAGGGCTCCCTGGATCCTGGGATTTGTCATTCCCTGCAGGAGATCCATTATACATGGTAAGTGTACATTGTGTGGGGCACTAGTAACGTGGGAGAGATGATGTTTACATTCAGAGGAAGGCTGGGCGTCACGCTAGGAAAAAAGCACCATGGTGTAACCCGAGACTGAGCTCTAATGGTGGCATGATGTAAGTGTGAATTGCTGTATGTGGACACACATCAGCGACTGGCTGCACTACAATCCTGAAACATGGATTCCCCTCTCTGGTGAATCCAGTCAAATTGTGAATCATCAACATCTACAGTGGCACTGTCAGTGTTCCAGACCCACCCTCGTACAGCAAGCACATATAACACAATATATTCACTGTGTCACTAAGGGAACACTCTGTCCCTGGTGAACCATTAATGCAGCAAGAGGGCTAATTATAATGTACTGCCAGTTCCTCAGTCAGGGTTTTAAAGGCACACTGCAATGAAGAACGGATGTTTTGTGTTGTTCGTGGTTTTGTAAGAGGGGCAGCGTAATAAGATGAACACTGGAAACATAGCGACTTTATACAGGGTGGATTCAAATTGATACAAATTTTTTTTTTTCCTTCATTTATTTATTTTAAGAATTTTTCAACACTTAACAGGAATACAATAAATACAAAGAGACACAGCAGCATATATAGTACTTTTTTTGTTTTTGTTAAAATGTCACAAATATTCAGTATACAGAGACAAAGAAACCTAGTAAAAAGAAAAAAAACAGACAAACTAAAAGATTTTTTTCTAATGAAATGGTTTTGGAGGCAAAATCTATCTATAGATAGTCATCAATATAGTTCAAATGTTATTCAGCATGAAAAAGAGTTTAGTGACCGTATTTTTCAGTGTATAAGATGACATTTTTCTTTAAAAATGTTAGAGCAAAAAGTTGGGGTCGTCTTATACACGGAGGTAACCGGTTACTCCGGGGCTTGACACATTTGATTTAAATCTAGGAGCCAGCTGAAAACTTTAGGAGCCAGGACCAAACGCTGTGTCACAAAGAAAAATGCTGGGGTCCAAGTCCATAAACATATATAAATGACATACACTTATGGATACACACCATTCACACATAATAATGCACACACAAGCTAACACACATACATGCACAAAACACTTGCTCACCCACAAATACACACATACTTAAATGCACAAACACATACCTACTAATATGCTGATACACACATTATATCACATGCAGACCCAAATACATACATACACACTAACATGCGGTCACACACAGATGCTGACACATTCATAAAAACAGGTGCTGAACCCACACATACATGCTAACACACAGTCACACATGCTAATACACATGCTATTTACATACTAGATTTACAGTGGGAAGTTGGAGACAGACCCTGCATCAATGCTGAACCGGGTAGCTTGACATGTTCCCTCCATTTTGAGGCAGCAGTAGGAGTTCCCATCACCGCTCACAAGCATCGCCTCACTGCTACACCTGCTGCCCGCTGAGCAACAGGAAGCCGGGGGGAGGAGCTAATCTGCCGGCTGCTCTGTGCTGCTCCTCCCACACTGTGTGGGACCAGGACAGTGCACTTCACTGTCTTCTAAGAGTATTCCAGGCTCCAGGAGACAGATTCTAGTCGCCATGGCGACCTGGCGCCCAGTATTTGTCGAGCCCTGTGTTAAGAGACCTCTCGCTTACCGCGGCGGGATCCTGTGTCATCGCTAGAGGGAACTCAAGGAGTGGGGTGTGCGTGGTGTTGGAGGCAAAAGCACCCCTGCCATTTAGGACTGTTCTTTAAATTTCTCGGGGTCACGTGACCTCATTGTGCGGTGTCATGTGACCTCGCTCAGGTTGTGTGAGCTGCTGGTCATTCCAGCCTGCTTCGCCCAGTCCTACGTAAGCAGCTGCTGGGGCAAGACCTGCCAGTGGGCAAGCAGCTGCTGGGGCAAGACCTGCGAGTGTGCAAGCAGCTGCTGGGGCAAGTGCTGCGAGTGCGCAAGCGGGTTCTGGGGCAAGTGCTGCGAGTGCACAAGCGGGTGCTGGGTCAAGGTGGATTTGGGGGCAATGTAAGTAGTTTTCCAGATTTGAGTGATTTACCTATTAAACTATAATCAGATCTAATAATGCTGTTTTGTTTATCTCACATGTTGTTCTAAAAATGAAATGTTCATCTGGTTGCCAAAATTAGAGATTATAATTACTAGTAAGAGTCAGTGTTTACATTTAGAAATCATAATTTAAATCAACTTGATTAGCGGAAAAGTGAAAGTGATGAGCTGTGTGACCTGTGTATGTAGCAATACTGATACCTAACTGAGCATGACATAGGATGCTGCGAGTCAATCCTTATACAATACTGTACAATGCATTAGTTGGCTGGGGGTGCTAAGAATTCAGTGAGGATTTTGTGTGATTGGAACGGTTTCTGAATAATATTTTTATTCACACTAACCCAGTGTGGCAGATCCTATTACACCTTGGTAAATACATTAAATGGTATAGTGTTGTCATGTTAGCAGCTGGGACTAAGCTGCAGTGTGAACATATACACATGTTTTAAACATTCCATCTGAAGCCTATACAGACAGTGGAATAAGATATCAGCCCATCATCTGATAAATGGACAATAAGTATACCTGAATTAACCAAGTTTACCTAGATAGGACAGCTGGGCACTTCAGTTAGTGCACATGCATTGTAGGTTAAAGAGGGATTGAAAAAAAAAAAAAATAATTAAAAAAACATTTATTTTGTCCTGGTGCAGTGTACTGAAGCAATCTACTTACCTCTGTCTATTCAGCATGTTCGGTGCTCCCTCTTCCAGATCTGATCTATTGCTTTATTCATAATAGAGGCAATTGCAGATTCAAGGCCAAAGTAGCCAAATTGGAAAAATTCTTCTTTCATACTGGCCTTCATTTTGCAATTACCTTGTCATATACCTTGTCGAAATAGCTTCCTTAGGGGTTTTTTGCCTTCTTTTGGATCAAAAGCTGTAATGATAGGTAGAAGGGTTGAACTTGATGGACTTGTGTCTTTTTTCAACCTAAATTACTATGTTACTATGTTAATTCCCTCTTTCATGAATAAAGCCTAAAGTTGTAACGAAGTACAGTTTGACTTTGCAGGCCACTATAACTTGCGGTAAGAATTCATTTTGTGTCTAACATCTTTTACGTTCTATTTCTTTATGAACTGACCCCTACAGATTGTCATGCGACTGTTTCTGTACTTGCTTGTGTCTGTGCAGTAATATTTGCCGTTGCTGGTTTGTCACATTGAAGCAAGAAAGAATAAACAATATGGGTGGGCTTTAGTGCTAATTTTTACACGGATACTCTAGTATTTTTATTATTATTATTTTATTTGTTTGTGCCAAGATAACATTCACAATGATGATAATGCAGTATTGTAATGTAGCCTTTTGATTTTCTCCAATATGTAGATTCCTTCTTATCTTCACTAGATTTAGTGTATTCTGTTTTTTTGCACCATAAATGTCTATGTCAACCACTTTAGAATGAGTAAAACAGAGAGAGAAGGCACACAATAGACTTATGTGCAGGGAGGCGCTCTAGAACTATTTAGAATGATAATGTAACAATCAACAAATAAAAAGTGTAAAAGGATAAATAATTGTGTAAAGTGATTGGTTTGTTAGACAAAATAGAATAAGAAAGCTGTCGTGAAGAAAACATTGCTTCCAAGATGCAGCAACAGTTAGTTACTACTTGTGGATATCAAAGATGTTTGGAATAAAACAAAAAGATAAAACACACTATGAGCAACAGTGAAACAGAATCAAATATACGAACAGTCAGCACTATAAAGTGCAGTGATTTAAGCTTTTGGTGATAACCTATTTGCTTCGACAGGAGCATGAATAGGTAATAGTCATATACAGTTTGTAGTCCCTGTTCTAGTGGTGGTGTGAGATAGACAATACAGCGCTAAAATCCGTCTGCGACCTGTCCGTGAATAAAAAGTGCAGACTGTCCTGCAAATATGAAGCCACTGGTTATCCCCTACTTTGGCCGATGATGAGTAGCCCCGCCTACTGTTGTCAAGGAGTAAGAGAATGGAAATAGCGTAATAACGTCCCAAAACTTTATTAGTTAAAGACAAAATAAAAAATGGTGTACAATGCATGTAACCGTGATAGATTCAAGTCTAAGGCAAGTGAAAAGTTACAGGTCTTACTAATAATACAGTTTGCCCCTAATTGTTCCTTAAGGATTCCATGGAATTGCACCACATTTAGAACATTGCTCCATAATTGTTGGTTATAAATTATTCCTTTGTCTTCATGCACGACAATGCAACTTTAACAAGGGGGGGGAGGTGATCCGGTGGTGTTCAATCTTTGGCTACTGTAGAAAGTGCTCTGCAGTATATTACTAACTTAAGTAAAGCTAAAACTTTGTGATATGTTTTCTGATGGTCACCTCAGTCTTCCCACTGCCCCTGATGGTCACCTCAGTCTTCCCACTGCCCCTGATGGTCACCTCAGTCTTCCCACTGCCCCTGATGGTCACCTCAGTCTTCCCACTGCTCCTGCAGAATATTGTTGTTACTTTGTCATTGATCATTTAGGAACTTGTGCTTGATCAGAGAGGCTATGCATGAATGGAAACTGTTGCCAACTGCATTTCTCCTCTAATCCATTAATATTTCAGGAGCTATGTCTTACTTGTTTTTCCCTTTGATTCTATTTACATTCAGAATTTCACACCATTTTAGGGGAGAATCGCCATCTTTCTGACAGTTTAGCCAGTGGGAATAATCTTGTTTTAGACTATAACTTGCTGTAAAGCTGTTCGTCTTCCCGTGTGTTAATGACTGTGCAAAACCCTCATTTGCTAATTAAAAGCTTTAGGGTGTCTGTGGGAATCTCGTCTCTTTATGAAGAGAATGCTTATGACTCACAGCCGTTGCAAAGCTTTTGAGTCAGCTTCACAATTATACGATGACTCTTTCATTCGAGGAAAACTGTCAGCAAAAAAAAAGTTATGATTTATTGAAAGGTTGCATCAAGTGCAGGCATTTTAAATACAGGGAATATAAATACAACACCTTTTTATTGAGCTCTCTTTGCTCACGTTTAGTTTTATCAGGGGGCGGCCATGTTTACAATCCTGTGTCAGAAAAGTCAGCTCTACCATTATCTGTCCCAAGACTTTAAATTTGTATTTTAAATGACTTGCCAAATTACGTAGACACGTCTCCCCCCTGATGGTGCTTATCAAACAAAGAGGGACAATATAATATTTATTTGCATTCGTTCACCATTCTTTTTAAAATGCCTATTCTTGATGCAGTGATAAACAGAACTTATTTTTCTGCCAACCGCTTCAAAAAAACTATAGGTGTTTTTTTTGTAGAAATATAACATTTGCAATTGATCTGCTTTTGACAAGCTGGCTACTTCACCCTCTAAGAGCCAAGCAGAGGACCATGTGTATTGAGCAGGTCCTTTTACAGCAAGAGGCAGGAATGGAATAACTCTATTTCTTGAACTTACCAGTGTAAAGCTGTTATTGTTCTCTCGGCAGGAACGCCAGACATAAGCTGAGTTGTCAGCCAATGCTTTGCTTGCCATAGTACATGAGTGACTCATTGCAATACCTCTGCAGAGGAAGGAGCGACCGCTAGCACACAAAAATAATTACCCCCTGTTTTTATTATGTTTAAGTCTGAGCTTATAATGTGACCACTAAAATCCTGTTCTGTTCTAAACTTTAATAATGGTCTTTAAAGGCCAGCTAAGTGGGTTATCATGGGACAGTTTTATGAGTACGGTATGTACTGGCCTAAGCTTTGTAACTTTAATAATTCCTACGGATTTCCGATACAAATGCTTATTGGAAAGCCGCAATGGGCAAGCAACTCTTATATGTCCATTAGCGGCAATGGGCAAATCTCTGTTTTTGTGAGACTGGCACAACCACAAACCCAGTGCTACAGTTGCCTGCACTGTACCGCTATAGAAGAGTTTGTTGCCATGTCAGACAAGTCCCACCGGTAAAAGTAGTCCTGTAATGCTGACATGTCTACTCTGCAGGAGAAATCTGGCATCTCCAGAGATGCTTTCCTCCACTGCACTCGCCAGTAATACCTTTTATGTTTCTATACTGTTATTGAGTCACATCAGTCTTTTCCCTGAATGTATGGATATAGGCATAGATTGGAAGCAAATCTCTTTCTCATAAAAAGGTTAGTCGAAGACCATGTGTAATAACTGCCAAGTGTCCCAATTTTGAACCCAAAACCTTCTTCCTCTTTTTTCCCTCATATGTTTTTTATTTTTTTTGTGTGTGTGTGACTTTTTAGGTGCCTCAGAGGTGTGTGTGTGTATCACAGAGCTCCAGAGCAATAAAACCCACAATAAAGTGTATTAACACTGCAGGGAATGTGTGTGTGTGTGTGTGTGTGTGTATATCACAGAGCTCCAGAGCAATAAAACCCACAATAAAGTGTATTAACACTGCAGGGAATGTGTGTGTGTGTGTGTATATCACAGAGCTCCAGAGCAATAAAACCCACAATAAAGTGTATTAACACTGCAGGGAATGTGTGTGTGAGTGTATCACAGAGCTCCAGAGCAATACAACTCACAATAAAGTGTATTAACACTGCAGCGAATGTGTGTGTCTGTGTGTGTATATCAAAGAGGTCCAGAGCAATAAAACTCACAATAAAGTGCATTAACTCTGCAGGGAATGTGAGTTTGTTCCTATTGCCATTGATTTGAATAGATTAAAAGGCTGTCTGGGGATCATGGAAGCTACACAGCCATGCAGTACATTGTTTTTGTTCCCCTATCCATCATACTGCCCGGGTGGGAATGGGGAGGGCTGTACAACATTTGTAAACCACCATGTGGTATTAAATCACAGTGGCCATGCTGGAAACTTTATTCCATATAGATCTTCTATGCACACTGTAGGATCTCTTAAAGGTATGTAAAGCCCCATTACTATGCCTTATCAGTATTAAAGGGACTGTATCACATAAACACTGTTTTATTTTTTTATTTTTTTTACTGTGAATGTAGAAAATAAACTGATTAATGCATTGTGTTATGAGAAAATTGTGTTTTAAATATGTCTGTGGGGTCGCCTGCTTATGACATCACCTGCGGCCTTATATTCAAGTTATACATTAGCCACTGAAAACCAGTTAATTTGCATATTAGGCCACAGGTGATGCCATAAACTACATACCCCACAGACATATTTAAAATACACTTTTCTCCAAAATTAGGCATTTGCTTGGAATTTTGCAAACACAATGTATAGATCATTTTCAACCAAATGTTATACTCTACAGTCACAGTAAGACAATGTTTAGGTGACACAGTCCCTCTTACGGACATGTGAAGGCTCACTCTGATGGTGCTTGGACAGTAAGGGAATCTCCAAATCCATACACAGGTATGCACTCATTATCCCGACAGGATTATCCAGTGGGGAAAAAAAAAAACTATTTTCATATAAGGTCCTTAGACCATTAAAAACAAGCAAAATACCATGGGCATATTACAAAAACATCCACAAACAAACAGGGAATCACAGCATAACTTCCCTCTCACTTTCACTGGTCACTCTGAACATTATATGAAATGCATCCAGAATTGGCCTGTTTTGATTTGTAGAGTTTATTTTGGGGCCAGTAAAATTTAAATCCAGTATCTGGTTGAGTGGGACGAATGCACCGACTGACGGATCTTTCATTCCTGGAGAGGTCACCTCAGCCTTACATCCTTTTGAGATCAATAAAACGAGTGCCATTAAGTTGGCAATGGTGACCTCTCCTGGATAGTGGCCAATCGTAACATTCCAAGGATGTACATGGAAGCAAGATAATATCTCTGTGAATATGTCTACTGTAACTGGTTTAACCAGGAAAGCTTGTTATTGGTTTATTGATGTGCTGTTGGCATGTAGTCTGTACTCCGTTACATTTAATTATGCTGTAAAGCCCATGACCAGTAAGTGGTATGACCTCAATTGCGCCTGCACAGGTAGGGTTGCCACCCGGCCGTAAAACACTGGCTTGCTGACAGTGTTAAGTCTGTGGAAGCAGAAGCATGGCCGGTATTTTTTAGTAGAAAAGGTGGCAACCCTACGCACAGGCCATGGAGATCACTGCTCCCTTTGCGGGTACCTACTGTTAAGTAGCACGATTGCCCAATTTCTGGCAGGAGCTCGTGTGAAACTTCAGTAACCGTTCTGTAAAAAGCCGAGCGAAAGGCGCTGCTTCTTTCCTAAAATGTGAAGTAGTGAGTGGGGTCTAAACACTACACTGGGAACTTATTTTCTTCTTCTTCTCTACATTCACAGTTTAACAAACCGCGTTTAACTGTCGGCAAAATATGAAGTTCTATGGGCTACGCAATTATGAGAAGGGAATTTTAAAATGTAAGGCCGAAGTAGCAGAGTTAGTATAATTCTCCCGTTCAGCTGCATTGGAGAATTCTTACAACGGGGCTACATTGGCCTAAAATTTCATATTCCCATCTCAATTCCCTGCAATTCTCTCTTTATTGAGTAGACCAGGGGTGTCCAAGTTTTTTCGGAAGAGGGACAATTCACCAGAAATGTATGTGTGCGTGGGCCACATTCATTTTTCAATATGTGAAAATTATATATGTACACACGTGACTTGGCGTATGCATTTGTGTATGTATGTGTTGTACTGCTGTGATTCACTCACCCTGCATATCATTTTCTGTGATATATATATACACACACACACAGATTTCTGTGATACTAAGACACCTATATACACATTCACAGTCACACTTACACACACAAATACATACACAGAGACACACACATAGTCAAAAAGACAAACCTGCACACACACACAGATTTCTGTGATACTTAGACACCTACATAAACATTCACAGTCACACTTGGACCACACAAATACATACACAGACACACACACAAAGTCAAACAGACAAACTTACACACATACAGATTTCTGTGATACTTAGACATCCACACTTACATACTCACACTAATATACACAAACACACGCACAGTCAAACAGACGACTTACACACACAAACACAGGGACACAGACTTACACACACAAACACAGGGACACAGACTTACACACACAAACACAGGGACACACACAGACAAACTTACACACAGACTTACACACACAGGTACCTAGTTACACAGACAGACTTACACACACCTAACACACTTGTACATAGATACATACTGATTTCTCTGATACTTAAACACCTACATACACAGTCACAAGAACACACACTTACACATGCAGGCAGGCAGACACACACACACACACACACTTACACACACAGGCAGACACTTACACACACTTTTTAAAGCAGGGTTTTGGGCTCCCGATCTTCCTCCATGTACTTTACGTCAGCCAGTGTGCTTCTGAGTTCCCTCCCTCTGACCTTTGCGCATGATCCCACGCGCAGGGTAGAGGAGGGAGAATGCGCACTGCTCTGCAAAAAGTAAGTTTCCAGGTGTTTTAACACCGGCGCGAGGCAAATCCACATGTAGTTGGAGGTGCGGTTACCGCTGCAGATCACAGGCGGGCCGCACCTTCATGTCCAGCGGGCCGCATTTGGCCCGCAGGCCGCATGTTGGACGTCCCCCTGGAGTAGACCCTTCTTTTTAATTGAAAGAATGGATAAAGGGTAGGCAGTTTATATATAATTGTGTTAATGAATTATCAGTGCTTTAATGGATATAAATAGAGTATCTTATTGAGCCCTCTTTCCTTGTATAGCCCTGTCAGGGGGCAGACATCTTGGCTCAGATATTCATTATCTGGCCCAAGATTCTAAACCCCAAGGGTGCCCTCTGATAATTCTGTGTAACCAGAGAGGGACCAATAGAGTAGTTCAAATAAACATAACTTACACTTGTCCTTTAATGCCTGATATTTTTGCAGTTTTCTTGTCCATTCATGGTTTATTGAATAGACTCCAGTGTTGACTTAATTAAGATAGATTCCCTGAAAGCAATGCTTTTTTTTGTTTTCATTCTTTTGAGCGTGAAGGGATCCCTTGGGGTTCTAATACTTTCAAATAACTGGGTCCCAGTTCTTAAATTAAGGTCACAATATTATTTTCTTTCTTTCAAAGAACAGCACTAAAGTATTTTCTTCTTTTTAGTCCAACCGGTAAGAAGTTCAGAAGCAAGCCTCAGTTGGCAAGGTACCTGGGAAATACTGTTGATCTTAGCAGTTTTGACTTCAGGACGGGGAAGATGATGCCCAGTAAATTGCAGAAGAACAAACAGAGACTAAGAAATGACCCCCTCAACCAAAATAAGGTTTGTTAGAAGCGCCACTGCCATTACAGTTCCTTTTTAAACAAGTTATCTCTATAAGAGCTAAGATACCTTCAAAAACTCTTTCAGCTGACACCTCTTACCGCTTTGGCCTTGAAAAGCATTTTGCGCTTATGATTTGGTGGAGATGATTAATAACCTTTTTTTGTGGTTCAGTGAACTGTTCTTCTTCGTCCTCCTTTTTATCTGTGTAGGGTTTTTATTTGTAGTTGCTAACTGAGCCGGTTATTTAGCTTTTCATTTTAGTTGCTCTTTTTTTTTTTTATTAATGCTTCTATATTCCATGCTTTTGAGGTTAAGAGACTCTTTCTTTGAGACTGTGCAAAAAAAGTGGTTGGATTAGGAAAAGAATTTGAGGAACGAAGGACAACTTCTCATTCTCTTCAAGCACCATTAAATCACAGCAAACGAATGCTAAATAGAACTCCAGATTTCCCTCTTGTGCTTTTTCTTTTAATGGGGAATCCTGCAGGCTTGATCAGAAATTGGGCCCACCTGATCAGTGCTTCCCACTCTGAGGGGCATGTGCTTCCCACTCTGAGGGGCATGTGCCCCATGGAGCCAGGCATGGGCCAGGGCATTCTCCAGGCAGAGTGTATCTGGAAATTCTTTATTCATTCAGCGATGGGCTCACTGGAAAATAGAGGGGTATGTTAAGTTTGTGGTATGGAAGAAAAGATATCTATCTTGATGACCACATCATAGGGTGTTGAAATGCTGAGGGGATTTGGAAACTTCAATTGAAACTGGCACCTCTAAAGGCTGGGAACCACTATTTTAGACGATCCTCACTGCAGAATGGGTGTGGGACTCCCCTATCTGCATGGACCAATGCTGGTGAAACGAGTGGGGTCAGCTCTATGCATGTCGCTGCTTACTCCTTTCTATCTATATACCGTGCTCTCAATGCACCATTTGCTTGTACTTGAATACATCTGTCTTTCTTTCCAATGTAACATATTTGCCAACCCCTGGTCCGAGTAAATGTCTAGCTATAAAGTCAAAAGTGTTTCACTTTTCAAGTCCGGCACTATGCCACTGGGAGTCGTACAATTCATAAAATAGCCTTGTATAAGCCTGCCTTTAGTTGTATGCTCAGTTATTGAATTAAACACCGGCCTTTAAACACTGTGTGTTTGAGTGTCTGTGCCTCCCCATCATTACTGATGTTGTAATTTGTTACCTGGAACAATAAAGCTTTCTTTGGTTTCACACAATCCATGTGTTTTTGATAATGTGTAGGGTGTGTATATTATTGAATGTGGCTTAGAGTTTGAACACGCCACTGGAAACATTGTTTCCCTGGTTCTTTTTTTTTTTCTACCCTGACAAAGCTTTGACGTCCTGCTTATAAAACATAGCGATTTTTAGTTTTGCCGTCCTTCATTTAGACCACTGCCACAACCTTTGGTACAGAATGTACTTTTCTTTTTGCTTTTTGGCACTGGAAAAGGTCAAAAGTAGCCTTTTTCGACTGCCAGAAGCTTATCAGCCTCCAATTGCCAGGGACTTAACTGAACCAAATCCTAGTAGGTGTGCTTAGTTGCGTAATTGTACCTTGCTGCATCGTGGCCATATCTGCAGTGTAGGGGTTAAATAGTCTGCCCCCTAGTGGTCTGCTTCTTGTTTTGTTGTAATCAAAGTGTATTATGGTGGCAACATTTTATGTACAGGATTCTTACATTTTTGCAATCAAAACATTCCGGTATAGGGGGCGCACATTCCGGTATAGGGGGCGCACATTCCGGTATAGGGGGCGCACATTCCGGTATAGGGGGCGCACATTCCAGTATAGGGGGCGAACATTACAGATTGCGAAGGCCTATTGTTATTTAGAAACAGGATTATACGTATTAGGAATATGTAGTATTGTAGCAATACTTGTTGTGTTCAAAATTTTGTATCTAACATGATAGGACAGTCTGTAATCTTCCTTGATTTCCCATCATACTACCCAGATTACTATCCGATATATAGCTCACATGCGGTGCAGTACACACAATGAGTTGTTGGGTCACATTATACTATGTTGGCTCGTATGCATTATCCAGGATCATTCACATTTCTTCATGGATGCATTCATGGGCTTCTAATTCTGCTGCCAGGCTTTTCACTTGACTCCCATCATCATGGGGCTGTCGTGTCAAGGTATTTTAACAGTAAATGTGTAGCGGCACAGTGTGCAAAAGAGAAGGTAAAATTGAATGGGAAACTATACAATCTTAAAGGGACAGTCTAGTCCCCAAACTCACTTTGGTGCAAGATGAAGATTACTGCTTGAATACTGCACAGCCCCCCCCCCCCCCTCCTCCTCCAGTGTTTACTCTGCATGTTTACTGCAGGTGCGGCAGACACTGAGCATATAAAGTTTTGCTGCTGAAATAGAATACATGGTATAGACTGTAATAGACTTGCTCTTGTACACAGTAGGATTTTTTTTTTTTTTTAACAGTGCAACACATTGTTTGATGAGATCACTAGATGGTAGGAAATTTCACTCATTTGAAGGAGATTATTCTCATTGGTTTCTGCAGCAACAAAAAAAGGAAACTGACTTTTATTCAGCTAGTGTGGGCAGTCCTGGTTTCTTGCCAACTGCTGTTATTTCACATTTTCATGTAGCTGTAAGTATTTTATACTTTTACAATGCATGTTTTACATTTTTCATTGCTTAAAGTACTTTGAAAGCACATTAATATGCATTAACATTTGGAAGATGTGTTTTGGGCACTAGAAAGTCCCTTTAACTGTGCAAGTTTTTAGCGATATCCTTGGCTGCACTGCTATTTGCACAGCAATTCTCTGTCACGGGGCTAGTTGAGTGTTGTGGGTGTTCTCTTGCATTAGAGTCTCAACTGTACTACCAAGGCTTTTAAAGTCACACTAACATGATTTTTTTTTTATTCTCCTCTTTAACTGTAAGCACAGTCTGTATCCTTGCAAAGTTATTTCTTCTGCAATAATATTTCCTTCATAAATTGAAATCTGCTTTTTTGTGTTTAGATCTCGTTACTTTAAAACAAGAGCATGACCTTTTTATATTATGGCTTTCATCCTGCAGAGGTTCTAAAACAGATGCCAGCAAGTCGGAATGATTTGGAGGCTCGACCCATTCATTAAATGGATCGTCAAAGAGATCCTGGTGATCAGACTATTATTTACAGCAAGTAGCCAGGCAAGAGCTGAGTGACTTTTCTTGGCAGAGAGGTAAATGGATCTGAACACAAGGCATTTTGTAATGAAAATCCCATCCATGTAGTTATGCAATGTCCGTTTCTGTCGGTCCAAAATGTAACAGTGATTTTTGACTGTGCTTAAAGTTGACGAGGATAATTACAAATTAAATCATGGAAGTGTGTTTAAACCCTGGCCTGCTGCGGAGTTATTTGAGGTGGTGATTAAAATCCTAATTACATGTCTTCCATGACACTAGGGGTGGTGAGATAAAGTGTTTGTTTTGTGTAGCATTGAGATATATGAGACCTATGCCCTGATCATATGAGATGGAGTTCATATACGTTCATTTTCCATATTCTGACTTTGGTAGGTTTTTGGGGGGGTTTTCTTGCTCTTTTATCTTTTTTTCCTCTTTATTTGTTCTTTCTAATCATACCACAGGTGCTGGTACTTAGACAGAATAGTAGGGGGAAGCCATGTTTTATAGAGAATCAATGCAAATACTGTACAGAGCAAATAAATCACTTTTGCTGTGATGTGAGACATCGTTTGGGAACCTGACATTGGTGTGTCAGGTCTACACATGTGTTGTATTACTCGAGAATCTGAGCATGCAAAATACAAAAAAATAATAATTAGGTAACGGATTTGTGGATAAAGGATACTGTGTGTGTGTGTGTGTGTGTGTGTGTATATATATGTGTATATATATATATATATATAGATATATAGATAGATAGATAGATATATTTTTGAATTATTCTTATTAAATCTAACTCTAAGGATTGGGTGTATTGGTAAAAATAGTCCCTCTGACTGTTCAAATTCTTGGGTCAGATCTTCCTTCAGCCCACCATGGTCTTTCAACGGTAAATGTGTGATTAAATGCATTAGAGTGCAAGCTTCCAAGACCATTTACTGGGTGAGGGTCTTCATCAGTATTTTGCAATAAATCTAAATATAATTTACTACAAGAGATCTTTGTCATTATCTTCAGAATGTTTATCAGCTTTACTATATGGGAAAAATAATCAATTGTTACAGCTATTTGAGTTCTAAATGCAGAGAGCTGGTATAACACACTACATATCCACAATGTTTGCAAGGGAAACACAAAACCTCCTAAGGTGAGAGTAAAAATGCCAACATACACACACCGCTGGCCAAACTAGAGTCAGACCAAACATCTTGCAAAACCTTAATGCCAGCCAACAAACTAGAAGTGACATAATAAACAGCTGGGTGTACCCAGTCCATCTGTATTACTGTGCGTTATAGCCTATTGGAAGGATCGATCATCAAACTGCAGTGAGGGGAGATTATGCTGTGTGACCACGATCAGATTGGTCAATTTCAATTTTCAATTTAAAGGGACACAACGGTTTTATTATTTTTTTTTTTTACTTGTGCTTCTAATGTCTGTTAAGATGCACGTTGGGTTTATTTAATTGTACCGCGACATGTATTGTTTAACCCGTGCTTCCTTGAAGGAAACGAGGTTTAAACATGTTGGAATGTGCCTTTAAGCCTGTGTCCAGGGCTGTAAACAGGCTGTGTCCAGGGCTGTAAACAGGCTGTGTCCAGGGCTGTAAACAGGCTGTGTCCAGGGCTGTAAACAGGCTGTGTCCAGGGCTGTAAACAGGCTGTGTCCAGGGCTGTAAACAGGCTGTGTCCAGGGCTGTAAACAGGCTGTGTCCAGGGCTGTAAACACGGGATGTGTGGCTCCAGGGCTGTAAACACGGGATGTGTGGCTCCAGGGCTGTAAACACGGGATGTGTGGCTCCAGGGCTGTAAACACGGGATGTGTGGCTCCAGGGCTGTAAACACGGGATGTGTGGCTCCAGGGCTGTAAACACGGGATGTGTGGCTCCAGGGCTGTAAACACGGGATGTGTGGCTCCAGGGCTGTAAACACGGGATGTGTGTCCAGGGCTGTAAACACGGGATGTGTGTCCAGGGCTGTAAACACGGGATGTGTGTCCAGGGCTGTAAACACGGGATGTGTGTCCAGCGCTGTAAACGGGATGTGTGTCCAGGGCTGTAAACACGGAATGTGTGTCCAGTGCATGAAACTTTGAACGTACAACACCTCTTGTAAAAAAAAAAAGAAAAAAGAAAATGTGGTTTTATTGAGAATATGTTTGTTCTAAGCCGTTTCCAAGAACCCGAGTTCAAGATTTCTTTTTAAGGTTTTTCCCCCTTTTTATGATCTCCAGATTAACCAATAAGATGCAGAGACCTTGTATGAAATCAAAGATGATTTCTCTTCTTTCAGGACAATTATCAGAACCACCCAAAATGCCAGTGACTGTTATGATCCTGTGTGTAATGCATTGTAAGGATTAAAGGGCCGGTATCACCTGAACATTATTACTGTGTATGTAAAAATGATCGTAAAGGATCTATACATTGTAAACTGCAAGCAAATGGCTAAATTAGGAGAAAATGTATTTTAAACATGTGTCTGTGGAGACTCCAGCTTATGACATCACCTGTGGCACGTTATGAAAATTACACATTTCGCATTGAAAAGAAGTTTATTTGCATAGCGTGCCACAGGTGATGTCATAAGCAGGAGACTCCACATACACATGTTTAAAAGACATTTATTTCCCAATTTAGCCATTTGCTTGCAGTTTTGCTAACACAATTTATAGATCATTTTCAATCATTTTTGATGCTCTAAATGCACAGTAATAATTCTCAGGTGATACCGTCCCTTTAAGACTGGGTCATGTTGAGACACTGGTTGTTGATACCTCTGCAGATCTTTTGTTTGGAGGACCCCTCTTTTCTTTAATCCCACCAGTGTTAACGATTTATGAATTGTAAAAACACAAGTTATTGCTTCCTTCTCTCTTGTTCCCCTGCAAACCCTCCAATACCAGTAGTTCAGTTTGGAAGATTGCTGGTCATCTTCCAAAAGTTATTTTTATTGTAAATATCTCATTTTGCTTAATCTCTATGTAACGGTGCTACAAAGCATTCTCTGGATATATGGAGTAAAAGGTCAAGTGCTTGGGTCTGCTCTGTCCTGTAAACATGGTGAATACTGTGAACGTAGAGAATAAAATCATCTCTTTTGTGTTGGCCGAATTGCAGATTCATAGATTACAAACAAACGTGTTTTAAAATCTGCTATAGAGGTCTGTGGTGTCTCCAATTTATGACCTTAACATGCGACCTCATATGCAAATTAGGTGCTTTCCCTGGGGAATGTGTGATTTGCATATCAAGTTGGTCATAAACCGGAGACTCCATAGTGGAGTTCAGTATATATCTTCCTCTTAATCTATGCATTTTTCTAACACAAGGTACAGATAATTATTTGCCTTATGTAATATAGAGAATAAAGCGTTTCGTTGTATGTGGTCCCTTTTTGTAATATAGCTTGAACATAAACCTTCTTTCACTGGCTTTTCTTTTGTAGAGTAAACCAGACTTGAATACAACTTTGCCAATTCGACAAACCGCCTCCATCTTCAAGCAGCCAGTTACCAAAGTTACCAACCATCCCTGCAACAAAGTAAAACTGGATCCACAGAGAGTGATCGACCAACCGCGTCAGGTGAGCAGCTGCTACAGACTCTTCTCATCGTCTTAAAGGGGCAGTTCCTATTGGCTTATGTGAAATGTGCTTCTATTTAGTCTGGAACAATATGGAGTCCTCCTGTAATTCTACACGTTATAATTTCACGGGCTCCTTGGCATCTGATAACAAGGGCTCGGATAGATAGGCAGGACCGTGGCACATAAGTGTTCCAACGACACTTTATTGTTGGTTGTAGGAGAACGCAACTGGACAGGAAAGAAAATGAAACAGATCTGCTTCTTTTTATTTACTTTACACAATGCAACAATAAAAAAAATATATATATATATATTTATTATTGTTTTTGGACACTCTAGATGGAACTGTGCTTTTAAGACAGACTTGTCGGCTATGAAGAATATTGATAATGCAAAGTATGAGAAAGATTTTAATGTTTATTTTTAAACTGTTCCGACATCTTTAACATGTAACTCCATTCTGGACTGGGTCCCCAGGACATACTTGAAAACGAGAGAAATCTCAATGTATTTTTCCTGGTAAAACACTTTCTAAATAAATAAATAAATAAATGTTAATAATATGTATTTCATGTTATACAGTAAATCGGGTAGAGAAAAGACATGGGGGTCTATTAACTAAACAGTATAATTTGGTGAAATGAAGCTGAACCATGCCACAGATCGAGGGGGGGGGGGGGGGGGGCATTTGGATTCACCTGTGATCATTATGTACTGCTCTAGCCTTGTGTTTGTTTCAATGCTTCACTTGCCTGTGTATTGCACTAATTACCTGGCAGCGTAACCAGAAACCTTTTTGGAGTTTAAGATGTTTGCTCTTGAAAATTCGTTTTTTTTTAAAGAGATCCTCAGAAAGGTCTTTGTTTTGACCGATAGCAACAACCCTAACCTTGTTTAGAAAGCCCCTCTTCTGTCCGGTACGGGGCACGTTTTAGAACTAATCAGGTAAAGTGAGCAATACTATAAAAAAAGCTAAAGACCTATAAAATAAAATGCCTGGGAGCCAGATAAATCTATGATTAATGTAAAGAGAACGTGACTAACACACTAGGATTTGAAAAGTAAGGGTCCGGTCTCCCCCCCCCCCCCCCCCCCCCCCCCCCGCCACCACAAGGCTTAATTCCTCAAATCATGATTATAGACTGAAACCTTTACACTTGTTTTTTCAGTTCTTTTCCCTAATCTGGCAGCAGGGAGATCCCTTTCAATAGTTTTTGCACATTTGATGTGACCTTTTTAGTTGAGAGGTTTGCACAATGGATTGCTCACTCCCTCTGGCAGTAAAAGGATTACATGTAAATTCACACTGCATTTGGAGCCGGCTTCTGCAGGCTCTCGGAGAGATGTGAGAAGAGATTGTGCCTGGGGTTTCTATTCACTAACCAGTAACAGGTTGGGAGTTGACTACAGAGCTGTGGGAGTTATCCCCAAATATCCTACGTTGTTATACGTTCAACGTTTCATGCACTGGTCACAAATATGTCATGGCAATATCATGAAAAATGTAATTAGGCCACGTCTGAATGATGTGTTATAAAGTTCTAGTCTCATGGTGGTTTGGGTGGTACCATGTTTAATGGGATGCCAATGATCCAGACAATAGTGCACTGCTTGTTAAATATTTTTGTGGAGTTTTGTAGTCGGACCGATTAATTCAGGAGCCACACTGGGGAACTGGTCCGCAGTTTCCATTTGTCCTGCAGTAGTGGTATTTTTTTTGTGTGGCAGTTGCAGAAGTATAACGTGGCATAACCGAGTCCGCTGGAACAAAATGTCTCTCTTGCAAATCTGTTTTACTTCCCTTTTTTTTTTGGCTTTTTAAAGCCATGTTGGTTTTGCATTTATAAAATCAGCATGTGATGTACAATGTTAGCTTCTATTAAATTACCGTGCCTTGCCTTTAGCTGCCAAACACTTCCACTTATTTACATTTTTGCAAGGGTACATTTCTCTCCAGAAACATCTTGTTTTACCCAATGAACAGTTCCAATTTCTGAAAAGAATATGAGGTTCTCTCTATTCCATTATTATTTGGATTTAACACCTCAACCTCTACATTTCATGCAACCAGCTTTATGAGAATGATGTACAATGCTGGCGTAGTATATATTCTGGACTTTACTCACAAGGGGAGTCCTGTTTAAATGGCAGACCAGCTTGTCAGTGGCAGACACCTTTAGTACTGTGTACAGTACACTATCCAATAAACACAGTAACACTGCTGCTACACAAGATTAATGGCCATCTGATTATATAACGGATGCAGATCCTGGAGGATTTCTGCTGCTTCATTGTCAGTCCATGAATCATTTTTACTTTTGTTGTAGTTTTGTATTTTGGTGCCTTGACTTACACCAGGGGTCTTTGACACTGCAGGTGTTGTGGGCCGTAACACCCATAATGTTCTTACTGCCCTAATGCTGGCAAAGCACCATGGGAAACGTTGTCCACAAAATCTGGAGTGCCAACGCTTGCCTGCCCTGGGGTATAGAGTGAAATGGTTAAATGAACGTAACTGGGAATACCCCGTCTCAGTAACTCTGCAGCTGACCAGAAACATGACATGTAGGAAGTAGCTCTGCTTTACACCCTTTTAACATCCTTTGTGGTCAGGGAAGCAAATGAGATGCCTAATTATAGAACCGTTCTTGTTTTTGTTTTCTTTCTTTCTTTTGTGCTTACAGTCACCAAGCCAAAATCCAACAGATCAGGTGCTATTCAGTAACAGTACAGGTGAGTTAAACATTTTATCTGCCTTTAACTATACATTGTGCAGGGACTTCTCCTGCTGGAAGAGCTCAGCTGGCCTTACATAATGCATTGTGAAGTCTTTGAAGAACTCTTATTTAACAATGCATTAGGCAGGGCCTAATCTGTTCTTCTAGGAGAATCTCACTATGTTTGTGCCCCGCACACAGTATAATAAAGTCAGTGAAATGTTGTCAGCACATCTCACCCGCACATCACTTGGTCTTTCTGCTTAGGAAAAAGAACCAATTAATGCATATTAAAGTTGCCCCAAAAAATGCAGCAATTTAAGCTACAATTAAATGTCGCTGCTTGTATGGTAACCCAAGCCGCTTCCAGTGATTCCCCTTTGTGTGATGACTCTGGGCTCTAATGGCAAATAAATAAACTGAGACATATGCCAGACTAGATCCCTGAAGTAGCACACCATGTACCAGGGAGCATTTGAGGCCAGTGCTACCAATTGCAAGATGATTAAAACCTTTGTTTTATCAACACAACATGTACATATGATCTAACAGAAGATGCAACCTGCAACTAATGCTAATCCCTTATTGTTCTCTTCAACATGACTCTAAAACATCTTTATTAAAGGTGACCTTTCATCATCGCTGGGCATTGTGGTCTAGCAGCAGCTTACACCTAGCGATGCTTGTCCCTTATCATAGCAGTCGGCAAACATTTTGATTGCAGTTGTCAATCGTCAGGTTTAATGTTAACACGTCCTTATTACCTGCCTCCCAAGGAACAATGGGGGCAGGTATATAAATATAGCGCACGCAATAATTGCGCCAAAGAGCGGTTCAATCTCTGTGTGGTTCAGTGTAGAGTCGTGGATTCAGTCTACCCAGGCTGCTTCCGCACTTCTGAGCAGATCTAAAGCTATTTGCTCCAGCTCTTCCCGTGTAAGGAGTGCGAATGTCTGCCTGAAATTGAGCTAAGAATCTCCACCAACATGCAAGGGGCAAAGTCCCATTTTCAAAAAGCGTTTATGGATAAAATCGGTGCAGTGACTGTAATATTTTAGAAACCCCATTGCACCTTATTCCCTCTCCCAACACCTCAGACTAAGATGGGTGTTTTCATACATATGATAGTATTTAAAAAAAATAAAAAATCTATAGCTGTAAAGAAAAAAAAAAAATCCTCCAGGCTTTATTGTTAATATTTTATTAGTGTTCTTTACATATTTGATTTTCTGTTGTGTTCTGTTTTTTTTTTGTCTTTTGTTTCACTTCCCCACTGCAGGTAATCAATATAAACAAGCATCACTACAATCACACATTGCCACCGCTATTTAAAATCCATCCTTATAAATATGCATAAATATAATTTTTTATTTTTACTTTCTTTCAGCTTTTCTGGGAGAAGAGGCTGGAGGGACTTTCTGCATCAGATGTAACTGAACAAATTATACAATCAATGGAGCTTCCTAAAGGCCTACAAGGTATGTTTATCAAACTTACCGCCATCGGAAACTTAAGCTTAATGTATAGCTTGGTGGAGTCCCTTAATCAAAGGCAAGCATATCTATACATATGGGTTCCTGTTGTATATGTTAAGTGGTCTCTCTTCATTACGTGTACTTTTTACTTTAAACACTGAACCAAAGTACTTTACTACAGAGTGAAAAGCTTCTAATTCTAAGGGTAACTATTAAAGGACCACTGTGACTTGAAAACAGGAGATGTTCTTTTTTTTACTCATAGTAAAGTTCAATGTTTATACAATTGTAAGGACAACTAAACTTTGTTTCACTTGTGCTTCTAATACAGAAACACAAATGAAAAAGTAGTTGTCCGTAGTATGAAGATAAATTGATTGATGGTGCGCATGCTGGCGCTGTCCGTTTGTGCAGACATCCAGATCCGCTGTGTCTTAGAGAGAGTAAACCTAATGATATCTATTAAGATTCACACGGGCTTACTTCCAAGAAGCGGGACCTGTATTTTAACCCCTGCTTCCTTCATGTAAGCAAGGATTTAAAAAAAAACAACAACCTTTAATTGTTCTTTAAAATGCCTCTGTTTGCTATATATGTTTCATTTACACACATATCAGATGTGCTTATTCTGTCGTTCCTCCCACTCGGCTCTCCAGCAGAGGGAGCCACAATCAAAGGCTCTTACACAATAACTCTTCTTGTATGAAATGTGCACATACATACATCACACGGGAACCTGTACAGAGCACTTCTGTACAGCTTCCATTGTATGACTAGGGATGCGAGGCCAGCCAGTATGTTTGCTGCACACGTGTAACTTTTACATGCTTATGTAGTTTAAATGACCTATTGTAATATAACCAATATCATGGAACTGTGAAAAATATACTTAGTATCAGCATTTCAAAGGCTTTGAACATTGCTATAAAATCACCATGACCTGTGAAAAAGTAAGACAACGGAAATAAATGTAATAATACGATGTGTAAAACATTGATATATCTCTCCTGTAAACTAATATTGGACGCAATAAGTTTCTGTCCAATGTTTTGCTTTCAAAGCGTCAGTGATGCATTATTTTGTATGAAAAATAACGAATTTACCCTTTTTTTTGTGTTACCCCTGCAGGGGTCGGTCCTGGTAATAATGAGAACACCCTCCTGTCGGCGATAGCCAGTGCATTACACACAAGTTCAGGTCCAATCACAGGCCAGCTCTCTGCGGCCGTGGAAAAAAACCCTGCCGTTTGGTTAAACACATCCCAGCCACTGTGCAAGGCATTTATCGTCACAGACGAGGATATCCGGTAAGAGTCTCTCTTCCTGTGCACTGATTTTTATCCCTCCCCCGGGGTCTAGGGATTGTGCCGAGTATTGATTATCATGGCCTGGTGATGAGAGCCTATGTATGGATTCCATGGTTTTCAACACTGAGTCCGTAATTAACGTAAGTATATGTATTTATTTTTGGGGGGAGGGGACTTACTTTATACTTTATTTAATTCATAATGAGGTCTCCAGCCCCTGCTAGGAATGTTACATCCGAATTTGCGTTGCGGACAATTGTGTCGGCAATGCAATTTGGAAGATACCTGACTGGTTAAGAGTGTGCGCGGATTCACGATTGTGGCTTTTTTTCACTGCAGAATCATGGGAAATTACGGATTCTGTTTTCATTTAAAGGGACACTAAACGTTTTTACTTGTGCTTCTAATATAGAAGCACAAGTGAAATTTTAGTTGTTCCTATAGTGAAGATGATCTGGCGCATGCTTTTGATAGTGCACGCCAGTTTATCCTGTGATCGCCAGCTTCCATGTTTCCATAGGAAGCAGGCAGCCGTCTGGTCGGCGACCGTCTCTCTCTGCTAGTGCAGAGAGAGATCCACGTTTTTGCATAGGATCAGATGTGATCCCATGCAAAAACGAGGGTCTCTCTCTGTGCTAGCAGCGGGAGACCCTCGCATTCGGCTGTCATAGCTTGGTGAGCCCCCTCTCTGACGTCAGCATGCGACAACCGGGACCTGCTGTGTCTCGCATGTGAGACACAGCAGATAGTAAACCTTGTTTATCTATTAAGATACACGTCAGGTTTACTTTCAAAGACTGGGACATTGGAATGTCCCTTTAAAAGACCCATGCGCACAGTTCACAGTCGTGCATCTTACAGAATTTCATTCCCGACACAGCCTGTGTCAGCAGCACTTCGGATGCCACGTTGGACCCCGTGGTTCATTTGTGTCAACCTTACAACTGAGTCAAAGGGTCAGGAATGAAAGGAGAAGGGGCTGGGGAATTAAATAAAGTAGGTACCTCCCCCACAAATTAAAAAATAAGTTTCATTTAGTTTTTGACTCCGTGTTAAAAACCAAGTTGAGTTGTCCATTAACATGCATGCATTCCTCATTGTGTGGTCCACACGGTAATTGGATTTTGCTCCTTACAGCTATTAAAAAAAAAAAAAAAAAAAATGGCTGCTGAAAGTTCCTTTAATTATCAAGGTTTGGGGAGAGTAGGGATTTCATTGAGGACTACTTGTGATTTGTGTGGAGGGTTTGCTAACCTTTAATGGGGATACAAAAAACAAAAACTGTCTGCGCTTCTCACCCTAATAAAGTTGGCAACAAATATATAAATATAATGAGAGGTTTGGGTTATATGAATTGGCCAGAGCATAATTAAGCTCACCCGCCACCTCAAGGCACACTCTCAGTAGGGTGAGAACCTAACCTCACCTCCTATCTACTGGGCACACAAAGCAGTAATACTGCTACCAAAACCTTTTAAATGTGTTGGAAGAGGTGCGATTAAACCTCCTCCCAATTAACCCTATAACAGCAAGCTGCAACCAGACAATGAGGAGCCAACAACCCCAGCTATGTGCAAGCAGGGAAAAGAAAAATGTCAGTGCGCAGTCACACTGTATTTGCAGCATGCTCAGACCTGTTTGGTGAGCATCATTTTTACATTCATCTTTTTTGAGCCCGTGACTAGCTTAGCGCACAAACATTTTTCTTTTCCCTGCTTTGATGGGGATAGTGTGCAGGATGAGGTCATGAGAATTACTACCCCAAGGTCATTGCTGTGAAGAGGACTCCCCGAGTGTAGGGAGATGGCTTACTTAGAGGCATGGATTGCTCACAGCTCTGACCCCCGAGTGTAGGGAGATGGCTTACTTAGAGGCATGGATTGCTCACAGCTCTGACCCCCGAGTGTAGGGAGATGGCTTACTTAGAGGCATGAATTGCTCACAGCTCTGACCCCCGAGTGGAGGAAATGGCTTACTTAGAGGCAGGGATTGCTCACAGCTCTGACCCCCGAGTATAGGAAATGGCTTACTTAGAGGCATGGATTGCTCACAGCTCTGACCCCCGAGTGGAGGAAATGGCTTACTTAGAGGCATGGATTGCTCACAGCTCTGACCCCCGAGTATAGGAAATGGCTTACTTAGAGGCAGGGATTGCTCACAGCTCTGACCCCCGAGTGGAGGAAATGGCTTACTTAGAGGCAGGGATTGCTCACAGCTCTGACCCCCGAGTGGAGGAAATGGCTTACTTAGAGGCAGGGATTGCTCACAGCTCTGACCCCCGAGTGGAGGAAATGGCTTACTTAGAGGCAGGGATTGCTCACAGCTCTGACCCCCGAGTATAGGAAATGGCTTACTTAGAGGCAGGGATTGCTCACAGCTCTGACCCCCAAGTGGAGGAAATGGCTTACTTAGAGACAGGGATTGCTCACAGCTCTGACCCCCGAGTGGAGGAAATGGCTTACTTAGAGGCAGGGATTGCTCACAGCTCTGACCCCCGAGTGGAGGAAATGGCTTACTTAGAGGCAGGGATTGCTCACAGCTCTGACCCCCGATTGGAGGAAATGGCTTACTTAGAGGCAGGGATTGCTCACAGCTCTGACCCCCAAGTGGAGGAAATGGCTTACTTAGAGACAGGGATTGCTCACAGCTCTGACCCCCGAGTATAGGAAATGGCTTACTTAGAGGCAGGGATTGCTCACAGCTCTGACCCCCGATTGGAGGAAATGGCTTACTTAGAGGCAGGGATTGCTCACAGCTCTGACCCCCGATTGGAGGAAATGGCTTACTTAGAGGCAGGGATTGCTCACAGCTCTGACCCCCGATTGGAGGAAATGGCTTACTTAGAGGCAGGGATTGCTCACAGCTCTGACCCCCGATTGGAGGAAATGGCTTACTTAGAGGCAGGGATTGCTCACAGCTCTGCCCCCCGAGTATAGGAAATGGCTTACTTAGAGGCATGGATTGCTCACAGCTCTGACCCCCAAGTGGAGGAAATGGCTTACTTAGAGGCAGGGATTGCTCACAGCTCTGACCCCCGAGTGCAGGAAATGGCTTACTTAGAGGCAGGGATTGCTCACAGCTCTGACCCCCGAGTGTAGGGAGATGGCTTACTTAGAGGCATGGATTGCTCACAGCTCTGACCCCCGAGTGTAGGGAGATGGCTTACTTAGAGGCATGAATTGCTCACAGCTCTGACCCCCGAGTGGAGGAAATGGCTTACTTAGAGGCAGGGATTGCTCACAGCTCTGACCCCCGAGTGGAGGAAATGGCTTACTTAGAGACAGGGATTGCTCACAGCTCTGACCCCCGAGTATAGGAAATGGCTTACTTAGAGGCATGGATTGCTCACAGCTCTGACCCCCGAGTATAGGAAATGGCTTACTTAGAGGCAGGGATTGCTCACAGCTCTGACCCCCGAGTGGAGGAAATGGCTTACTTAGAGGCAGGGATTGCTCACAGCTCTGACCCCCGAGTGGAGGAAATGGCTTACTTAGAGGCAGGGATTGCTCACAGCTCTGACCCCCGAGTGGAGGAAATGGCTTACTTAGAGGCAGGGATTGCTCACAGCTCTGACCCCCGAGTATAGGAAATGGCTTACTTAGAGGCAGGGATTGCTCACAGCTCTGACCCCCAAGTGGAGGAAATGGCTTACTTAGAGACAGGGATTGCTCACAGCTCTGACCCCCGAGTGGAGGAAATGGCTTACTTAGAGGCAGGGATTGCTCACAGCTCTGACCCCCGAGTGGAGGAAATGGCTTACTTAGAGGCAGGGATTGCTCACAGCTCTGACCCCCGATTGGAGGAAATGGCTTACTTAGAGGCAGGGATTGCTCACAGCTCTGACCCCCAAGTGGAGGAAATGGCTTACTTAGAGACAGGGATTGCTCACAGCTCTGACCCCCGAGTATAGGAAATGGCTTACTTAGAGGCAGGGATTGCTCACAGCTCTGACCCCCGATTGGAGGAAATGGCTTACTTAGAGGCAGGGATTGCTCACAGCTCTGACCCCCGATTGGAGGAAATGGCTTACTTAGAGGCAGGGATTGCTCACAGCTCTGACCCCCGATTGGAGGAAATGGCTTACTTAGAGGCAGGGATTGCTCACAGCTCTGACCCCCGATTGGAGGAAATGGCTTACTTAGAGGCAGGGATTGCTCACAGCTCTGCCCCCCGAGTATAGGAAATGGCTTACTTAGAGGCATGGATTGCTCACAGCTCTGACCCCCAAGTGGAGGAAATGGCTTACTTAGAGGCAGGGATTGCTCACAGCTCTGACCCCCGAGTGCAGGAAATGGCTTACTTAGAGGCAGGGATTGCTCACAGCTCTGACCCCCGAGTGGAGGAAATGGCTTACTTAGAGGCAGGGATTGCTCACAGCTCTGACCCCCGAGTGGAGGAAATGGCTTACTTAGAGGCAGGGATTGCTCACAGCTCTGACCCCCGAGTGGAGGAAATGGCTTACTTAGAGGCAGGGATTGCTCACAGCTCTGACCCCCGAGTGGAGGAAATGGCTTACTTAGAGGCGGGGATTGCTCACAGCTCTGACCCCCGAGTGTAGGAAATGGCTTACTTAGAGACAGGGATTGCTCACAGCTCTGACCCCCGAGTGGAGGAAATGGCTTACTTAGAGGCAGGGATTGCTCACAGCTCTGACCCCCGAGTGTAGGAAATGGCTTACTTAGAGACAGGGATTGCTCACAGCTCTGACCCCCGAGTGGAGGAAATGGCTTACTTAGAGGCAGGGATTGCTCACAGCTCTGACCCCCAAGTGGAGGAAATGGCTTACTTAGAGGCAGGGATTGCTCACAATTTGGGCAAGATTCCAACATGTGCCGCCAGCAAGATTTTAGCACTGTATCGTGTACGTTTTTTTTTTTCTTGACTCCATCACCTAAACGTTTATTTAAACTTAAATTAAGAGAAACCTGTTTAACCCTTTTGTGGCCAAACCTTTTGCCTGTGTCTCTTTTCCTTCCTAGCTTGTTTAACACGCAGTGTTTGTGTTAGCTGCTATTTTCCTCGCTCATTTACTGTACCCTCACAAATTTTATATATTTTTTTTCAGGTTAAAAAGGGCTTTTTTAGGTACCATTATCTTGATCATGTCATATATATATATATCATTTACTATAAAAAAAAAAATGATGGAAAATTAAGATGCTTTCAAAATTTTACTAGAAGTGACATTGTACGCCTAGCACTAACCCTAGCCCATATTTAAAAAAAAAACAACATTTTTTATTTTATTTTATTGAACTCTGGAGGATTTCCTGGGGATTATTGGGGGAAGGGACTAGTTGCCCCTATTGTGATTAGACTCTCTCTGCTTTCTGATTGCTGTGGGGCAGGGAGAGATTAAAGCTGTCAAAGCCAGGGACAGCAGTCAGATGTGACTCAGGGGGGTGTCACAGACATTGCTATCAGGGGTATGCAATCAGGGTATGTCTGCTAAAGAATTGGCTTGTGGTAGAAATGGCATTAGTGGTATTTAATGAAAGAAATGTCAATGAGGTAAATACATTTATTAAAGAGTTATATTTATGCCACTACACCATAATGGGAACATCAAAACCTTTTTCTCGCATTCTACGTTTCTTGCATAATGTTTTTGGCCCTCCCTGTTTATAGTATGAAATCGGTCATGAGAGTCTTGTTCTTCGAGGACCACTAGATGGCAGTGTAAAGTAATGGTTGTGCTGTTTAAAACTGTCTGCAATAAAAAGTTTGGTTTAAAAATGTTTTTTATTTATTTATTTTTTTTTTACAAATTTCCTCCAGTGATAACTGGATTTTAAAAACTATACTTAGGAATATCCATCAAAGCCACTTTTAACCTTTCTAAATCTCAACAATTTATTAAAAATACAGATTTTAATAATGTTAAATACATTTTTTTATTGAAAATGATCTATATCCTCATCATTGTATTAGCAAAACTGCAAGCAAATGCCTACATTAGAAAAATGTGTTTTTCTATATCTGTGGAGTCTCTCCTGCTTATGACATCACATGTGGCTTGATATGCAAATGAACTGCTTTTCAATGGGAAAGGTGTAATTTGCATACCGGGCCACAGGTGATGTCATAAGCAGGAGACTCCACAGATGCATTTAAAACACATTTCTCTCCTTTGCTTGCAGTTTTGCTAATACAGTGTATATAGATCATTTTCAACCATTTTTTATGCTCTATATGCACAGTAAAAAACAATGTTCAGGTGATAGCCCCTTTAATGAAAAAATGCAAAAAAGATAAGTACCTTATTGCTTGCATTGCTGTATCAGGGGAGGGATATTTTGTTTAGAATCTCGGGTTAGGTGGGTTAAGCCCATCTGACAAAAAGATGTCTGTCAAAATATCCCTCCCCTGATACCACATCACAGGTCAGGCAAAATCCAAGCCATAATAGAATGTGTACAATAAATAAATAGACAGACAGAGCCCCTTAGGGGGACTATTTCATCTGGGTATACTCCGCTGCCTGGTCTTAGCTATTTTTGTAAGTTAATTTAGTCTTTTGTCTATTTGCCCCCTTGATTCGTTTGTTTATTTTTCTGTCTATTTATTTATTTATTTATTTATTGTACACATTCTATTATGGCTTGGATTTTGCCTGAACTGTGATGCTGTATCCTTGTTATGTGTATACATTATATATTTTAGTTGATGTATAAAAAGTTACTTTTTATACTTGCTAAACTTGGTGTGCAGCTCTTTTGTATATTTTGATTGGTTTTGGGTAGTTTGCGGCTACCTTTTTGCATTCACCCTAGTATAGCCTACATTTATTCATTTCTTTATTTATATGTACTGTTTATTTGGCTCCATTTCCAGTTGTCCTTCCTCACTTTGTATTTTTAAGAAGATGTCTGTCCCCTGATAGTATGACACAGAGCAAAGAAGGCTCAATAAGATCATTTATTTCCCTGCTCTCATTTAAACATTTCTTTGTAAAATAGCTACACTTGATGCAATCTTTCAGTTAAACAGAACTTATATTCTTCCCCGACGTGTCTGTGGAGTCTCCTGTTTGTGATATCAGTTGTGGCTTGATATGCACATTACACATTTCCCCTCGGAAGTAGTTCATTTGCATATGAAACCACCGGTGATGTCATTAACAAGGCACCACCGATGTGTTTAGAACACCGCTCTCCTAATCTATAAACACAATGTATCGAACTTTTTTGATATTCAGTTACAAAGTGTTTTAATTGATAAAGCCCTTTAATCCTCAATATAATCTCTAGCCATCCATTTGTGATGAAGCCCCCTGCCCTTCATAAATCTCAAATACAACTGGGAAGAAAATTTGAAAAGTGCGCGACATTCAGAGAGAGATCCACGGATCACCTTGTCGGCATGGCACAAACACACTTTTTCCATGTTTTAGTAAAATTGTTCGTCCCTACACCTCATGTCGTTTGGTTTAGTTAGCCGTGTGAGCTGCCCCCGTCTTTGCTTCTATACTTTTTGAAACCGCAAAGGAAAATATAAAGCAGGGCAATATTTGTACTTTTTTTTTTGCTTGTTCTCTTAAACGATGCATTTGGCTGTAAGCCTGCCCGAAACACCGAATCCGTTTACAAACAGATGTCTTTTATTTCCCTGGTGCAAAATATGTTATGTTTAGTGCTAATTCTCCCACAGCCAGCGCCTTTTCCAAAGAATCTTGTGGGCATTATACAGCGGTGTGCGTCATGGAGGCTGTATACGAACGCTGGCAGATTTACACTGCTTCAATACAATGGGACCTGCTATATTACATAGAAACACCAGTGCTACGGAGAAGTTTTATGTAGGACGAGCATTGAGAGCATTGTAAAAATGCTTTTGTGTTGAAGGGGGGGGGGGGGGGGCCAGAAGAAACCTCCCAGACCCAATCTAAATAAGCATATTTAGCTTGTTTAAATTTTCATTACAGCCAAAGAATTTCATTCTGCAGAGGTTATTGCATCTTGCTATGTGGATAACTGTTTTTATGGTTTATATTTTCATTCCTTTTAGTGAACCTTTTGTAAATACCAAAGCAAATAAAGCATGATTATTTAAATATTGTGTATAACATTTTCAAACTTGTGAAAAATCATCTCAATTTTTTTTATCTCAACTTTTCAGCAGTTTTTATAAAGGGACACTGCAGGCACCAGGCATTGGTGCATCTGGTAGTATTGAACCTGTACATGGTACAGATGTACAAATTAATACACAGAATTCCCTGGGAATGTCTTCCAAAGTGGACTGCTTTTTGCCTCTGTTGTTTTACATTTACTTTTGTTTACAAGAGGAATAGAGCAGATGAACTGGATCTACTAAGCCTGTGCATGGACTGCTTCATTCAGATGCCAGGAACTACCCTATACCATTATTTAATATTTATTTTGTTCGACAGCAGTGATTGTTGGTGGCCCAGGAAATACTGAGCACTCCCTTTTTTTATTGTATATCAAATGGTTTTAACACAATATAACAAATGCAATGTATATTACATTGAATTTCATACTGGATATTGTTCGACAATTTTTTATTTATTGGACTCTGAATGAACTCCCAGAGTAAAAAGTAAAGTTAACCCCTTCGTGACCAATGACAGTCCTGGACCATCATGGGGAAAAACTCCCTTAGTGGCTGATGACTGTCCAGGATCGTCATGCAGATGGCTAAGTGTCTCGATACCGAGACACTTCAGCCATGTCACTGAGGCCCCACCCCCTCTGAAACATCAGGGCACTGTGACAGCCAATCATAGTGCCCGGATGTTAATAGCTGTCAAAGCAGGTGCTGTAGGCTTTCCCTGCTCAACGGCGATCGTGGGGCAGGGAGAGACTAAATATAGTGCTGAAAGTCTCCCCCTGGTCCCCCCAGAACATCCAGCCCCCCAGGTTTTTTTAAATAAAAAAAACAAATATTTTTTTATTTATATTTTTATTGTGCTAACCTTAACCCTTGGGTTAGGGTTAGAGATCATCAAAACCCTAATCCTAGAGTTAGATTTAGGGTTTGTACTAACCCTAACCCTAGGGTTAAAGTTATAGTTAAATATAAATAAAAAAAAAAAAACAAAAAGTAAATACAATTTAAAAAAATAAATTATATAAAAATAAGACATTTAATCTGTAGCGGACCAGTGACATGTTAGGTCTGTTGGTGGTTCTCTAGGGATATTTTATTTAAAAAAAAAAAAAGACTGCTAGTTTGGCCAGTGCTTTTACAGTAGCTAAGGGGCCCGCATCATCCATGCAGCTGCAGGATAGCAAGGGTAGCAACAATCTGTGCTTCCTACTATAGACTACATTTCCTATGATGCTAAGGTCGCTTTTGGCTGGCTGAGCATGATAGGAAATGTAGTCACAAGCATTAAGTTTTAAATCTGCAATGACCGTATACTAAATTTGGCCCTTTACCTGCCACATAAACCTAGCAAACCTATACATGAGGGGTGCCGCTATAGTCAGGGGAAGTTGCTGAACATATATTGGGGTGTTTGGCAAAAAAAAAAAACAGAATGTCAGTAACGCTAATTTTGGAAAAAAAAAAGGTTTTGAAACCGCTATGTGCTACTTGTATTTATTACACTATAACATAAAAAAGCACACAAAAAAAAAACACATTAACATTGAGTATTTCTAAACTCAGGACCAATATAAGAATCTTTTAAACAATTTTTTTTTATTTGCTTTTGTAGCTTAGTAAAAGATTTTACAAATGAAAATCAGGAAAAGTGTTTTTATATGTTTTTTTTCTCATATTTTTCTACTTTTTTCATAATAATATAAATCAAATGATTAAAATAATGGTCCTTCTTGTCCTGAAAAAAACAATATTTAATATGTGTTGGTTCCGCAAATGACAAAGTAGAAAATTACAGCTAAACACAAACACCTCATAAGTGTAAACAACATTCCAAAAACAGTCTGCTCATGAAGGGGTTAATGAATTCTATTCAGTAATTTAACTTCCTTCCCTTCTCAATTTTACATACATTAACCGACGAAAAATGTTTAAACAAACCTTAATTGATATTTTTTTTTTTTTGAAGTGGAAAAACCTGTCCACTGCACCCTCCATATATCCACACTGGAAAGTATTAGAATTGTGTTCAGTAATGTATTTGCCTTCTGCAGAACTATATAATGAAAAAAAGACAAGTTTCTAGTATACCGTGCTCTTTGCAAAGTAATGTTTTTACGTTTGTATACCTAAATCAAAACGGTATACCTAAATCTTAGGGCAGAGTAACTCAAAAGAGGTTTACATAAGTGGAGTTATTACATATCCTAAATAAATGGTTTTGACAAATGGGAGGAAAAAAATATATTCTTCTATTTCTTGCTGCAAATCAGTTTTTCTTTCTCTTTTAATGTATTTATTTTTTTTAAACTTTTTTTTAGTTGTACAAACCTTTGTCAGTCAAGTCTCCCACTGTGTTTATTGCTGCGGTTCTTGTAATAGCGTGCTCATTAGTATTTAATGCAGTCGGCTCATTGAATCGATAGATTAATGGAGCTCGGCCAGGACAACGTATTTTTGCTTGAAGGTGCAGTTCTGCAGCACCTCGGTCTTCATAATTAGTCATTCAGAAAGTTTAATGTCTCGGATCTAATTCGGTGGATTTCTGTAGGCTTTTACCAAGTCTAGCAGAGATGATCAGATGTATTGTTATGGAGGGATTCCGGGGGCAGAGTGCGGATTTTGGCACAGTCAGCAGATTCCACTGATTTTCAGTGCTCCATCTTTTTCTAACGCCGTTGGAGGTGCATTCAACCCCGCACCCCAATCAGAGCTCCCAGATCGCGGAGGGCTAACGTGACATGGCGACCTATATATCAGTGTTTCACATCCAGAAATAAGGATTAGTGTTGAGCGAACCCGAACCGCACTGTTCGGGTTCGTACCGGACATTACGGTGTCCGTGCCACGAATCCGAACCCGGACATTTTACTGTATGTCCGTGTTGGAGTTCGAGGTTCGGCTATAAACCGAAAGTCTTTAAGGAAATTCTTTAAACCGAACTAGAGTCCCCATTCATAAGAATTTCTTATGAATGGGGACTCTATTTCGGTTTATAGAAAGCCAATAGTATTACATGTATTCCATAAGCCGAACGTCGGGTCCCCATTGACTTCAATGGGGTTCGGGGTCAAGTTCGACCCCAAACCCGGACTTTTTTCCGAAGTTCGGCCGAACCCGAACATCCAGGTGTCCGCTCCACAATAATAAGGATCACTGATCAGAGGCCATTTTGAATCAGACTGAAGGTTTGTTCTATAAAAGAATGTCAGGAGGGTTTAACCCCTTAGTGACCGAGTGCTATGTTGCATTTGACGTGCCTTGAAGACCAGAATTCCATTATTTTTGTCATACGTTTACTGAACTGTGAATTTCTTTCTTTGTGTTCAGTCCACCCACACAAATTATATATCATTTTTTAAAGGACAGATAGGGCTTTCATTTGATACTATTATTTTCATCATATGATATCATTTACTATGAAAAAAATAGAAAATATGATGAAAATATGCCATAAAAAACACTTTTTCCAACTTTGACCTGATTTTTTTTTTTTTTTTACACAATTACAAATGGTAAAAAAGACCCCGTCTATATATTTCTACTATTTGTCCTGAGTTTAGTAATATCAATGTTTCCTTGTTTGTCTATGTTTTATTTCACGTAATAGGGCAATAAACAATATTAGTGTTTTTTTTTGTTTTCTAACCATTTTCTTCTACAGTGATTTTTTTTTTAACCCGAACCCTAAATTTACCCCAACTCTAAATTTAATCTAACCCTAAATTGACCCCCACCCCTTAATCTAACCCTTGTAATCATCCGAACCCCCATTTAACCCTAATTATTACCCTATTTGGACCCTAACCCTAGATCTAGGTTCAGTAGATCAAGGGTTAGCTTTTTCCATTTATTTATTTATTTAATTTTCTATATGCTCCTCCGATACAGCACACACCCGCGATCACCGGGTGATCGCGGTGCCCAGGAGGGCACAGATTGTGTTGCATGATGCCTCGATAGAGGCATCATGCAACACTTTAACACACATAGGCAGTGATGAGCTTTCACTGCCTATGTGTGTTTGCGTGCATACGATCACATTCGCTGTGATCGTATGCGCGCGGGGGGGTCGAGGGGGGGCTGAAAGCCCTCTCAGAGGCTGCTTCGGATCCGAAGCAGCCTCTGAGAGTAGCTGCAGGCATGTAGTGTTGCGCTAATGAGCCAGCCCCCCCCCCCCCTTATTTATATGGTAAATGCACTATTTTTTTTTTTTTATACTTGCAAAAGGGATCCAGGATTAGTTTAGAAGTATAGAGATCAAAATGTGATCCTGCAAAGTTTTCCTGATCTAAAGGACGATTAAAGTGCACATAATAAAGCAACTGATACATATTAAGCTGACATTTTAGCTAAAACAAGTTTTATTGTATTTTTCTTCTTTGCTTCAGTTGGGTAATTACTGTCCAAGCGATTTACAGTTGTCGCCTAAGAATGTGCAAAAAGAGGCTAAGATCTAGAGCATGTGTATTTAGTAGTTTACCTAAGCATTTACCAGTGCCTTTTCCTTTGAGTCGGGAGCTGTTTTTAGTATAAGTAGGGAGTAAACCCAGCTTTTTTTTTAAATGAGGCAGAAGTTTACTTTGAAGTTTGAATGGTGCACTGATTTTTGCACAATTGAAAAATAATGTCTTTAGACCAGGAGGCTTCCATCTTACAGAGCATTACTCTGGGCAAACAGAGGCGGTCCATCATTGCTGTATGCGTGCATCAGTCTCTGCCCTGGCTGGAGGTGTGTTCAGGTTAGACCCCACCCACCAGTCAGTGATGCCAGAGAACCAGCCTTGCAATATGGCAACCTGAAAGTAACTATTTGAATTTCACAGTAGCATTGTTTACTGCAGGTGCGGCAGGATTTACTAAGGATATAAAGTTTTGTTTCATTTAGTCACATCAGAGAGACATGATATTCCATTCATTTGAATTAAATTATTCTCATTGGTTCCTGCAGCGAAAAAGAAAGTAAATTACTTTTACTCAACTAGTGTGGGCAGCCCTAGCTTCTTGCAAACTGCTGTAATTTCACAATTTCATCTAGTATTTTTTATTTTAAGCACTGCAAATGTAAAACATGCATTTTAAAGTACTTTAAAATGACCTGAAACCTCTTGCTGACATTGGACAGACTAGGTCTGTCCTGTCTGGCAAAGCGTTGCCGACATTGGACGGACCTAGTCTGTCCTGCGATTTAATGCCTCGAGGCCTCGATCGCTCCATGGAGCAATTCGTGTCGCCATATTGGAGAGCAGCATGCCCTCTTGTGGGTAGAGCGTCGGAAGTGAAAAAAATGTCACTTTCGTCGCTCTGATGCTATTAGAGGCAGTCAACAACATTGCAGTGTAAAAAAAAAACTTATTTAGCTAGAAATCTAGGGTTAGAATAATGGTTAGGGTTACAATTAAATTAGGGTTAGCATAAGAGTTAGAGTTGGTTAAATTTATGGTTTGGGTTGGGGTCATAAGGTCACTATGTAAAAATTATTGCCATATAACTTGCAAAAAACTGCAGAAACACATGGAAACATGCATATTTCTAAACTCGGAACAAAATTTTGAAACTATTTAGACTGGGTCTTTTTTAAATGATTTTATTTATGTAATTATTTTTTTTTACAAAGTTAGAAAGTGTTTTTATTTTTATTATGTCATCATATTTTATGATTTTTTTTTGTAGTCAATTAGAAGATTTGAGAAATGGTATCTGACGAAAGCCCTTATGACGATAAAAACAACATATCATTTGTGGGGGTACAGTATGTGTGAGAGAAGAAAATTACAGCTAAACACAAACACCCCAAAAATGTAAAAACAGCCCATGTCACCAAGGGAAAGTCAAAGTCAAGGTCAAAAGGTCATGTCACTATGGGGTTAGTATTTGGAAGATGCGTTTTGGGCACTAGACAGTGTTTTTATGTTCCAAATAACGTTGGCCATGATCCAATGATGAATACATTGCATAATAGACGCAACTTGTTTTACCTGCAGGAAACAAGAAGATAGGGTTCATCATGTGCGGAAGAAACTCGAAGAAGCTCTGATGGCGGATATCTTGGCGCGTGCCGCCGATACCTCTAGCAGCACCAATGTGGATATGGACAGCGAGTAGATACCAGATCAGGTAGCAATATTATGGCCGCATTTAGTAGTGGGCAGACAAATCCTAAAAAATGTTTTGCGATAACGCATACTTTTGCATCTTATATTAACTCCCCCTACACTTTGTGTGTGTGTGTGTGTGTGTACGTGTGTGTGTGTACGTGTGTGTGTGTAAGTGTGTGTACACACATATATATTTACTCAGCCTTTTTTTTTTTTTTTTTTGAGGGACACATAATGCTGAGGGTTGGCTGGGACTATGTACAGACCTAATATTTGTGTATATAGAATTCAGATATTGGCATGTTAATACATACATACATTTTTTTTTATAATCCTTGAACTTGAAAAGAGCCTACCATTTTTCATGCATATTAAAATCACAGTGGACCTCTTTAAAGCCGCTGAGCACACAGGGATTTTTAAAAGTAACCGATATTAGCCTTTAAATAATAATTCTTGCTTATGCCTTATCTACAATATGTATTATCACACAAATCATGAACCTGTAGGAATTGACCTATACATTAATTAAAAAAAAAAAATAAGAATAATGTAAAAGGTAAAACCATTCATATTACTACTTTGCTTTACTTTTCTCTTTTTTTTTTTTTTCTTCCCCCCCCCCCACAGGTACCTCAGCAGGTGAAAATTGCCGAAATTCTCAGACAATCCATGGTCTACTTTTACAAAGTAATGCACATTTTATATAGGTTTTTTTAAATCGCAACAAACCAATGCCTTCCTAGAATTCTATTTTTTGATGTAAATATCTATATTATTATGAAAAAAAAATCTTTATTTTGTGTCCAATGTCTGACTTTTATCAATGTTATAATAATTTTTGCCGTGTATACTAGGAAAAAAAATATTTTATATTTATAATATTGGGGGGAAATAGCAGATGATTGTGTATTCGTGATTGGCCTTTATAGTGATTAACAGTTTATTTAAAATATTTGTACTTCCGTTGAAAAAGGCACCTGTACATTATTCAACGACATATTTAAATACAATAAAAAAAAAAAATATATATATATATATTACAGGAGCTCGACGGTTCCAACACGTATCAATAGGTTTAATAGCGTCTTAATCTTACATGTCGTTTGCAATATCAGGCAAGTGAATACATATACTCTGTAACCAATTTTGGTAAGAAGTTTTTTGTTTTTTTTAATTTAACCATTGCTATACTATGCAAGTTTAATTTTTTTGGACTGCAAAATTACATCATGTTTCTTATGCGATATGTTGACGTCATCAGAAACACAAGTTGTTGGGTTTTTTTTGTTTTGTTTTTATATGCTTTTTTTATTTTTTAAATTATGAAACCAAGACTGTCAGATTTGGTTTAAGGGAAATAATAATAAAATAATAAATGTCTCTCTCTTGTGTTGTGTCGATTTTATTTGTTTTCATCAAACTATTGTGGAAGAAGTTTCCTTTCTTGACCGTGCAGTTTTTATATTGCTAGTAGTACACCATAATTCCTGCACCAATTATAAAATAAAGTCCATGTAGTGTTTTCTGTGGGTAGTATTTTACATGGAGAGAAGGAGCACTATTTGGTAGTGGTCACACAGAGCAGTTCTTTATTCAGCTTAGATGCATACACTAGACAGAAAAACTGGAGACTCCCAACCAAACTAAACTTAAAATGGCCGCTGACCATAGAGTTCCCCACAAACAATCCTGAATGTCCTTTCTTAAAGCAACTGTATACCACAGTCCATTGGTTTTAACGTATACAAGCGGGCAGACATTTTAGGGAGAGTAAGTCTCGTGCAAGTGACTGGTAATGAAATAATAAATGGCGAACTAAAATAATAATTTTTTTTCTCTTCTGTTAAAATACTGTATTTGCTCGAATATAAGACCGTTTTTTTCAGAGCAAATGCACTGAAAAAGAACCCTCATCTTATATTTGAGGTAGTCTTATAGTCTGACCTCAAATCGACCTGACCTGGATCCCCCTCGCTAACAGCTGGTGGATGTCTGCGCAGTATCCGGAGACATCCTCCGCTGCTGCCCGGCACGTTCGTCGGGACTTCTATGATGAAGCCAGGACCTTCCGGCTTCATCATAGAAGTCCAGGCGGAAGTCCTGGACAGCAGCGGAGGATGTCTACGCTTATTGCGCAGACATCCACCGACTGTTAGTGTCATAATAGACGGAAGTGTCAGGCAGCATGAAGGATATCTGCGCTACCCCCACTAGCCACCAGGGAGAGGGGACAGAAAGACAACGTGGGGGGGAGGGGGGAAGACAGACAACGTTGGGGGGGAGGGGGGAAGACAGACAACGTTTGGGGGAGGAGGAGAGGCAGAGACGACGTTGGGGGGAGGGGGAGAGGCAGAGACAACGTTGGGGGGGGGGGGGGGGGAGAGACAGCCAAAGCTGGGGGGAGAGAGACAGAGACAACGTTGGGGGGAGGGGGAGCATTGGGCAAGTCTGGTGGGTAGGGGCAGCATTGGCACATAAAAGGAAATAAACAAGAAATACATTTTTTTATATCATAATTTTCTATTAAATATGAAAAAGCTATTTACATGTGAATATATATGTCACGAAGTGAATTCTGACAGCCTGCCTGACTCGGGTTCTTGGAGGGGCCTGAGGGCCAAACACCTCCCTATAGATTATGGACCCTGTCTGTAATGTGTTTAAGCCTTCCATTGTTTAATTATGTCAGACACCCAGTCTGACTACCTTGCTTCTGGCTCCAGATTAAAGTGGCTAGATAGATACTGCTTTACTGGTGATGTGTTTAAGTTTTCTATTGTTTAATCAAGTGTTATCTGATTGCAGTTTGGTGTATATGTGCTGTGTAAATCACAAATAAAGAGTTGTTCAATCTTGCTGTACCTAACTGCTAGATGTCCTGTCTATTTGGGTACAAAGAGAAAGGGTCCAGGAAAGACTTGCTGGGTGAATGCTGAGCTGTAATTGGGGGCTAAGGAGGTGATTTCCCACAACGGACAGAGGGTCTACTTCGTCCGGTAGACGGTCCGTTACAATATACAAGTTAAACTTTTTTCCTATAGGGTAGTCTTATATTTAGGCTTTTAGTTTTTTCCCTAAATGAATATCCAAAGTTTGGGGGGTCGTCTTATATTCTAGCAAACACGGTATGTGAATGATTGAATGTGATGGTTTTGCCATCTATCTCTCCCAGCCCTCCCTATCGGATGTCACTACATGAGAAATAAGCAAGTGCATTTCACATATATTAAACACCTGTACAAGATGCAGAACATATGCTAGGTGGAACATTTTAAGTCCAATTATTGATATGCAAGCAGTAACCTATTCTAAACATTGTCCAGCCTTCTATTCGTGTGTTTTTTCTCTTTTCACAGACCAGTACTAGACTTTGCATGTTGTGTGAATCAGACTGCATCACTGGGTGGTTTTTTTATGTCTAGTTTAATAACCAAATCATTTAAAACTACTGGAGAGAGGAACAAGTGCAATCAGTGCTCTTGTGGTAATTAAAGGTTATTTGTTTGAACTAATGCCCTGGCAACTGCTTAAAATGTTTCCCCACCCCCTGACTTGTATTTTGGATTAGAGTTTTTGAAGTGTGACAATTTGTAGGTTTCTATAAAACTTCAGCTCTGATATATTTTTTGAATTAATTAAAAGGAAGGTAAGTCCTTTACTTTTCAGCAAAACCAAATAAAAAAACAACTGCTTTTTAGGAGCCTACTTCTTAGAGAATGGAGTGACTTGCCTCTATTAAAGGGACTATATCACCTGGTTTGACTGTGACTGTAGCAAATAAAGGATTTGCAATCATGATTACGCATTAGCAGAATTGCAAGCAAATGCCTAAATTGGGCACATGTGTCTTAAATGTCTGTGGTGTCTCCAGTTTATGATGTCACCTGTGGTTTATTATGCAATTTACACATTTCCCATTGAAAAACAGTTGATTTGCATATCAAGCCACAGGTGATGTCACAAACAGACACATTTAAAACACATTTTTCTCCAGATTTAACCCCTTCATGACGCATGGTGCTTGCGTCCCAAACGACGCAAGCACCAAAACGTCACAATTGGTTCCTGGCCACTGATCACAAGGGGATCGGTAGCCAGGAACACTCTCGCAGAGACCCGATCAGGGTCTTAACAGACCCTGTGGGTCCCTGCAAAAAAAACGCGGGACCTCCGGACGTCACGTGTGACGTCACAGAGGCGTGCCCGAACGCGGAAGTTCGGCACGGGGCGATTTGGAGAAATGTAGCCGGTGCTCGCTTTGAGCACCTGCTACATTTCCCCTGTCAGACTGAGGCCACTCAAAGTGGCCTCAGATGACAGGTGGGATCCCGCTGTAAGTGCCTGCAGCGGGTTCCGAAAACAGCTCATCGCGGGGAGCCACGATGAGCTGTTTAGTACAGGACGTACTAACGACTTTAAGGCACTTAGGACGGCATAGTACGTCCTAACGTCACGAAGGGGTTAAGCATTTACGTACAATTCTGCTAACACAATGTATAGATCATTTCCAATTATTTTTGTGCTCTACATGCACAGTAAGAACAATGTTTAGGTGATACCGTCCCTTTACTTTCTGCCTAATTAAAGTGTAGTTATTTAAAATAGAAATACTTTCAGGGGTAGACATGTTTATAGTCTTTGCCAAAGCAGAGAACTTATTATATCTAGAACTGCTAGAATAACTTTGCTAGTTATTATCCGTGTGGATTTGCAGCTTTCTTTTCTGTTTTTATCCCATATACACTGGTTATAGGCTTGAATTAGTTATTTTTAGTATTTTAATTAATCACTATAATTTGGACTACTGTGTATCACCCATTTATGTGGGTGTTGATTGCCTCCCACCTTTCTCTTTTTCAAAGTTTTTACCCAAAGAAACGCCATCTAAAGTATGTTGCATTGTTATTATTTGTATACTCTAAATCTCATTTGTGACGTTCCTGCCCAATTGCAGGAAAGGAAACCTACATTTTGCACTGTATTACCCTCCTTAATTTTGTATTATCAGTAAAATCCAGAGACCTGGATTTCAATGACCCCTGGAAGGTCATTAATTAACACATTTAAAAATAAGTGGACCCAGGAACGATTCCTGAGGTACTCCCACATAATTTGTTTAGCCAGTTTCAGATTTTCCATTAACCAAAACTCTCTGCATTCTATCTCTTACTCAATGCTTAATCCAAGTACACTTGCTGCTAAGCCTATGTCTTTCAATTTGTCCAGAAAATATATGGACATTCTTGATGTGTTCTGATTGGCTAAAAGCACCAAGAAACCAGTCGGAAGACTTTTTGATTTACAGCGTGTCTGTGTCAGAAAAAGACACAATAGGGCAAACCATGGCACTCCCATCACTTCTATATTCCCTGAGACTAGCATCTTTGACTGACTGACTGTGTTACATTTAATAATTGCCAGTGCTGCTGTTACTTATGTGACACATACATTATTGAGCTGGCCTGCATATAGACACTAGTATAGAATGCACCAACTGGAGTTTGTTTTATTCTGAAATGCTAGCTGTGGGAGTAGTTGGCTTCTGTGATTCATTTCATTGTTTTAATAAATATTCTTTGATTCTTTTTTTTTTTATGCACAATTTGATCCTTTGTTAGAAACAGAATCAAAAATCCCTAAATCTGTGTAATTCTGGTGTAAGTAACTTATATATATATATATATATATATATATATATAAAATAAATTTGGTTTTAAACTCTCTTTCACCCGCACCAGCTGTCTTGCTCGTCTGCCTTTTTTATGGGCAGCAGCTGTTAATAATCTCATACATTTCTAATTGTTGATATTCCACAAAACAGACATTGGGCAGCTCAGGAGCATGAAAAATCTTAATTAAAAATGCAAAAATGGATTACAAGTCTTAAAATATTAGAGTAGGTTGCAGTGCGGCAAACCAGCTCGAACAGGATGTTGTAGGTACCGTATCACGTGGCTACTTCCTGTTACATAGTCGCGGTGGGAAACAGCATACAGGTGTGTGACCGAAACAAGAAAAGAATGTTGGTGGGAGGACTACTCGAGAAAGTGGTAGTGAGTAGAAGATACTTGTGGTATAATTATCTCAAGATCAGAATGGAGGTGCAAGGACATTTCAAAGTATAAAAGGCTTCAAGATATGCATAAAAATGAACACACAAAAATGTAACAACCTAATTGCCGTTATACATACAATTTTTTTTTTTTAAATACATATTTCAGTAACTATACTATACATGCAATGTTGGCTTGTGCAGCTGGATCTCATGTGAAGAAGTAAATAACCTGACACGTTTTGCTGCTCGACAACAGCTTCCCCAGAGGTCCGGATAAGATTCTGTCAAAATTAAAAAATATATAGTCAACCACTTAACCGGAGATAGTCGGGATGATTGTAATATTTTGAATTAGGGGGTAGCACTGGTTAGTCCATTCTTTTGAACCAGAACAAAAGTGGTAATCCCAGCGTTAGGGCGGTGGCAGATGTATAAACTCTATACATACATGTGTTTTTACAATATTACTTACGCTCTGTATTCAGAGTTAATATGCAGATTACTAATTGTTGCACCATATTATTTGCACTTTATACAAAAAAATGAGTGTACACATTGTTATCTGACAATTATGTGTACACTTATTTATTTATTTGTGTCATTGACTTCCCAAAGAATAGAAGACCAATGTTAATATATTGATGGGTCTGGTAATTCTTCACAGTAGCCAAGGATGCAACGTTTTTATCCACAATCACCCTCTTACAGGTTTTGCATGGATGGACTCAAAATCTGCACATGCCTTTTGGTTCTTAGCCAGTTTCCTCTGGTATTGGGTCTTGAACCGAATAAACTTGGGGAGATCATAGATCCTATCGCAGGTGCCTTCCTTGCCACCCTCAACAGCCTCACTAACATTTAGCGAGATTGGCAGATGTTGGTCAATTCTAATTTTAATTTGATTAAACTGTATGCGGTTCTGAATATCGCCGTGCATACCCTGTCCGATTTGGTATAATTCTTACTTAACTCGTCCTGTTCTAGGAATATCCACTGATCACAATAGTCGAATACCTTTGCTCTTGAACGGATCCATCTGTCCAACTCCTTAATAAGTCCAAGTTCCATCTTTGTACTTTCAAATCTTTACTTTTGTCAGACGGAACTTCTAAAGCAACCAGTCTGCCTGGAAATATCAGAAGCTCATCCTCTCTCTACTTCTCTCGCTTTCATTTTTTTTTTGGTGTTATTTGAAGAGTCAAAATTCAGAACAAAAAACACAACGTGTGCAGGTCAGTTACAAAGAGTCCGGCTCTAGAAGAACAGATGGTAGCACCAGATCCCCGTGTCTTTTATATATAATGCAAGAGCTTACATGTACACTGTCTGATGTGTGTCTTGGGATGTTGTCCACGTCTGCTAATTAGTCGAGGACGACAATCCTCATTTCGCACGGCGAATATTTACAGGACTCTGTTGGGTGCGTACCAGGGCCCTTTTTTTCCTGCACAGAAATCATTGAAATTTCTATTCTCAAGTTAAATCTTTGAGTACATTAGGGTCACAAAAATCTGCCTTTATTAAATGCGATAATGTCTACAATAACTCTACCACCAAAGCTTTTTTTTTTCCTAATTTTTCTTTTTTTGAGAAATGACCTCCAGAGGTCACTATAACTTAACAAATGTTAACAAACCTTATTTAAAATCATGGACCACTGTTAATGTTTCAGTCATACTGCGTCTTCGTCTGTAATAATATGTGCAGGTTTTTCAGTGACATGAATAATTTATTTTGCAGAATCGTTCACGCTTTTATTAAAATGTGTTCTTCCCAAGACTAAACCTATATTATCATAAATGTGTTTAATTCTGCACTGAGGAGCTCTGACACACAGCGCTTGTGCTCAATAGGGTGCCTTGATTTTTTTTTGTTGTTGGTTCCACTCTCCACTTCTCCATTCTTTTAGGAGTGTCCCCTACACAGCCCCATCATGGATTCCAGCAGGGCTATAAAATCCTTTCCTGCAGAGTCTTGATTTTTAAATCCTTCCACTCTTTTAATTCATTTGATTGCAACTAGTAATTTGGAGGCAGAGGGCTAATACCATTAACAGTTTGCATGCTGGAAGGGACTTTGGAATACATTCATTTTGTAGTCAAATGATTGAACACCTAATTTCCAGTATTTTGAAAATCGGGCAGACTAGATGGATCGAATGGGTCTATCGGGCAGACTAGATCTGCCGAATGGTTCTATCGGGCAGACTAGATCTGCCGAATGGTTCTACCGGGCAGACTAGATGGGCCGAATGGTTCTACCGGACAGACTAGATGGGCCGAATGGTTCTACCGAGCAGACTAGATTGGCCGAATGGTTCTACCGGGCAGACTAGATGAGCCGAATGGTTCTACTGGACAGACTAGATGGGCCGAATGGTTCTATCGGGCAGACTAGATGGGCCGAATGGTTCTATCGGGCAGACTAGATGGGCCGAATGGTTCTATCGGGCAGACTAGATGGGCCGAATGGTTCTATCAGGTAGACTAGATGGGCCGAATGGTTTTATCGGGCAGACTAGATGGGCTGAATGGTTCTATCGGATCTGCCGACACACGGGGAACATTTTTAAATCTTGTAATTGTGCATGGAAAGTTAGGGCCGAAAACTTCTACTTGAAGATATTTATGCTGTTCTAAAATAGTGGTTTTCAAACCAGTTCTCATGGCCCCATCCCTAACAGACCAAGGTTTAGGAATCACCCCAATAGTTATTTATTAGTAAATATTTAATTGTAACATTTACGAAAAATGTTATGCCATACAATACAACAGCTCTAGTAGAGTGGTAGAACTTTGGGGCGTGGTCAACGAGCCAAAGAGTGTTCTGACCCCAATAAACTTGTCGACTTTAAATAAGGAGCTGTGAAATAGCTTGGGGGGAAAGCTCTAATATGGGACTGTAGGGATTACTGATAAGGCACATGATAGGTTGTATCCTAATCAAGGTGGTTTAAGCCATTTTAATAGTATGTGAGTACAATTAAGCATTTTTGGGGCTTCATATTATAAATGGACGAATTTATGCACAATACAACCAAAGCACAAAATATACAAATAGAAATGACCCTTTGTAAAGGCATTCTGGTGTCTATTTTTTAAAAATTCAATTTTAATGACATCAATGTATGTCAATGAGTCACAATGGCTCAATAGAGTGACTCATAACATTGTATTAGCAACTTTCTCTCTCTTTCCCAGGTGGAACTGGGTCGTCTGTGTGCATTTTACTGGATTCTATCAAGCAAATTACAATACAGAAATCTAAATAAAAGCTGCCTTTGCGGAGTTGTGGGCATTGGTGTCTCTTTCAGCATTTGGATTATTCAGCAATATCAACAATTCAAAAATGAGAATATTCCGGGAAATGGTGTATAAACTGGGCCTACTCTCTGGGAAAAAAAAAAATTAAATCTACCTGATCGATCCAGCGATTGAGTTATAGTCCAAAGATCCCTAGATAGTCTAGCTTTGCTAGATAATTGTCCAATGATGAGCCCAGGAGCTAATGATCCTCTGTTCAGTGTTTTTCAGTGTGCACTTGAGGCTCCAAGTGGATACATTGTAGTAAAGAATGATGATCATGTGGTTGGGTCTAATGAACCTTATGAGGAAGAAGACCCCAGAAAAATGCGTTCATTGTGTCAGGCAGCCTAATGATCATAAAATGTAAACCAGTCGTCATGAGCAGAGGATGATATGAGTGTGCTTGTTAATAATTACTGATCCATTCTGACTAAGATTAATCGTCCAGTGCCAATGCATAGAGCGAATAGAGGAACTCCTTACTCAAACTTCCTATGGAGTATGTAGCGTAAAATTGAGAAGAGAGAGACGTATACTCCAGACGTTGTGTTACAGAGCAGGAATCACAGACGATTGTATTTTTGCAGATTAATGCCCCAACAGTTGGTCCAGTTTCAGCATTGTGAAGTCTGCAGTGAGCTATAGGATTTAAGTGGATAAACTGTAGTAAAAACATTGGTGTTCACCTAACCCTAATCCACAAACCTCTCCGATGTCTGAGTGTCAGAAAAAAATAAAATAAAATAAGAAAAAACAAACAAACAGTGGTGTTCAGCAGAGGTGTTGCTAGGGGGGCTGAAGCCCCCCCCTTTCACAGTGAAAGCCCCAAATGTAGAAGGGAGAGGTTAGGGGAGAGCTCCCTTACCCTGCCTATGTGCCAGCAATCAAGTGAAGATGGGCAGGGTCTGTGCACCGATTCCCCTCGCCTCCTCCTGTTGCTTCACGTTGCCCGTGCTGCTCTCTCTGTCAGAGCGCGGTCACATGACCTCCCGAGGCTCTGACACATTGACATGTGAGCAGGAGGACGAGGGAGGGAGGTCTGTGCTGACTGCGGATTGCACAGATTCCCTGCTGGAGAGCACCAGGGAACCGCTGGAAAAGGGTCCAGGGATCAATTTATCCAGTTTTTTGTTTAAGTTAATGTTCGCTCAGCTGTGAGATGACAAATGTCTTCCTGGTTGTGCTCTGTGTCAATGTTATTTTTTTTTTAATTCAGTTTAGGTGCAATATAATCCCCTGTCTTCTCTGGTGTGTATGATGCACAATGAGCTTGGATCATATTTGTAAGATCTAGGATTGCCCATTTGTTTCTAATAAATATTGAATAAAAAATTATTTAAAACAGGGTTTGCGAGTATAAGTAGTCTCCCTCCCTGTCAGTGCTAACATTACAGAACCAAGAACCTCCTCCTTGTACATTCTAGAATGCTGCAGAGTACCCGTGTACAATCACCAGGAATAAGAAACCTTTTAAAGTCAACTGAATGGGATAAAAACTTACATTTGTTATCACTACTGTCTTGTTATGATAAATAATATAACATAGAATGTTATGCAGTGCTGACAACAGAGTAAAGAATGAGGCCTGGGATCTTCCTCTCCTCAGACCCTATACAGAGACCCCCTGACACTTAAAGGGACACTAAACTTTTTTTTTCACTGGTGCTGCTAATATAGAAGCACAAGTGAAAAGTTGGTTGTCCCCAGTATGAGGATGAGCTGGCGTGTACTTTTGATAGTACGTTTGATAGTACACGCCAGCTTATCCACTGACCAGCAGCTGCCATGTTTCCATAGGAAGCAGGCAGCCGTCTGGTCGGCGACTGGCTCTCTCTGCTAGCACAGAGAGAGACCCTCGTTTTTGTATGAGATCAGCAGGGGGGGACCTTAACTAGGTCCCCCCTGGTGATCTCATGCAAAAACTAGGGTCTCTCGCTGTGCTAGCAGCAAGAGACCCTCGCATTCAGCTGTCAGAGCAGGGCAAACCCCCGGGCAGGGCATTAACCCCTTCCCGACGCAAGGATGTACTATGCCGTCCTGATTTTACAGTGTTTAAAAGACGATAGGCCGGCATACTACATCCAGTGTTAAACAGCTCATCGCGGCTCCCCGCGATGAGCTGTGCTCGGATCCCGCTGCAGGCACTTACAGCGGGATCCCACCTGTCAGATGAGGTCACTTTGAGTGGCCTCAGTCTGACAGAGAAAATGTAGCCGGTGCTCAAAGCGAACACCGGCTACATTTCACTAAATCTCACTGTGCCCCAACTTCCGGGTTCGAGCACGCCTCCGTGACATCCGGAGGTCTTGTGATCTTCTGGCAGGGACCCACATGGACTGTTAAGACCCAGATCGGGTCTCTGTCATAGTGTTACTGGCTACTGATCACCTCGGTGGCCAGGAACAAATCGTGATGTTTTTGTGCTTGCGTCGTCTGGGACGCAAGCACTATGCGTCACGAAGGGGTTAAATGGTGAACTGCAAACATCAGGTCTGAAAGATGGGCAAATGTGACCTGTTTTTGCAGCTTGCTTGTTCGTGCATTGTATAGGGAATTTCCTGTGTGTTGGGTGTATGCATCTATAATAGGAGGAATTTGCATGGAGTGAGAATTAGCTAAATTTGGGATTTTGCGTGCTGCCCTTTCAATACTTTACTCTTAATGGTTAGTCATGTCCAGATGTTGCGAGATCTCGTGTAAAATATCAATTGTCCCATTTTATTATAGATCCCAATGCTTTTATTTCCTTTACTTGGTCTTCCATCGCCCATAGGGAGGGTAATTTAAAGCACAACCTGCAAGTTTGAGACTAGTGCAGTTGTACAAACCTACATTTGCACACACAAATGTAATGCCACTTGCAGGAATCTGGTCCTGCGACCATTGGTCATAAGCTTTTTTTTTTTTAACACCCACTGCTGTGGACTATATTTCCCATGATCCATAGCCAGCCCTTTAGCAGATTTTCTTGCTGGGCATCATGCTAGCTGTAGTTAAATGGAGATGAAATGACAGACAATACCGGTTATATTTTCCATGAGTCCCAGCCATTGGGCTCTAGCCACGGATCATATAGGAACCTAGCAACTCCTCCTGGTGTTCAGTATCTGGTTACGTGTGATAAACCTTATGGAGTGAAAAGATCCCAAGGAATGCTTTCCAAAGCGTCCGTCAGGACCCTATAAACATGTTTCAAGATAGTTATAGCCCAATCTCAACTTAATAAACTGTTTGAACTCAGGAGACAGCAGTCTGAACACTAATCATGTCCAAATACCTCTGTCATATTCGCCAACCAGGCAGCCTTCCTCAGTCTCACAAGCGCTGTGAACACTTTAGGGTCGCTTGCATATATATTACTGCACAAAGATCACTGACTCCATACTGGATGGGTCCGTTTCACAGGGGAGTATGACTATTGTTCATTTTCTTTTCTATGTTAAGTTTGATCCATGCACAATGTCTAGATTCCCTTCTGGTGCATCATGAGAAATGTAGGCTATCACAGATGCTGTGCCAAAAGTTCTATTTTGGCACAGCATAATGGAAGTTTTTTCCATTATGCCACAGCCAGTTTGCCCATTAATATGCCACAGCCGGTTTTCCCATTAATATGTCACAAGCAATTTGCCCATTAATATGCCACAGTTAGTTTGCCCATTAATATACCACTGTTAGTTTCCACATTAATAGGTCACAGCCAAATTCCCCTTTAACATGCCAGAGTTAGTTTGCCCATTAATATGCCACAGCCAATTTTACCACTAAAATGCACGTTAGTTTGTCCATTAACATTCCACCACCAGTTTTCCCAATAAAAGCATTAGCCCCTCTTCCCCATTCCCCAGTACTCACCTTGCTGCTGCTCTCTCGTGTCTCCTCCGCATAGTGTTCCCTCCATGCACACTGAGTGCATGAGGCTGGAAATAGCCGCTCGCTGGATGCAGACTACTGCCCTCTGTGTGACAGTCACGCGGGCAGCAGGAGCATGTTGCGGCCAGCGGAGGCCCCTTTAACCTGTGGTCCTGGGAAGTGCCCACTTTGCACATCGGTTAAAGCGGCCCTGCCTACACACATACACAGCCACACAGTCATACTTACATTTACGTACTCACGCATAAATACACACAATCACACTTACACTAACACACTTAGTCATCATTAAACACACACAGACACCCTTATAGACACTGTCACACACATAGAAAAACACACAATTACACAGACAGAGAAATACACACACGTTGACACACATTTACACTTCTTTCTTTTTTTTAATAAAACAAAAACGTTATACTATTGGTCCTCCGCTCTGCTTAGTTAATTTAAGTAAACATAGACAGAACACCTCCATTCCGTTATTCTGCCGGATGTCACCTGACATCCAACAATCTCAGTGCGTGATGGGGCAGAGCCTGTACCCGTCGCGCTCTGCTAGCCGCACCTCTAGGAGGAGAGATCAGGGAGAGAGCTCCCTGTGACAGTCACACGGGAACAACTCTCTTTACTTGTGCAACAGCACAGACTTATATACACATAAAACATGACATCACAGACATTAGTAATCCAGATAGGAATTACCATGAGTAAACTTAATTACAATACACACAGTAAGACACATAATCTACACAAAATAATCAGTTTAACAGAAGGACATACACTGGGGAAATCCTGCCTCACACCTTTCAGGATACAAAGGTATCAGATACATACAGAGTGCACTCAATTAAAGTAACTTGCTAAGTGACATCACTGTACAACAGGACACTGAATTACTTACATGAAGACAATGGGTAAGGTGACATAATTACAGGGGTTTACAGGATAGGATACAATCTTATCCTGGGGAAAACACAGTGAAAGGGACAAAGGCTTGGATTCTAGAGTACACATCTTGGCTCACATCCTGAATGAGCCTGTATTTGAAGTCCAGTTGAAAACAGGGGTCCACTGGCGCCCTCAAAGTGTGTACCCTCAAAGTAATATATTGACAGACAGGGTCCATAGTCCACAGGGAGTCTTCAGGCTGCCAGGCCCCTCCAAGAACCCCCGTCACAGTGGATCTACAAATCCATTTTGTGACCGTTATCAATAAATATTTTGTATCCAAGACCTGTGAGAGACACTATTTTTGGACTTGAACTTTGTGTAGTCCTGTTTGCACCTGTTTCACACCGAAAATAATTTCACCAGGTACTCAAACCCCCCCCCCCCAAAAAAAAAACAGTGAAAGATCTGTTTCTTTTTCGTTTACTATACATGCTGTAGTTTCGTTTTGTTTAATTTACGCAATACAGTTTCTTCCTAATAAAATAAAATAAAAATGTTGACCCTGTAGGAGGAGCTGCCCCTTTAAAAGGTGTGTCTCTTTCTAGCCACTGAAAGTTCCATTCACTGGACATAGACCCTGGAGACAAAAACAAAAAGCCAAAAAGTCCTAAATCATAAACAAATTCAGTGTTTTATTCCACTGAGCGTACAATTAGAGCATGCGCCTTTAATGATGTAATAGGAGCCGCATATGCATTCGGGTAGAAACCTGGCAATCCCATGATGCATCTTTTCCTGCTGCTTGGAGATAACAGGATTTATACAATGTATCTATTCAGACAATTTTATTTTGTTCTATATGATTATCCACTATAATGACCATCGCAAATTAGCATATTCGCTGGCTGCTTTGCCCAGATTGCAGTCAATTGAAAATGAAACAAAGAGGCAAATTATTGCACTAATATCCTTCCTATTGGCAATGTGTAAGGTTCTTCTACCTGTTCAATCAGATCTGCTAGCAGGGGTCTGTCTGTCCTACAAGACCTGCCGGTCCGTTACAGGCTTATAGGAAAAGGTTTTGCTACAGACGTAAAGGATCTTTAAACCCCTGGCTTATTTTCTGTGTGTTGTACATGTGTTTAATGTGTGAAATGCACTTGTTTTTATTTTAGAAACATTTTAAGTTCTCCTCTAGTTTTACATTGAAAATAATTTCGTCTGGGCTTCTCAATTCTGACATCCAATGAGGAGGCCTTGGAGAGTTAGGCAGGACTGTAGCTATAGCAACGACTATAAACTGCTTATACTTAATTGCCAGTAGACCAATGATGAGGTGTTGGCTTCATGTGGAGTCTTTAAAATTGTTATATCTGTGGATAGTTTATTTAGTTTGTCGAAAGTGGTCCAAAATGGGATGGGTATCAACAGCTATAGGGGTCTATAGGGGGAAGTATTACTTTACTGAGAGGGTAGTGGATGCATGGAATAGCCTTCCAGCGGAAGTGGTAGAGGTTAATACAGTGAAGGTGTTTAAGCATGCGTGGGATAGGTATAAGGCTATCCTAGATATAAGATAAGGTCAGGGACTAATGAAAGTATTACATTACTGAGAGGGTAGTGGATGTATGGAATAGCCTTCCAGTAGAAGTGGTAGAGGTTAATACAGTGAAGGAGTTTAAGCATGCATGGGATAGGTATAAGGCTATCCTAGATATAAGATAAGGTCAGGGACTAATGAAAGTATTACATTACTGAGAGGGTAGTGGATGTATGGAATAGTCTTCCAGTAGAAGTGGTAGAGGTTAATGCAGTGAAGGAGTTTAAGCATGCGTGGGATAGGTATAAGGCTATCCTAGATATAAGATAAGGCCAGGGACTAATGAAAGTATTACTTTACTGAGAGGGTAGTGAATGCATGGAATAGTCTTCCAGTAGAAGTGGTAGAGGTAAACACAGTGAAGGAGTTTAAGCATGCGTGGGATAGACACAAGGCTATCCTAGATATAAGACCGGGAACGGGGGTCTAATAAAAGTATTTAGAAAATTGGGCAGACTAGATGGACCAAATGGTTCTTATCTGCCGACACATTCTATGTTTCTGTGTTTCTAAGTCAGTGGAGCCAAACTTAAGCCATGCCCACAGCACATACCTAATGGAAAACTCGACTTGTAGATGAAAAATCATGAACAGCATTGTGTAATTCATATAATTGAATGTAGCCAATTAGGACACAAACAAAAATGCTGTAAGGTTCAATGGCACAGCTAAATCCCAGAGACCAGTGGCGTCCCGAGGGGGGTCAATGGGCCATCTGACCACTAGCGGGGGTGACACCTGTGCTGCCGACATCCCCCTGCAGCGCATCGCGCTGCTGTACTTTTATTTTTTTTCTCTGGCGGCCGAATCCAGCGGAGAAAAAAAAAAGTATTAAAAAATCCCTGCGACCGGATGTGACGTAACGTCCTGCGTGCAGGAGGGAAGACTGCACGGAGGAGGCGTCCGGGGACACGGAGCAGCAGCCATGCGGTAAGTACTGGGGAAGGGGGGAGGAATAACGAGCACTGGAATAGCTCAATATTAGTGGCATCTAAATGGCACAATATTACTGGCATTTGAATGGCACAATAATACAGGCATCTGAATGGCACAATATTACAGGCATTTGAATGGCACAATATTACAGGAATTTTAATGGCACAATAATACAGGCATCGGAATGTCACAATATTACAGGCATTTGAATGGCACAATATTACAGGAATTTTAATGGCACAATAATACAGGCATCGGAATGGCACAATATTACAGGCATTGGAATGGCACAATATTACTGGTATCTGAATGGCACAATATTACAGGCATTTGAATGGCACAATATTACTGGTATCTGAATGGCATAATATTACAGGCATTTGAATGGCACAATAATACAGGCATCTGAATGGCACAATATTATAGGCATTTGAATGGCACAATAATACAGGCATCTGAATCACACAATATTACAGGCATTTGAATGGCACAATATTACAGGCATTTGAATGGCACAATAATACAGGCATTTGAATGGCACAATAATCCAAGCATCTGAATGGCTCAATATTACAGGCATTTGAATGGCACAATATTACAGGCATTTGAATGGCACAATAATACAGGCATTTGAATGGCACAATAATACAGGCATTTGAATGGCACAATAATACAAGCATCTTTATGGCACAAAATTACAGGCATCTTAATGGCACAATCTTACTGGCATCTGAATGGCACAATATTCTGGTATATTAGGCAAATTGTCTGGCTTATTAACAGCAATATAATATGTGCATATTATTATTGTGTGTGACATAATTTGTGGGGCTCCTGTATGTGGCATATTTAATGGGCCATCTGACTGGCATTACTAAGGAATCTGTTTGGCATGGTATTGGAGGAAATCCAGGGGGGTGACACCATGAGTTACCGCACCGGGTGACACCAACCCTATTGACGCCTCTGCCAAAGACCAAATTTTATTTGCAATTATGCAAAGCACTGGCCCCACCAGCAGTCTTTTTTAAAAAAAATAAAATATCCCTAGAAGACCACCAACAGACCTAACATGTCAATGGTCCTCTATGGATTAACGTCTTATTTTTCTTTAATTTAATTATATTGTCTTTATTATTTTTTTATTTATTTATTTAATTTTATTTACTTTTTTTAATTTATATTTAACTCTAACTTTATCCCTAGGTTTAGGGTTAGTACAAAACCTAATTCTAACCAGGATTAGGGTTTTGATGATCTCTAACCTTAAACCTAGGGTTAAGGTTAGCACAATAAAAATATAAATAAAAAAATATTTTTTTAATTCTTTTTTTTTCTGGTGACATCATACACCTATGACAGCTCCCGTTACATAATATAAAACAATTTTACGACCACACTCTATAACCCCGCACTCCAGGCCAGACTTCTAGACTTCCAAATTCAGTTGATGTGTCGACAGACCATATTCTTGGCAATGAACCACTTTTTCTGTCTTATAACGTGATTTATTCTTTGCCACCTTTAGAATCTGCAACGTATTATAATTCCATGCTGTCTGCTGCCCAGTGATACTAAAAATATACTTTCTCAATGTTATTAATAACTTTGTTTTAGATGTAAAAAAAAAAACCTGTGACAGCTAGTAACCAAAATATCAACCTTGCCCTTGAAACTCTTGATGTAGGAAAAAAGCCCTCATCCCTTCCTGTAGTATATATATATATTTTAGTGCTTATTCTCCTTTCCATCACTCCCATTATCCCACAGCAGTGCAATGTTGTTGGGTGTTATAAACCCATAAATCTAGATTATGAGCGCTTGAGGATGAAATTAAGTCTAAGGATTGCATTTTGCTGGGTTTCACTAAGATTTAAAAACGTAAAAATAAATAAATAAACAAAGCAATTTTTTTTTTTAAGAACATTTTACGGTTGTAGACTGCCCTGTTTGATGTACAAATGATGCACTTTACTGCAATACTCAGTGTACAAAAAGGGACATACCATTAACCCTAGCAACAAACAACAGAGAAATCGACATAAAACTTGACAGTCAGCCACTTGCAAAATGTCCCAGCCTTTATCTCCGTTACCATCTCCGGTGAGCACCTGTAGAGCTGCTTTATGTTTTCCTTGTGTCTCAGAATTCTGCCTGACTAAAAAGTATTCCGCAAAAAGAAAACCTCTTGGAAACAGCTGACTTAAAGTGGGGTATATTTAATAGCTGTAGACATTTCTACAGTAATTAGAGGCATCTTCAGAAGTCTATTGCTGGAGGCATTTTAAAAGCTTCTGGGCCAATTCTGATGGTTGCTGCTCAAGTTGTGGTACCCAAGTCCTCCCAGTGGTTACTTTAGGAGCCCACAGTCCTTTGCCCTAGTCTTCCATGATCGCAGAATGTTCAGAACCACAGCTGTGTCCTTGCACTTCTTGAATTGTAATAATAGAGAAGCAGGGATGATACAGGGCCAGGCAATCGATAAAGTAGTGCTGCCGACTAGGGGTGGCAGTTGTCCTAGGGAAGTTACCACACTGAAGGTTAAGTGGATTTTCCATCTTGGGACAGGGAAACCTAGGGGTCTGGGTTTGAGATTTTAAATTCAGCGCTACGACGATTAGTTCACTTTATCTTAATCCAGAAATAACTGATCTTAATTTAAGTTACTGCACTTTATCCTTATCTGTATTTAGAGATGACACTGATTTATATGTAGTTGGGTAACTGGCTCTGTCCTCTTGTGATATATAACATTTTGTGGTTGTGAGATTTTCCTTGTATTGCTTCATATCTGAGTTGTGTCTCACTAATATTATTTTTTATAATGTATCTACTATCTTTTTTTTATGAGACATGTAATTGCCCATTATATGCTTTTAAAATAGATAATATTGCATTCCCAGTGTATACTGGAAGGTAGTGTAAATGTGTTCTTAGGCTTTTTGCCAGTGTTATTCAATGCATCCTATTCTACAGGTACTGCCGCATTGATTGTGTGTAGGTACTGAGCATGTATCAGTTTTGCTTCATTTAGTCACTTCCTCTGCTGCTCTGCTGGTGGAAGATAATACAGTTTGTGGAATCTAAGTAATCTTGCTCTTGTACTCTTGTGCATTGTCTGATGACATCACTAGAGAGACAGGAAATTGACTTTTACTCACCTAGTGTGGGCAGTCCTGGTTTCTTGCAAACTGCAATTTCTGACATTGCGTAAGAAAAGTGTAAGTTTTTCATGTTTTAAGCAATGCAAAATGTAAAACATGAAAAAGTACAGAGACTGCGCGCATGCGCAGTAGCCCTACACAGAGAAAATTAGTATAGCCTTAAAGGGCTATACTTATAATTTTTGGGGGGGATCTCTTGGGGGCGGGTTTTACCTCCTGGATTGTATATAACCCTTCAGTTGCTACTCAGACCTTGCCTGAGATAGTTCCTTGTATCTAGGTCTAGCGTCTGATTATTCAATGATTGATTTTCTGCTTCTGACTCCTGCTTGATTTTGACTCCGCTGTTTTCTGCCTGCCTCAACCATTTTGCCTGTCTAGTGACCTTGCCTTCTGATATTCTACATTGTACTTTGTTCCTGTTTCGTGTATGACCCGGCCTGCTGACTATCCGTTTATTCTGTACTCCCTGTGTATCTCTGCTTCAGTGTGCGGTTGCAGTCAGTGTACAAGTCCTGGGTCGTCATTTGCCTGAGGCTCAACCATAGGGTATAATACCATTCAGGTGAATAGACACTGTTCTGTCTCCAAACCTGTTGCAGTGGCTACCAGGTCATCGCATTGCGGTTCCTATCCTCCGGCACTCTACCCAGTCCGGGACAGTAACATCTTTTTACCCCCATTATACAAAAAACTATAAATAAAAAGAAAATGATATCACAAGCATCTGTTTTATTTTAGATGGGATTGTAATAAGTTGTCTAAACCGCTGTGAGTTCTAGTAAAAAGGCCCAACTAAATCCCCATTTCCCGTAATGATGGGCAGTTATTAATGACTTCTATCTGTGATATTCCAACATCCTGGTATTAACTGGAAGTTCAATCATAAACATGTAACGGAGAATACCGTAATGTGCTTAATGAAGCCTGAGTCCAATTACTCGGCAATGTGTTATGCTAACCTCTAAAAACCCACTTTAACTAGATATACTGCGCCGTTACGGCCTTTTTCTTCGATCAGCTGAAACATAAAACTCCGCTGTTATAGGAAGATGCAAGGAACAGAACAAGAACTTTTTTTTTGTTAGAAAATGAATTAAACTATAAAAGATTTAAAGAGCCGTTTTGTTTTTTCGGAGCAGTACACCAGATTTTGCACGCACTGTTGGCTACGCTGGATGTGAGATTAAAACGAGCAATACCGGCAATGTTAGCCGTCACTGTACACTGCAATGTGCTCTCCATTTATCTGGCATGCCAGCGGTTACACACAAGATTCTATTAATAATGATGATGGAAGGCAGTCCACAGCCATATGTAAAGTACGTATGTTAATTATTTACCTTTTATTGTTTATGTTTTATTAATTGCTGCTAATAAGGTAAAATCTCATTAAAAAAAAAATTCTTTAGGGATGATGTGATGTTTGTCCATCGTTTGTAATGCTGTGGTTGCACATAAAAATAAATGAATTATACTTTAATTTAAATTTTTTCATTTTCTTTGCTGGTCATGAAGATGGAATCATTACACATGGGTATAGCTCCTCCCTAGTCATCTGACAGGATATAAACACTTTAAATAGGCCCCGCCTCTGCCCATCGGCAATCTTTTTTGTTCCTGTCTTAAGAATCTGACATAAGCAATCCCCTTTTGAGAGATGGATCTTTCTTTTTGGCTTATCTGGTTAATGCCTGGCCTTTCCAGTGGAGTACGTTTCCCTCTTTCCATGTAAAGCCCCGGGATCAAAGAAAACACCCTGTGATGATAACTTTGGCTCTTTTAGCAACCAGAGCAGACTTTAAATGGCCCACTGAGGTCGAGTACTTTGTACCTGTAGCCTTTGTATGCCTCTATTCTGCAAACACCCTGTGTGGTAAGTTTGACAGAAGGCATTGCCATGTAAACTCAGTGCATAAGCGGCTAACCCCTTAGTGACCAGATTGTTTGGGAATTTTTTTTTACCATTACATGACAATAGCTGCTATTACACTTCTGCTGTGTTTTTGTTTAGCTGTAAGTTTTCCTGTTTTATTATGCAGCAACTTTTGGACTTTTGATATAATCCTGAAAAGAGAGACAGTTTCAGCTATGGAGATTGGTAATGTGCTCAGAGCCAAGAGGGCAAGAGCGAATGCTAAACACCCCCCCCCCCCCCCACTGGACATGGCTTGCTCCCTACACTCCCACCCTGGCCGTGACGCCTTACTAAATGAGTACCACACTATGTCACCTCTTAAAGCTCATGGCAGTGAGGTCACCCTCTACGCCGACTCTTCCAAGACCACATTACAATCCCAAAAAAGTGCAGAAACCTATAACAGCTACCCTCTGAGAGGCTTCCATTATATATGTATGGAGCAACCCCTTTGCCTTCCAGGCGAAGAACGATAACCGGAATCATTTCGTATGCCACCCAGCCGAACTTGCCATATTCCTAAGTGGACTGATGTTGCCAAATATCTTTGTCCCAAGGTGGACAACCCCAACTATATTTCCAGCCCCCTCTCAGACAGAGGGATACTACCACCGAGTAATTATCTTGAGATAAGGCAAGATGCTCAAAGAAGCTCCTGTAATGACTATTTTTATTGGACCATCCTCTCCATGCTCTTGGAACAACAACAGGGGTGAATGCAGACTGGATACACTATCTCCACAAACCTTTACACAAAGGAAACGTCTTTGTGGAACTTACTAAAATTGGGCATGAGAACATACCTGCCAGCACTGATCACCGACATTTTTAGATCCACCTCTACCTCTACTCGGCCTGACCCCACATTCAGAACAGCGACTAACAGTAAAAATCTCCCTTCACAGCCACAGGTACGATAGTTTTTTTCCCCATTGACCTTGAATAATTAGATATGTGCCACACACAGCAGATCTATCTGGTCAGATACCATATCTATGTCTTACTCAAAGTGTGGCATCCATTGTCCTTTTACTGTACACTTAATGCAGCGACTAAGTTTGCCAGGTATTTTTTTTAATCTAGCTGCTAAATCTAGACCTTTTTTTGGTGATTTGTTTTTATTTCTGTCTAATTCAGTCTGAAAGCATTTCATTTCTGATGGATTGTCTAATATCTGACACATTACCTGTTTTAGAAACAAATAGGAATGGGATTCAGGTTTCTGTTATATACATCATTACTTCTTTCAAAGGACTTTCTACATCAGGTAAGAGCCATAGAAGATGAATTAAAGGGACGGTATCACATAAAAACTGTTTTACTGTGCATGCAGAAAATACAAAATTATTGAAAATGCTCTATACATTGGATTAGCAAAACTGCAAGTAAATGCCTAAATTTGGAGAAAATGTGTTTTAAATGTGTCTGTGGAATCTCCTGTTTCTGACATCACCTGTGGCACGGTATGCAAATTACACATTTTACTTTTACATGAAAAATCTTTGACACATCTACAAACGCTTATAAAAATCCTGCTAAATAGATTCTAATATTTGTCCTGAGTTTACAAATAGCCACTGATTACTTTTTACTTTTTTTTTTTTTTAATAAGCACGATCTGTGTGAAACACATTAAGCCTGTTTTTATAAATTTCCATACTTTTGTCTCTATAGACAATGCCATTTTGAAACAGACATTTGCATTGATCTGAGAGCTTTGTAAAATAAAAGAAAAAGGTTTAAATAAAACAGCAAATACATTTTAACTGCACACAAGACATGTATAAAGAGTCCAGATTTTTATACCTTTGCATTTTTGTATTATTGTTTTCATTTAGTACAACTTGTAGTTTTTAATTGTTATTCTTTATGTATGTTATATTAATATAATTCTTTTTTGGATGTATGCTATCCATGTGACCACTCACATACATATATTCAGTGGCCCTGGACTGCTGTTGTCTGATTTTTTTTTACTATCTGTTTTTTTACTGCCTGTCTATGTACAATAAAGGAATGTATATATTTATATATATATCTGCCTCTAGAGTCTATATTATTTAGTTGTGTTTATATATAGCACTGTCTAATTTCTAGTTATCTAACAAAAAAAGTTTATGCTGTCAGAAATTTCAAACATGAATTCAACTTTTGGTTCAAAGAGGTAACACTTTTAACTGAAATAAGCAATTCTGGGGGACATTGTAAAAGAGCAGTGATTCCCATGGCAACCAGTCGGATGGGGGAATGGTCCATTGGTTGCCATGGTGTTGCCATACACACATACATTCATCATATGTCTGGCGATCAGTCGGTGTTGCTGTGATGCCTCCATGCGGAGACATCAGGCAACCTCGAAACTCCCACTCCGGCGATACATTTGCTCTCAGGAGCGAAAGTATGTGCTCCACCGGAAGAGCAAACAACAAACAGAAAAACATGTAAACACAACATATTTATAAACTCAGGACGTACATTTGAAACTATTTAGCCAGGATTTTTTTTTACCTATTGTTATTGTGTAAACGATTTTTCAGGTCAAAGGTAGAAAATGTACTTTATTTTAAAAAAAAGTCATCCTACTTTGTGATTTTTTTGTAAATTATAAGAAATTATGAAAATAATGGTATGTTAAAAAAAATCCCTACTTATGGCGATATAAACATGATATAATATGAGTGGGTACATTGAACAAGAAAAAAATAATTTACAGTTAAACACAAAAACTGCAGAACTCTAAATACAGCCTCTATCCTTAAGCGTTAAACAGAGCACAAGAAGATTCAACTTACTCCATCATGGATGGGGGAATGGTGAAGCAATCCTGGACGACGTTCAGGGGGGAGGTCAGATGAGGGGTGCACGAGTCTATTACTTGTTGAATTTTGCTCTCTTTTTCTCCAAGTACACAAAATAGTTACATATCCTCTTGTTGTCTAGACCATGAGATTGTAGAGAGAAAAATACTGGTGCCGACAGAGGCACACATGTATGCTCTCTCAGTTGTGTTACTAAAGTACATTTAAGACTCACGCTTGAGCTGATGGGTGTGCAATAGTTTTTCTATATCATACATATGTTTTGGGTACAGTAAAGGCTATGGATCACTATATGCACCCCAGTGTGCCAACAGTGTTAATGAAGTATAAACTGTGCACTTCTATTCTAATTTTTATCACTTGCGAGAATAATTGGACAGGCACTCTTGTAGTCAAGAGGGCACGATGCAGAAGCACCAGTCCAAAATAATGTAAAACAGAGAAATATTCTATTATACATGCGGAATAATCAAACATCTTACTTTCACATTGTACAGCACTAAAAGTACGATGGAATAATGTTATGATATCTGTAGAAGAACTTACAATTATTATAATTATCTTTGACATTATTGAAACGCATTTAATGTCTCAACAAATGGGCAAAATTTGCAGTTACCTGGTATTTATTTTGTGATGTATGACAATATCGTGTTAAGTGCTGTAATATCTGCCTAAAGTTATAACATGACGCTACTCACTCTTACAACATTATACAATGTTTCCACATGGTTTGTAAGTAACACTATTATTTCTTACTTACTGTAGGTACTATGATAGGTGTTATATGCTTCGGGTATAAGCTGACCCTATCAAGGATGCTCACTTCTCTGACAGAGGTCAACTTCGACCCCACTTCAGACATAAGAGAGTCTTTTCACATGCCCTGGTACTCAGGCATTGTTTCACTTTTCATTAAGAGTTGTGTTTTGTTTAGTTTCTTTTTATACCTCACCTTGGGCTCCACCCCAAACACAGTGGGGCCCTTATACACTGCCATGGATCAGTTGAGCATTGCCTGTTCTATGAGCCAGTACTCTAAACCTAGGTAACATAGTAACATAGTTATTTGAAAAAAGACACAAGTCCATCAAGTTCAACCCTTATACCTAACATTCCCGCTTTTGATCCAAAAGAAAGCAAAAAAAATATAGTAAACTATTTCGAATTTTGCCTCCTAGGGGGAAAAAATTCCTTCTTGACTCCAAAGGGCAACCAGATTTCTCCTTGGATCAAGAAATTCTATTATTAATACTTATTATATTTTTAATAGCCCTGCATGTTCTGCTTTTAGCTTTTTCTAGACTTGTTTCAGAATGCTGTCTAACTGCTTTGTTCATTCTAAAATAACTGTTTCAGGGGGACGTGTCTAGCCACGAGGCAATATGGCCGCTTAAACCAGGAGCTCCGTGCAGACAGCCCGAATAATCATCATTACCCTCACGCAAACAGGAGATGGGACACAACAAACGGACCCCAATGGACCTTCAATCACCAAAGAACACAAGGAAGCCACTAGAATCCCGGTGAGACAATACTTCACATCATAACCACTGATTTTCCTTTTCTGCTCGAGGGATCCAAAATGGTGGATACTCCCACGCTTTCCCTGGCCGCCGGAGACTTGACAAACAGCTTGTGTACTTGAGGACAGCATTTGAGGACTTAGACAACCGAGGCAGGAGGAACAATATCAGAGAGCGAGGCCTCCAGGAAGGGGGACCATCAGAAGACATAGATGAACGCCTCACTACCCTGTTTAATTGCATTCTAAATAGACCAGCAGGCCCTCACACCAGGATTTAGTGAGCACACCAAGCTCTCAGGCAACCAGGCCCACCGGAAAGCCCATCCCAGGATATTATATGCCGTTTGACCCTCTTTTTTTTCAAGGAAGACATAATGACTAAGGCCCGATCTAGACGGCTGTGGCACTTCGAAGGCCATGATGTGGCACTGTTTCAAGACCTATCGTGGATCACCCTGCAAACAGGGGAGGGCTGGCAGCCGTAGGCCTGGGGGGCAAATCCAGTCAAGTGGCCCATTGCATCATCGAATCGCCTCCCCATCCACGGCCATCTTTTCCTTGTTTTATAACGAATATTGCCAGGATTTTCCCCCACAATATACCAGGATTTGCCATTTAATATGCTAGAATTTTCCCTTACAAAATGCCAGGATTATGCCCCTCAGTATGCCAGGATTATGCCCCTCAATATGCCAGGATTATGCCCCTCAATATGCCAGGATTATGCCCCTCAAAATGCCAGGATTTTCTCCTCAATATGCCAAGATGATGCCCCCTCAATATGCCAGGATTTTCCCCTAAATATGCCAGGATTATGCCCCTCAATATGCCAGGATTATGCCCCTCAATATGCCAGGATTATGCCCCTCAATATGCCAGGATTTAGACACCCAATATGCCAGGATTTTCCCCTCAATATGCCAAGATGATGCCCCCTCAATATGCCAGGATTTCCCCCTCAATATGCCAGGATTATGCCCCTCAATATGCCAGGATTTAGACACCCAATATCCCAAAATTTGGGCACCCCCCCCCCTACCCACGTTGCACACCTACGACATGACCCATAACCCACGTTGCACACCAGGACATGCCCCATCACCACATTTACATGCCTCCATCACCCCATTACATACACATTTCCAATATTATTTGCCATTAATATTCCCCAGCCAATTTGTCCCATAATATGAAAATGTTATTATGCAATTTAATATGACTAAGTAAATTTGCCCAATAATATTCCAAGGTTATCTGCAATTTAATATGCCCCTGCTAATTTGCCCAATATGCCAGTGTTAATTGCCATGTAATATTCCCCAGCCAATTTGCCCAATAATATGCCAGTGTTATTTGCCATGTAATATGCCCCAGCCAATTTGCCCAATAATATGCCAGTCTTATTTGCCATGTAATATTCCCCAGCCAATTTGCCCAATAATATGCCAGTCTTATTTGCCATGTAATATTCCCCAGCCAATTTGCCCAATAATATGCCAGTCTTATTTGCCATGTAATATGCCCCAGCCAATTTGCCCAATAATATGCCAGTCTTATTTGCCATGTAATATGCCCCAGCCAATTTTCCCAATAATATGCCAGTCTTATTTGCCATGTAATATTCCCCAGCCAATTTGCCCAATAATATGCCAGTCTTATTTGCCATGTAATATGCCCCAGCCAATTTTCCCAATAATATGCCAGTCTTATTTGCCATGTAATATTCCCCAGCCAATTTGCCCAATAATATGCCAGTGTTATTTGCCATGTAATATTTCCCAGCCACTTTGCCCAATAATATGCCAGTCTTATTTGCCATGTAATATGCCCCAGCCAATTTGCCCAATAATATGCCAGTCTTATTTGCCATGTAATATGCCCCAGCCAATTTGCCCAATAATATGCCAGTCTTATTTGCCATGTAATATTCCCCAGCCAATTTGCCCAATAATATGCCAGTGTTATTTGCCATGTAATATGCCCCAGCCAATTTGCCCAATAATAAGCCAGTCTTATTTGCCATGTTATATTCCCCTGCCAATTTGCCCAATAATATGCCAGTCTTATTTGCCATGTAATATTCCCCAGCCAATTTGCCCAATAATATGCCAGTGTTATTTGCCATGTAATATTCCCCAGCCAATTTGCCCAATAATAAGCCAGTCTTATTTGCCATGTTATATTCCCCTGCCAATTTGCCCAATAATATGCCAGTCTTATTTGCCATGTAATATTCCCCAGCCAATTTGCCCAATAATATGCCAGTCTTATTTGCCAGCCAATTTGCCCAATAATATGCCAGTCTTATTTGCCAGCCAATTTGCCCAATAATATGCCAGTGTTATTTGCCATGTAATATTTCCCAGCCACTTTGCCCAATAATATGCCAGTCTTATTTGCCATGTAATATGCCCCAGCCAATTTGCCCAATAATATGCCAGTCTTATTTGCCATGTAATATGCCCCAGCCAATTTGCCCAATAATATGCCAGTCTTATTTGCCATGTAATATTCCCCAGCCAATTTGCCCAATAATATGCCAGTCTTATTTGCCATGTAATATGCCCCAGCCAATTTGCCCAATAATATGCCAGTCTTATTTGCCATGTAATATTCCCCAGCCAATTTGCCCAATAATATGCCAGTGTTATTTGCCATGTAATATGCCCCAGCCAATTTGCCCAATAATAAGCCAGTCTTATTTGCCATGTAATATTCTCCAGCCAATTTGCCCAATAATATGCCAGTCTTATTTGCCAGCCAATTTGCCCAATAATATGCCAGTGTTTAAAAGCCCCCCCCCCCCCTTACCTTTTTCCCTGGTGGCTAGTGGCAGGACTTCCCTGGTGGCTAGTGGCAGGACTTCCCTGGTGGCTAGTGGCAGGAGGACTTACCTGGTGGCAGGCAGCATGGTCCCTTCATGCTGCCTGTTCGGCCTCCCGGCGGTTGTGCCGACAGGTCACGTGTCGGCGCGCGTCTGACGTCACAGCGCCGATCACGTGACTGTCGGCACTTCCGTGTCAGACTGCACAGGGAGCCGAACAGGTAGCACGGAGGTTTCTCTGTGCTGCCTGTTCGGCTCCCCGTGCAGCCTTGCAGGCAGAGCGGAGGTGAGAGGGGATCTTCCGATCCCTTCTCAGTCTCTGCCTGCAAGCGCGTTTTTTTTTTTTTTTTTTTTTTTTAAACACTGGCCCAGCGGCCGTGTTTTATATAGCTTAGGGCGGCCTGGGGGGCAATTGCCACCCTGCCCCCCGGCCCAGCCCGCCCCTGCCTGCAAACCTGGAGGGCACTTCAGCCACTCACACGAACGGCCAGACATATCACCTACTGCTGGGGCTTCCCATTTAGTCTTCCCATTTAGTCTGGGAAATGTGACCCACGTGATCCGGTACCAGACGGAAACTCTGGCCTTTATGAGAGCAGCAGGCATCACGGATATCACCATCCCAGATTGTATGGACCCAAACTGCCTGGGCCCCCTGAGGCCACAATGTCCAAGAGGAGAACGATCTCCAAGGCCACAGACCAGGAACTCATCGCCCTGCTCCAGATCACCCAGCACCGAGTGGTCTCGTGAGGAGTGATGAGCACGGCTTGAGGACCGACACAGTGGGATATCGCGGATACAAGGTGAACTATCAGGCTATAAAAACAATTCCAAGTTCTGCACTCCAACCTCACTGGGCAATCATTAATATGACCTCATGCACACTGAATCCACCCTTCATTGAGTCCCTATACTGAGAAGCCTACTTTACCCCACTTTGTCTCTGAGACCCTGCCAGGCATATCTCCAGGGCGAGCCAAGCAAATGCTTCCCCGGTGGATCAATACGCAGGTCTCCAGTCATGTCTTTGCCCCACAGCTTATTTAGCCTATGAGCAGCACGAGGGCCTGGACTATGACTGGGACACTTTTTTGTATGCAGATTGCCACACTCTATTGGAGCCTACCACGGGAGATAAGTATATATGTTCTCCCCCCACCCCCACGCCTAACACTTAGTGCCACTATCCCTCTAGGCTAAAGTGGCAAGACTATTTTTTTTTACCGTTTATTGAGATACAAGGGGGAAGGAGCCCTCATGCACAAGGCTTATGGGTAAAGTGACCCGTGTACACTGTATATCTAGATTGCCCACAGGCCCAAGGAGGGGTCTTTCTGTCCACTCCCTCCCACTCCCCTACCTTCATCAGGCCCTGCTGACCCCACTGTCACCTCCCCTTATAATCTACCACCCAGAATCCATGAGAGGCCTTATCGGCTGATATTCAGGGAAGATTCCTCCATCTGACCTCCCCCTTTTACCCTTCGGAGACCCACTATGTCACAGAGACCCGGGTCATACACTTCTTCTCAAATGTTGCTGTCCCATTGACTGTTCTATATGTTACTCAGGGCTGTTTGGTGCGGTTATGCCATCCTGACTTCTGTTTTACTGAAAGATACACTGATTTGTACTGTATTGTATTGTTGTGCTGTTCTGATACACTTGCACACACATCAACTCATCCTCAATTTATCTCACCCTATATTGCCCCTTGCATTTCCCCAGGGAGACCTAGTGTCATCACTCGACACAGCCACCTTTGTGGTGGTCTGTGCCAGACACAATTACCCATTGTTAAGTCCTACCCCCTCCTTGACCTACCCAACACCACACCCCCTCTTGTCTAACTTACCAACCAACCCACCCTCCCTCACATCCTACTACTATTCTGCCTAACCTGTGTTTGACCCCTGCCTGGATACCCCACTATGATTCTTGCTGCCAGCCCTGATCTTCTGCTTCTACTTGACCTCGCACCTTCTCAGCTAGCCCCGAACTCCGCTACGACCTGACCACAATTTTTTAATTATCCTTTTGTACTTTGCATCCAGAATCCGCCCTCGTGCACTCCTTCACCCACCTACTCATTGTCCCATCTCCATTAAGTGGACTAGGTGTTGATATTGCACGTGTGTCTCCCTAGGACTTCATCCTTTACTGTAAGAGACACCAGCCGTTACACACATGATTATAGCTATTACTCCACTTCACACAAAACTTACTCCAGGTTAGACTACATTTGTGTCGCTCACAGAGACCTAGATACCCTCAACAAGGCGACCATAGAGCCCTTACCTGGTCTGATCATGCCCCAGTCCTGATCCGTCTCACCTCACCAGACCAAACCAGATTACATGGAGGTTGAACAAATCTCTCCTACTTGACCCTAATTTATCGGCCGATACCTCTACCATGTTACAACATTACTTTTTGGAAAACGAGAGCCTTGACATGGCCCTACCAGTACTCTGGGAAGCCCCTAAATATGTGTGTTGAGAGGCAATTTTATTGCACAAGGCTCAAAAAAGAAAAAGGAACAGTCCTGCCGACTCATAATACTATATAGGAAAATCTCTGTACTCGAAATGGCACACAAATCCACACTGCAAGCAGATAACTACCAAACACTCCTGTCCAAACGAAAAAAAATTAACAAAACTCTTAAAGGCTAAGCATCACTTTATACTACGGAGAACCAAATGTTTCCTTTTTGAACACAGTAACAAAAGTGGCAAGTACCTTGCACGTTTGTTGCGGAAAAGAAACCAACTAGCCTATGTACCCAAGATTAGAGACACTGCTAACCAGTTGGTCACTACTCCCACTGGCATTGCCAAAGTATTTAAGGAACACTACAAAACCGTCGATAAACTACGACCCCATTGCATCTTCACCACCTAGCGAACACCCCATCCAAGACTACCTGACACGCCCTATTCATAACACATAACATGGGCCTTGGCACTAAGATCTTGTTGTGGGTTAAAGTACTACACACCATCCCCATGGCTACTGTGAAAGTGAAAGGCATCCAATCACAACCTCTTCAGATTACGAATGGGACGAGAGACAGGGTTGCCCCCTGTACCCTCACTTATTCATGCTTTCCCTAGAGCACCTCAGTCCCAGGCACGCTCCTCCACTTGTGGTGGGACAATAGACAGGACTAAATAAATAGGCATATGGTTTCACTGGTTAGAATTTTTTGACTCCCTTTCACTGATCCCATATATCCGATAGAGAATTCCTCATCCCTACCGCTCGAACTTAACGTACGCACTCGATAGCGCGACTACCCCAAACACACTTCGAATCTACTGCCTTCCAACCTATACTCCTCGACCTCTTTCCTGACTACGAGGCCCTCCCACCCTTCCAACACTTGATGGACCTTCTCTCCCTACCACCCCCCCTCCCTTTATGCTTCAGGATCCATGTATGTAGCATGTTCTTTCAATACTTTGATTAGAACTTATTATTTCTTATTGTTGTTTTTTAAACATTATCTGAAATATACAGTGGATATAAAAAGTCTACACACCCCTGTTAAAATGTCAGGTTTCTGTGCTGTAAAAAAAATGAGACAAAGATTAATCATTTCAGAACTTTTTCCACCTTTAATGTGACCCATAAACTGTACAACTCAATTGAAAAACAAACTGAAATCTTTTAGATAGAGGGAAGAAAAAATATAAAAATAAAATAATGTTGTTGCATAAGTGTGCACACCCTTAAACTAATACTTTGTTGAAGCACCTTTTGATTTTAATACAGCACTCAGTCTTTTTGGGTATGAGTCTATCATCATGGCACATTTTGACTTGGCAAGATTTGCCCACTCTTCTTTGCAAAAACACTCCAAATCTGTCAGATTGCTAGGGCATCTCCTGTGCACAGCCCTCTTCAGTTCACCCCACAGATTTTCAATCGGATTCAGGTCTGGGCTCTGGCTGGGCCATTCCAAAACTTTAATCTTCTTCTGGTGAAGCCATTCCTTTGTTGATTTGGATGTATGCTTTGAGTCGTTGTCATGCTGAAAGATGAAGTTCCTCTTCTTCTCTAATCTTAACTAAGACCCCAGTTCCAGCTGAAGAAAAACAGCCCCAAAGCATGATGCTGCCACCACCATGCTTCACTGTGGGTATGGTGTTCTTTTGGTGATGTGCAGTGTTGTTTTTGCGCCAAACATATCTTTTGGAATTATGGCCAAAAAGTTCAACCTTGGTTTCATCAGACCATAACACCTTTTCCCACATGCTTTTGGGAGACTTCAGATGTGTTTTTGCAAAATGTAGCCTGGCTTGGATGTTTTTCTTCGTAAGAAAAGGTTTTCGTCTTGCCACTCTACCCCATAGCCCAGACAAATGAAGAATATGGGAGATTGTTGCCACATGTACCACACAGCCAGTACTTGCCAGATATTCCTGCAGCTCCTTTAATGTTGCTGTAGGCCTCTTGGTAGCCTCCCAGACCAGTTTTCTTCTCGTCTTTTCATCAATTTTGGAGGGAGCTCCAGTTCTTGGTAATGTCACTGTTGTGCCATATTTTCTCCACTTGATGATGACTGTCTTCACTGTGTTCCATGGTATATCTAATGCCTTGGAAATTCTTTTGTACCCCTCTCCTGACTGATACCTTTTAACAATGAGATCCCTCTGATGCTTTGGAAGCTCTCTGTGGACCATGGCTTTTGCTGCGGGATGCGACTAAGAAATTTTCAGGAAAGACCAACTAGAGCAGCTGGACTTTATTTGAGGTTAATCAGAGGCATTTTAAATGATGGCAGGTGTATGCTGACTCATATTTAACATGATTTGGAATGTGATTGCTTAATTCTGAACACAGCTACATCCCCAGTTATAAGAGGGTGTGCACACTTATGCAACCACATTATTTTATTTTTATATTTTTTCTTCCCTCTATCTAAAAGATTTCAGTTTTTTTTTCAATTGAGTTGTACAGTTTATAGGTCACATTAAAGGTGGAAAAAGTTCTTAAATGATTTATTTTTGTCTCATTTTTTTACAGCACAGAAACCTGACATTTTAACAGGGGTGTGTAGACTTTTTATATCCAATGTATACATGTGTCCAATTGAACTGCATGTTATATGATTCCGCTATTTACTCCTCCACTTGCCTGTCCCCCTTTTTTTTTTCTTTCCCCCTAACCCCAACCCCCCATTGTTTATCAACAGAAAAACTCTCATTCTGTGTATCTAGAATGCCGGTCAACTACTTCATGCACTTTAAGATTCCACTCAACTGCTCCATGCCCTCTAGAATGGTGCTTAAATGAGTCATAGATTAAGTGCTGTATTTAGCGCAGGGCAAACCATGAAAGTGCTTAGGGAGGCACTTGCCTTCTATGCCTTTAAGGGTGGCACAAAAAAAAATGCCGCTCCTTTAAAAACAAACAAACCTCACTTGCCGGCAGAGATGGTGGCTTGGAGAATTACCCTCACCACCATTGTGGCTGCAAGCGGCCTGCACGGGGATCCAAACAGGCAGCACAGAGAAACCTCCGTGCTGCCTGTTCGGCTCCCCATGCAGTGTGATGGGGAAGTGCCGACAGGTCACGTGACAGCCGCTCTGACGTCAGACACGCGCCAGGTCACGTGACATCTCTGCACAACCGCCGGGGGCCGAACAAGCAGCATGGAGGACACCATGCTGCCTGTCACTAGCCACCAGGGACAAAAGTATGTATTGGGCAAATTGGCTGGGGCATATTAATGACAAATAATACTGGCATATTATTGGGCAAATTGGCAGGGGCTTATTAATGGCAAATAATACTGGCATATTATTGGGCAAATTAGCTGGGGCATATTAATGGCAAATAATTCTGGCATATTATTTTGCAAATTGGCAGGGGCTTATTAATGGGAAATAATACTGGCATATTATTGTGCGAATTGGCTGGGGCATATTAATGGCAAGTAATGCTGGCATATTATTTGGCAAATTGGCTGTGGCATATGAATGGCAAAAGTAATACTGGCATATTAATGGCAAACGTTATACTGGCATATGGCAAAATAATACTGACATACTAATGGGCAAATTGGCTGTGGTATATTAATGGCACAATAATACTGACGTATTAATAGCAAAATGGCTGTGGAATATTATGGCAAAATAACACTGGCATATTAATGGGCAATCTGCGGCATATTCAATGGACAAACGGTGGCATATTTTAGTAGGAAAACTGACTGTTGAATATGTTAATGACAAAGTGACTGTGGCATGTTAATTGGTACCTGAGAGTGGCTTATTTTAATTGGCAAAGTGACACTGAGGCTTGTTCTGCAGGGGCAGTTCTGTGGGACAAAGTGACACTGTGGTATGTTCTGTAACACTGTGGCATGCCAAATTATGTGGGTGCAATATGAGTGCAAGATAAATGCTCTGGGTGCAATAGAGGTGCATGGAAAGTGCCCAAATTTTGTCACAAAACCAAGATACACCACTGCATACATTCCATCTAACTGAACTATTTGTGAAAACGCACAGGAAAGATTTGACTTTTTTTTATTATGATTAACCCTTTCTTTACAATTACTTTGCAAATCAGTACTACCAGTCGTCCTGTAAATGAGGGGTGGGGAGGGCAGCTATCCTAGACTGATGCGTCTGCATTGTTTCTCCAGCCATTGTAACGGTACGGAGCACGTCCAGGTGCATTACCTTGCTAGATGATCTGATTGTGCATGCCTACATCAACGAATGATGAGATGAGGCCCTGGGGCATTTCGAAAATCCTCGCAAACTTCATCAAGCGGTAAGATTTGTACCGAGCATCTGATTATCTTCTTATTCAAGGGTAAAAGCCTGGAAAAAAACAGCCTGCTGTGTGTGTGTCTCTCTCTCTCCGAGAGGTGCACGGATATTTTCAATTTACCAGGATCCTCTGCAGATAGAGCTAAAGCAAACCCTTAATCAGAAGGAAAGGCTTCCTGTAATAATGAACGGGGCCGATGGACAACCTCTGAAACCACTAATCTGTTGTCGATGTGCCCAGCCAACTTGCAATAGTCTGAGAACCAGTGTGTGATCTCCATACCCAATAGCTGACTTTGACCAGACAAAAGTGAGTCATAGTTGCCAAGAGGAAGGCAAGAGAATGATATGGGCAGCTGAGCCAGCAAAGTACAATCACCAGGAGAATTGTTAAATAATGAAATCTCAATCGCACATTTTAATTCCCCCCGTCTTCCTAATCCAATGGTGAGTCGATTCAATGCTTAGCGCTTTGATGCTTGCCTTGAGCATCAGTAAGTAATAGAAGCAAACAAAATCCGCTCTGAAACCCACAGTCAGACATTTTAATATGTGATTTCTGCAAAATGTTTTAAATTCCATGCAAGCGTACGTATGCTCGTCCATTTTATTTGCTTAAATAGAAAAACATTTAAATACATAAAGGGAATCAACACAGTAAAAAAGGAAAGTATGTTTAAAAGAAGAAAAACTACCACAACTAGAGGACATAGTCTGAAATTAGAGGGGCAACGATTTAAAAGTAATATCAGGAAGTATTACTTTACTGAGAGGGTAGTGGATGTATGGAATAATCTTCCAGTAGAAGTGGTAGAGGTAAACATAGTGAAGTAGTTTAAGCATGCGTGGGATAGACACAAGGCTATCCTAGATATAAGATAAGGCCAGGCACTAATGGAAGTATTACTTTACTGAGAGGGTAGTGGATACATGGAATGGCCTTCCAGCAGAAGTGGTAGAGGTTAACACAGTGAAGGAGTTTAAGCAATGCGTGGGATAGGTATAAGGCTATCCTAGATATAAGACCGGGAACTGGGGACTAATAAAAGTATTTAGAAAATTGGGCAGACTAGATGGACCAAATGGTTCTTATCTGCCGACACATTCTATGTTTCTGTTTCATAATGTTAATATTCTCTCTCTCTCTTGGTAGGTGAGATGAAATCCAAATTCTTGATCTTGTCTACACTTGACAGGGCACAAGAATCCTTTTTGTTATTATCGAAAACAAAAGGATGACAAGGTCAGATTCGGATAGGTGTCTGCACTTAATCTACAAACTTCCTTTGCAAAATCACTATTTTTTTTTCCGTTAGAAGGGAGCTTTGCCTTTGAAATCCTAGGGTGGCATATGTTATAGGTACACTCATTGGCCAAATGAGATTCATGTAACATTAAGCACCTAATACTGGTGTTATCTCTGTGTGTGTCTAGGTATAAAGCAGACCTCCCAGTCGGGAATGCCCACTGCCTCCTCTGGTCCAGAACTTCCGCTCGGTGCACCTGGACAACCCATGTTTAAACAATCAGGCACTTTTAGGGGCCTTATTAGTGTTGGAGAACCTCTGCAATATATAATGCTTTGACTGTGCCGAAGTTTTTTTTAGTCTGTGTTGCATGTATTTCTCAAACTATTTTTGTTTTGTAGAAAGGGTACATCGAGATCTTCTCTAACTTTCAAGTACATACATACATCTTTCTTTTAATGGTTCTCAGTTGATCTATTTCAGACAGATGAAGGGCTGAGTCAACCCCGCCAGGAGTTGAACCTGAAGCTCTGAGCATTTAGCAGGTTCTACAGATGGCGCATTAGATCGTTGAGCTATCTCGACGGAATCTTAGACTAAACAGCAGGTGGCAGTGGAATCCCGGTGGAGGTTCTAATCCTGAAGGTAATTATTGTGGCTCGTCAAAGTGCTTTTCCCAAAGATTTAAACAACACACCTTTTTCTCCAGATCAGTTTTGCCAGCTGTTATTTGTTTAATAAGTAAAAGTGTGAATATTTTTCATTATTATATTTTTAGGCAAACACGGAAGCATTTACCACATCTGATAATTCTTTATGAACTCATGTTTTTTGAAGCTAAACAGAAAGAAAAAAAAACACACATTATTTTACAGTGAATGTTTTGTGTTTTTGAAAACATTAGAATAAGTAAAAACTGCTGTGCAGAAAATGACATCACTAAGGAGCTTCCTGTTACGATAAAATATCAAACAAATAAACTCACAGAGAAAAATAAAAATATATCTCTGTATTTAAAAGAAAAGTAAAAAAAAGAACACATTTTAAATCATTTTTCATATCGGAATCTCACATTTTCACACATTTCTCCAATATCTGTTTTATTTTAGCATCATGATAATGTAACAGTATGTTCTTTTTATTTTCCATTTTGCTTTTTAGCATTTTCTATGTGTGTAATATCAGGACTTGACAAATATTCTGAGACTTTAGGAGCCAGACAGATTAAGAAGGCAGCCTAGTTATTTTTTTTTTTAAGGAGACAGGGAAATGGTATAGAGACACATTCAGGCATGTGTCCAATATAAATGGTACCCATACTACCCCTTTAATTATGGAACCTCTATAAAAAAAAAAGGTGGCTCTTGAATAGTTATGTCAACATAGTTAAAGCTCTAGCCTTGCAAATATACCATTTCATGTACCAACATGCTATATCCATACCTGCCAGCTTGAGCCGCCAGAGTACAAAGAATGCACAGGAAAATGGATGTAAATAGATACATGCTGATGTGTAGATTTTTATATTTGTATCATTTTGCAGCACAGTTAAGCATGGATAGTAGTTATTGTAGGTACTGTGCTCTGGCTAGATTGCAAATGATACTGACATCCTGAGGCTAATTTAAGAAGTTTCAGAATGTGCCAGTCCTGTATCTAGACTGCTAAATGCAATTTCGGAAAATCAATAATGGAAAAAAAAAAAAATACTTTCATTCTGTAAATCCTGACAACACTGTATCTGTGGGCATTTAATTGTGGATTTACTGTGCTGTGGATTGTACAATTAGAGGCATTATTCTCTGATCAGCCATAACATTATGACCACCTGCCTAATATTGTGTAGGTCCCCTTTTGGTGCCAAAACAGCTCTGACCCATCGAGGCATGGACTACACTAGAAGTGGAGCAGAAGATCCTTTAAGTCCTGTAAGTTGCGAGGTGGGGCCTCCATGGAACGGACTTGTTTGTCCAGCACATCCCACAGATGCTCGATTGGATTGAGATCTGGGGAATTTGAAGGTCAAGTCAACACCTAGAACTCGTTGTTGTGTTCCTAAAACCATTCCTGAACCATTTTTGCTTTGTGGCAGGGAGCATTATCCTGCTGAAAGAGGCCAATGCCATCAGGGAATACCGTTTCCATGAAAGGGTGTACATGGTCTGTAACCATGGTTAGGTAGGTGGTACGTGTCAAAGTAACATCCATATGAATGGCAGGACCCAAGGTTTCCCTGCAGAACATTACCAAAGCATCACACTTCCTCCGCCAGCTTGACACCTGTCAGTAATCATTATGTCATGGCTGACCACTGCATTATGGTCATTACACAGAGGTGGAGAATTCTTACTTGTCTAACCTAGACAGAGAACATGGGAAAAAAGAGCAGATGTGAAGGATGAAGCACCTGATTACTGTTGGAGAACCACCACCAAACACGGTTTGGCCGAGGTCTCACTCCCTCACTGCATAACAAACTGCGATTGTGCCTTTTTATAAAACTCCCAACACTCTGAAGAACAGGAGTTTTTTTTTTTTTTTACATAACCCCAAAAGAATCTGCATATACAACCTTTCCTCTCTACAGAATTCAGGACTGTACTATCTAGGGATCAGGAGGAAGCATCACATATCAGAGTACAATCAAACCAGCAAAGGTTGCTTGGATATTGGCTATTTGCCTATCAAGGCTCTCTTAGAATATTACAAACTACATAACACCCACTCACTGAGAATAGACAAGGTTTTATTGCCTGTCATCCACTCGAAGGAGTCTTACATAAGTTCTTCTTTACAAAATGATCTGGGAGCTGGTTCTAGAGTATAGTGAGTGGTAAAACCGGCCGTCAGAACCTGGCTACCAGCATGCAAGACAAAAACATAATACGGACATTCCTGAATATAGTCCGGGCACCATTACAGAGGAAGCTGGCTTAAATATATAACATGGCAATCAATTTAATGGCATGGCTTTTTTTGGGGAAAAATCCTGCACAGCATCCTTGCCACACCTAGGTTAGCAGGATGCCATTTCCTACAGCTGGACTCCACCTCCAGCCTTCCGTACATATAGATATTTTACTAGGCATGCCTTCCACAGTGAGAGTCCAGCAGAAGATACCAAGGAGGTACAATTCTGTAGCTGCCTACAAATACACATATTTGACAGTCCAATGGTTTAGCCCCTACCTATCTTCCAGTATTTCTTTATGACATATTACATCCCTGGGGATAAGCTTTCTGTATGTACATTTTACTTTTTATTGTAACTGCAATGGGAAATAATGTGTGACTTTGCACCATGCCACAGACTGTGACAGCATCCACGTGGATGGTCATTTGGGAGAGTGGTTCCTTTAAACACTGGTGAACTGAAGAGGGAGAGTGACATAATCCCCAGGAAGCTTCCTGCACAGTGTGCCGGACCAAAAAGGGCAGATAGGTATTAGAAGTCATTTGAAAGCTTTTTAGAAGATTATTAGAGATTGCTGAATGCCATTGTCTGAGCTCCTAATGGGGGTCCCACTGAGATAAGATGATGAGTTTTACTACTGAGCTGAAATGACGTTTCCCTACTTTTCACAGACATAATAAAAAAAAAAACCTTGATTTTTTTTTCTTTAAAGAATACATAGCAATATAATAAAATTTGTCTGGAAAAAAGAAAAAAAGAAAATAATGGTAGTTTTAGTGCAGTTTAGATTTCCATAATGCATCAAGAATGTGACTTTGCTTATTCCCCCTCCTCCCAAAAACAAGACTATACCTTCTGTTAACTTCGTCTTCTTTTTTTTTTTTTTTAATTGCTTCTAATGGACCACATTTTTTCAATAGGAGTAAAGTTATGTCATAAAAAAAATGCTTTTATATCATGTAAATATTTCTTAAAAAGGTTTTTTTTTATGATAATAACAAGAATATTATATTAGCAATACATTAAGACATCTCTGCAATGGGAATGGTTATATGGGCATATTAAGGGGCAGTTGAAGAAGAAATGAACATTTTTATCTCAATCACTTGCATTATAAAAGGTAAACACAATCAGCTTTTCCTGCTAGAATATGCCATTTGTCCCTGCTTAATGCTTAGAAGAACTTCCACTGACTTATCAATGCATTATGCAGGGCCAACTCTGTTCTTCTGGTCTGTCCTTGCAGACGCCATCATTAAATTAATGATCTTCAACTCACCCTCATCTGAATTTTAGCTGAATAGCTACCAATATGTAACACATAAGAAACATACATGCCAGTGAAAAAGAGAACGCATTCTGGGGAATATTGACTGAAAAGTGAGCTACTGTGATCGACAAAATTGGCATGTTTGCAGGATATTTCAAACTCAACTATAATTTGAATCTACTAATTTGTGTTGCAATGATTATCCCGGACAAAGGCATAATTAGGAACCACAAGGCCCTGGTACAATAATTTCCCCTCCTCCCCAACCCCATCCAGACTTTACCAAGAAACATGTCCACAGTACCAGATTTGCCACCAAACAGCTTGTTTGAACCATTTTAAGCCCCCGAAAAGCTTCCCTGTGCCATCTTAGCCCCCAAACAGCCTCTGTGTGCCATCTTAGTCCCCAAACAGCCTCTCTGTGGCTGATTAGCACCCCCCCCCCCCCCATGCTGGATCAGACAGAGTGCAGGGAAAGACATTAAGAGATCATCCAATTGGATGATCTCGGCACTCTCCTTGCCGCTAACTGTGGGTGTTACCCACATCTATTGGCTTTAAAAGGGGTGGTCGCATGGGTTGTCCAGCTTCTTATTTATGACCCCTGTGACCATAATTGTTCACATTCATGGTAGGATTTTTGTTATTTTTATTATGATGATAATGATGATGATAAGGTGGCACCCCTACACTGGAGTGTCTATTTATTTTACAAAGTCTGCATGTCTCGCCACAAGGTCCCAGATGAAAGGAAGCCAGGCCTTCCCTGGCATTATTAAGCAATTATAAAGGTTAAATGATTTAATTTCTGGATACTATTCATTCTGATGCCTAATCCCAGTGCTGATGGAAGGAGTTTGCCATTATTTAATGCGTGCAGGACGATGTAGGGAGAGAAGGGCCATAAACTGATATCATTGCACATAATCTACATGTTCCCTGCCAAAAGAAGAAATTCAATAAGACACTAAAATAAAGCCATCTGTAATTTGTATTTATTGGAACACAGTGAAACCAGACAGTAATAAAATAGCAAATAACCTATATCGTTGAGATTGGATTATCAGAATATCACAATTTAGATTTTTTGTGTGTAATGCTTCCATTGACTGGTTTTCAAAATTGTTTTTTTTTAAATAGTTTTGAAAACTAGCCAATGACTGGACTGGGACTAGGGATGGATTGGTTTGTGGATGGATCTTTTTCACTGAGACGAAGATGAGGTCTTGAGGGATTTGTGAATCGTTGCGGAACACTCTTTAATGGTATATTTTTATCCGCAAAGCCCCCCTTGTATGCCAGAGGGGCATGGTTTTCACTGCCCACCCTCACAGCACTCAAAGGGGGACTTTTCTAATTGGTTTTATTATGTTTGCACTTAATTCCCTCCTACCTGGGCAAAATAGAGGTAGGGGGTAAGTAAACTAATGATCTCATTTTTAATATAATTTATTTGAATTATTGTAAGGCAGCCCCTGACCCCATGTATTGTTAGGTGGCATGGTCCCATTATTTATTTTAGGGATAGAGGGACACTTTGGTGGCTACTGGATGAATGTATTGTTTGTGAGCATTGCTACATTATTGATTTTAGGGGACCCGAGTCATTTTGCCAGCCCCATTTGGGGTAAGTTTTTGTGTGCAATGTGGGTGCTGGGGAAAGTCCTGTGAGTTCAATGTGGGTGCTGGGGAAAATCCTGTGAGTGCAATGAGAGTGCTGGGGCAAGTCCTGTGAGTGCAGTGAGGGTGCTGGGACAAGTCCTGTGAGTGCAATCTGGGTGCTGGGGAAAGTCCTATGAGTGAAATGAGTGCTGGGACAAGTCTTGTGAGAGGAATAGTTGTTGGGCAAATCCTGTGAGTAAAATGGGTACTAGAGAAAGTCTTATGTGTGCAATCTTTGTGCTCTGGCAAAATCTGTGGTGCTGTGACAAGTTATATGGGTGCAATCAGGTGCTGTGGGTGCAATAGCAATGGGTGAGATTGAAATAATGAAACAAGGGCTGGAGAAATGGAGTGATGAGGGCAGAGGAAGGAAATAAAAACAAAGAATGCATTTATTCAAAAACAATTTAATTACCTGACAACTATTCACGCTGGGAGTGGCTTGCATAGGATGCCTAAACACCTACAGCCATCCCTGAGTCCCTATAACTACACATGGCAACAGTGATAAGAATATGTGGAATTTTTGTAAACTAAGTTTTCCAAAAATATGTAAAACCATCAGTCTGTCAATCTTTATAAACGTGTTTTGTGAGGTTTGCAAAAAAGTTAGACTTTTCCACCAAAGAACATCCTCAATGAATATAAATAAATCTCATCCAATCAATAAGAGTATTATGCACTTCAAAATGTCATTGCTTCAGGAAAAAAAAAAAGAAAAGAAAGATAAGTAAAACGTCAGTGAAGCAAAATAATGTACAATTTCAGAGACAGAAATGATCCGGGGGAAATTGAGCAGATTTAAAATTGAATCGTGCTTTGTCTTCAATTGTACGGAGGTTGCAATCAGGAATACACAATTGTCTGGCCAGTTGTGAAGGGTAAAGTCACACATTAAAAAGTCTTAATTTCTGTGCGTGTAAAACAAGAACAGAGAGAACTATAAATATGGTACAAACTCCCATGCACACATATTTCTCTCACAAAACACACATAGTGCCTTGCACTCGACAAGTGATAAAAACACATTCCAACGCACACAACTCATACAAACAATTTGGAATGTTATGTACAACGTACTGTTACCTCGGGACGCTTGTCCTCCGCAATTTCCTCCCAAAGTTATCCTCTTCTTACCCATCAAGTACTGGGGGGCCTTTTCTCCAGCCACAGACTTAGTGAGATGGGAGGCTGCAACATGGCCTACCAGAGAATCTGTGTTTATCAAGTATCCCTTCCACTTTCTCACGCCTCCTAAATTCCTAAACAGTGTCAAGTGGTTTAAAAGATTTGAACCCTCAGTTTGCACTAGACTGTTACATAGTAACATAGTAACATAGTAACATAGTAATTTAGGTTGAAAAAAGACACAAGTCCATCAAGTTCAACCCTTCTACCTATCATTACAGCTTTTGATCCAAAAGAAGGCAAAAAACCCCTAAGGAAGCTATTTTGAATTTTGCCTCCTGGGGGAAAAAATTCCTTCTTGACTCCAAGAGGCAATCAGATTTCTCCTTGGATCAATAAGCTCTTTTATTAATGCTTATTCTATTATTAATAGCCCTGTATGTTCTGCTTTCCTAAAAAAACATCCAAACCATTTTTAAATGCATCTATTGTGGTTGCTAGCACTACCTCTCTTGGCAGTGAGTTCCATAACTTTATTGTCCTAACCGTAAAGAATCCCTTCCTTTGCTGTCTATGAAATCTTTGCTCTTCCAGTCTGAGGGGCTGACCTCTTGTTCTTTGTACCTTTCTGTTAATGAACAGGTCACTAGAGAGCTCTTTATATTGGCCCTGCAAATATTTATATAATGTTATCATATCCCCTCTGAGACGCCTTTTTTCTAACGTATATAAATTCAATTTTTTAAGTCTCTCTTCATAACTAAGATCCTCCAAACCCCTTATTAATTTTGTAGCTCTACTTTGCACTTTTTCTAGTTCCTTAATATCCTTTTTAAGGACTGGTGCCCAGAACTGTACTGCATATTCAAGGTGAGGTCTTACCATTGATTTGTAAAGAGGCAAGATGATATCCTCCTCCCGTGAATCTATACCTCGTTTTATACATGCCAATATCTTATTGGCCCTTGCAGCTGCTGACTGGCATTGGGCACTGTTGCCAAGTTTGTTGTCTATAATTATTCCTAAATCCTTTTCATTAGTAGTTTTTCCCAGGGAAAAACCATTTAACGTATATGTTGCTTTGTTATTATTTTTCCCATAATGCATAACTTTACATTTGTCTATATTGAACCTCATTTGCCACTTTACTGCCCAGTCCCCCACTCTGTCCAAATCTTCCTGTAAAGAAAAAACATCAAGATTAGTCTTTATTGCCTTACCTAATTTAGTGTCGTCCGCAAACACGGAGACATGGCTCTCAGCACAATGTGGCAGATCATTAATAAACAAATTAAAAAGAAGAGGGCCCAAAACAGACCCCTGAGGTACTCCGCTTAATACCCTTGTCCAATTTGAGAATTTTCCATTTACAACAACCCTTTGTGTTCTATCTTTTAGCCAATTTTCAATCCACATACACACATTTGCCCCCAAACCTATTTCTCTCAATTTGTAGAGTAACCTTTTGTGTGAAACTGTATCAAATGCTTTCGCAAAATCCAAATAGATCACATCAACTGCCACACCTAGATCTATATTTTTACTGACTTCTTCATAGAATGTTATTAAGTTTGTTTGACAAGACCTGTCTTTCACAAAACCATGTTGACTTTTACTAATTATATTCTGGTTCAAGATGTATTCTTGAGTGTATACCTTTAGCAATCCTTCAAATAGTTTCCCCACTACAGATGTCAAGCTCACTGGCCTATAATTACCTGGCAGAGATTTTGATCCCTTTTTAAATATTGGAATGACATCCGCCTTTCGCCAGTCTGTTGGCACTGTACCTGAACTGAATGAATCCCTAAAGATCATGAATAGTGGCCTGGCCAGAATTATGCTTAACTCTCTAAGTACCCTTGGGTGTATACCATCTGGTCCTGGGGCCTTGTCTATCTTAACAGAGTGTAATTGCTTAAGCACTTTTTCCTGTGTCAGCCAATCCCATGTTTGCGGCGAATGTCCCATAACTTCCTGTAGCAGGGGCTCGTCCATCTGCTCTTCCTTAGTATAAACAGAAGAAAAAAAAGTATTTAAAATGTCTGCTTTCTCTCTGTCCTCACTTACCAAATTTCCCATTTGGGATAACAAGGGCCCAACATTTTCCCTCTTTAGCTTTTTTCCATTTATATATTTATAAAACATTGTTGCCTGGCATAGTTGATTTGGTGTTGCGTATGTTCTTGGCGGTTCTTCTTCTCAGGTTGTCCTTCTAGTGTGCTCCTCAGTCCAATCATGCCCACCATTTGCATCATGGGTCCATTTGCTTTATCATTACACATACTAACAGTAAGTGGATATTCATATTATCAAGTGAAAACAACCCAATATTGACCAGTTTATAAAAACGTTCTATGTTTTGAATTCTTTAATAGGACCCTACCGTGACATTTTGATTATTGTACTTTTTTTATTTTAAACACAGCTTAGATTACTGTAAAAATATATACTTTATTAAAAGTCAGATTTAAAAGAGATTGAAACTAGTGTACTTGCAGAGAGTTAAATCCCTACATATACACGTCGGAAACGTGTTTATCTTTAACCTTTGTTTCCTATAAAATGGAGCTGATAATCTTCTGTCTCTCAAGCTCCAGATACATAACCTCGTGTTTTTTTAGTTAATATACTGTTATATTATCTTCTTAGAATTTGAGTTATTCAGGTAAGCATTGTACATGTTCTCCACCCAACTAGTTACCTGGTTATGGTGGTTTAGTCACAGTTCAACACCATGACAGTACCCGAAAAATAGTATGGTCAAATGAACTTAATGGAAAATACTATGTATTTACAATCCTTGATCTTCAAAATGTCTCCCAGGCAGGAATAAGTGGGAGAAGGGATAGGATAATAATAACAATCTTTTATATATCATGTTTTGCTTTCCAAGAAAACTCAAAGCATCTCTAACGCACACTCTCATTATCCAACTTAATGTTTTTTCCCCATTTATTTTTAGCACCATCGGACTGATGAAAGGCTATGATGACCCTGCAGGAGGGTAATGAGAAGACATCATCTACCACAATCTTCAGGATGTATAAAAGAGGTTCACTGGTGTGGTAGCACCTAATAGTGCATGCCTCAATGTATAATGCAAACTCCAAAAATGAAGGCAAAGGTTTTGTGGTTTGTGCCAGAGGAACCCATGTATAGAAATAAGGTATTAAAAGCATCAGATGTGTAATATCAAGAGTAGGAGTAATATTGAAGAGTAGGAGTCTTTATCCACCCCCCCCCCCATTGTGTCATATTGAATCACACCCCTATTTATTACTGATGCAAAATACCTATACATGGATTTAATGTAGAATCCCAACTACTAGGATAAAACGGAATCATTACAGACTTTACATTTGGAGGGCCATGGACGTTTCAATGGAAGGGCTTTATTCTAATGTAAGTTAAATGAACTGAACAAAAATGTAAAACACACAAAGAAAGAGTAATCGACAAATGCACTGAGATACAGAAAGGTGGGCATGCACTGTGAAGAAGCAATGAGCCTCTAATTATTAATGTATGGATGTGTGGAAATAAAAAAAAAAAAAAGTGGCATATAGTTTTTTAAACATACACATTTTATTAACGTCTCCAGAGAATATTTTATTCAGTTAATTAGACTCCACGGATATTGTCATTTAGAATTCTAAAACCTTTTTGAAGAATCCATTAGGCTATCGGGACTTGTTTCATTTTTTTAAGTGCCAGATCCAGACTTTGCAGTAGTTTAGCAGGACCACATTTCACAGATGCCGTGAAGTTAAGACAAGAAAAAATAAAAAATAAAATAATGAATGAACGATAATGTCATTTTAATAGCTACACTCAGCATAATAGAGAGCAGGAGATCTCGCACACATTGTTTCATTATTTACCTCCTTTCACGGATCAGTGATTCTGTACGATTTAGTAATTAGCCCTGTCCCTGGCACATTCAACAATGTCCTTCTGCCCATTCTTTAGGATTTCATGACGGGTAACTTCTGTACTATGTGTTTCATGTCCATTTTACGACTCCCTCGTTTCCAAACTCCATGAGTTTCCAACTAGACATGTCCCATTAATTCCCTTATTGCCATCTTGTGGATCCATTTAATTTCTCCTCCAGAATAATTTCTTGATTAGATGTCTGACAAGGACTGTACTGACCCTTTTGATGTTAGAGTACAAACAAGGTAAATTACCTAAAATGGTTACATTTAATGGGTTTTCATCCCCATAGAATCCATTACAAGTTAACGAAATATTTAGTCCATACCTAGTGTAATTAATACGCAACACACAAAATCAGCCTACATATTAAACGTATTATCCCTCCATAACTAGTCCAAATTTTTTTTACTTGACAACTGACTTTGGATGCCTTTCAATTTGCATTTCAGTTGCTTAATTGAAAAAAATCTAAATGACAAACCAGATAAATATATAAGATATATCATTTATTTAATGGCAGATAATAAAACAGTTTCAGTAATTAATGACCTTACGAACAGGAATTTAGTTAAAGCCTGCTTGTTTTATGTCCCCTGAGTCTAGTCTTATTGTAGTGTTAAGGTGAATTTTCAGCTGTTGAAGAGACTTAGTCAGCACTATTAAACATATTTCTCTTTTATGCCTGTTCAAAGGTCTCCTGGAACCTGTATAACCTCCATAAATCTGAAGAGACTGTCATATGGTATAGACTATACCAAATGCTTATTTGTTTTTTATTCTGAAGAGGTAATTTATTTTATATATTTTTTTTATTATAACTGTTTTTGCTTTTGCTTCGCTGTTTTGTTTGTTTTGTTATTTCAAGATCGAGGTGGGAAATAGAAACATAGAATGTGTCGGCAGATAATACGACCATACTGCTCATCTAGTCTGAAAGATTTCTGCCTAATTACTAATAATTTTAGTCCCCGGCCTTATCTTATATCTAGGAATTCTGCCTAATTACTAATAATTTTAGTCCCCGGCCTTATCTTATATCTAGGATAGCCTTATGCCTATCCTGTGCATTCTTAAACTCCTTGACTGTGCTAACCTATACCACTTCTACTGGCAGGCTATTCTGTGCATCCATTACCCTCTCAGTAAAGTAATCCTTTCATTAGTCCCTGGCCTTATCTTATATCTAGGATAGCCTTATACCTATCCCATGCATGCTTAAACCCCTTCACTGTATTAACTTCTTCCACTTCTACTGGAAGACTATTCCATGCATCCACTACCCTCTTAGTAAAGTAATCCTTTCTTTAGTCCCTGGCCTTATCTTATATCTAGGATAGCCTTATACCTACCCCATGCATGCTTAAACTAATTCACTGTGTTTAAAGCTACCACTTCTTCTGGAAAACTATTCCATGCATCCACTACCCTGTTAGTAGGTATTATTAAACACACATCTACAAACAACAAAAACTGTTTCCCCCACAGAAATCCCCAATATACAACACTATCACCCTCACAAGGTATTCTGGGTAGACATATGCAGATAAGGCCAAGCGGATCATTGATGACACTTGCACTTGCCTGCCCACAATCCCCTGACATGGTGATAGAACTGCAAACTGGGGATTTCTGTGGGGAGACAGGTCTTATAGCTTGTCAGGGGATTTGCAGACATGTTTCATAATGCCTCTGCCATCCAACAGTAAGTTCAGCACCTTGGAGAGCTACTTCTTAGCAACTGCTAGTTGTGTTCGTAGCACCGAGGTACAGAATCCAAGACTTTTATTGAATTCATCTCTACGCACAGTCTGGACTATTGTGAAATAGTTTGGGGAGAAATATAGAAGCTATATGTCATACAACATGTACTTTTAATGCAAATGGGTTGTTTAGGTGTATTTACCTCTGCCACTCTGCCAAGAATATCCACTGGTCTATCTACACAGCCCCAGAAACAATAGAATGTGTTTTAACACCTATGCAGGATGAAAGTCATAAAGCGAGAGTTGGATAATCTTTCTTGGCAGGAATGAAAGAGATAACCAATTTGGAAGACCATGGATAATGTTTTCTCTATATTTTTTTAAATCTGCCTTCTGTGATGAAGGGAATGGTTTTAACTATGAGTTAGATTATGTTTAAAGTTTAAATGGACAATCCCACCTACAGTGCCCCAACAGCAACACTTCGTGTGTTATCAGTGTGTTCCTCAGCTCTTCCTAGGCGTAAAAACAGCATTTTATCAGAGTGACATAGATTTATTGATGTCTAGGTGATATTGATTGTTTAGGTGTATTTACCTCTGCCACTCTGCCAAGAATATCCACTGTTATATCTACACAGCCCCAGAAACAATAGAATGTGTTTTAACACCTATGCAGGATGAAAGTCATAAAGCGAGAGTTGGATAATCTTTCTTGGCAGGAATGAAAGAGATAACCAATTTGGAAGACCATGAATAATGTTTTCTCTATATTTTTTAAATCTGCCTTCTGTGATGAAGGGAATGGTTTTAACTATGAGTTAGATTGTGTTTAAAGTTTAAATGGCCAATCCCACCTACAGTGCCCCCAACAGAAACACCTCGTGTGTTATCAGTGTGTTCCTCAGCTCTCCCTAGATGTAAAAACAGCATTTTATCAGAGTGACATAGATTTATTGATGTTACTATAGCAATAGTCCTGTCTGTCTCTTCAAGCCCCTCATTATGTGTCCACTGATTTTTAAAACTACTACTAAAAGACGAGTGTAAACTAATGTAATGTAAAACTAAGTGCATGTCACATATATTATCTTAACTTTAATTTTACATTTTTAATTATTTGAGATTTTAAAAGCCCCTAGCTCAGATGAAAAAATATTGGAGATTTAGTCACAACATATGGCTATATTATTTATGCTTCGCCCACCACTACGCCAAAGTACTCCAAACTTGGTGAGTCCTATTTCTAGCTTGCATACATGGAACACAATCTATCTGTCTTTAACTAGAATTTATACAACTTCACCAGGCACCATATATAGAGCACCTGTGAGTGGGTGGGGTGCACGCCCAGAAGCTGGGCTTTATACATCCATACAAACACTAGAAATTGGCCAGCACCCCAGAACCAGCATATGTCATACAGAGCACCACTGGAGTGACCAAAATTCATACAATACAAGACATAAATTCAGCGTGCATCCAAACAACATATATAATAAGCTATTGTTACTTCCGCTGTTGCATTTTCTGTGAAAAGGCTATCAATCAGAGCATATTGTGCTCATACAATATCCCTGTACTTTAAGCTATTTTTAGAAATGTTATCCTTTATCCTCAGGCAGAGTGTTTTATTACAGTCCCATAGAAAATAGATAAATGGATACTTGTGAAACATTATGGGGTCTGTTCACTTGAATTGACAAATCAGCTGCAAAAATCAGACATAAATAGCTGGAAAAAAAATCTCCAAATTTTATGACTCTACTTTTCTATTCACTGCAGTTCATTGCTGAAGGAATAGACCCCTTGAGCAAAACAGAAATACAGAGAGTGAGCAATATATTACAGACCTGATCCCAAGGGAGTCCTGTCATCACTTCCATCTCTGGGGACAAAGCCTTTTCATTCCCACACAGCAAAGCAAGCAGTAGAGGTGGAATAGTGGGAAAATGGTCTCACTAGCTTCGTGGACTACCGTTCTCATGCTTACCTTAAAACAGCCACGTGACAGCTAGCTGGCTGCTGAATCTAATACCAGGAACCTTGTAACAGCTTATCACTGGCTGATAACCAGGGAAACATAGGGGCTAATGTATAATAACTCCCACACTTCACCATGTCAGGAGAGGAATAAAAAGGCATAATCGCCTCTCTCTCTCCTCTCCCGCTCATATGTGTAATTGCTCTTTCCTCTCCCCACTAACGTGTGTAGTCTCTCCCCTCACATGTGTAGTCTCTCTCCTCTCTCCCTCATATCTGTCTGTCTCCCCCCTCTTATCTGTCTATCTCCCCCCTCTCCATTCCCTCAGCCCCCCTCTCCTTTAATTTTTACTTTGGGGAGCCACGGGCAGCATCAGCTCTGTGTGTTAAACACACTCAGACCTCAGTCAGTGCTGCCTCACGCATAGTGATGGCCCAGCATCTAAATGAAAGTAGGCTACGAATGTAAATAAAGGATATGGATTTTGTCACCTAAATAGTATTTTTATTGGGAATGCATTGCATCACTAAAGATGTAGATAATGTAATGCCCGGAGTGCAAGCAAACACATAAATCAAATTGGTTTTAAATGCATATCTGCTGTCTCCTGTTCATGACTTCCCCTTCTGGCAGTACATGCAAATTAATGTATTTTTTTTAATGAAAAAAATATATATATTTAGCTGAATGAAACACTGTTGTCCTGTTGGCTGGTCTTATTTATGCACCACTCATTATACACCACACATTATACACCACATATTATACACCACAGATTATGCATCACACATTATGCACCACTCATTATACACCACACATTATACACCACACATTATACACCACATATTATACACCACACATTATACACCACTCATTATACATCACATATTATATACCACAGATTATGCATCCCCCATTATACATCACATATTATACACCACAGATTATGCATCACACATTATGCACCACTCATTATTCACCACATATTATACACCACATATTATGCATCACACATTATGCACCACACATTATACACCACACATCATGCATCACACATTATAAACCACATATTATGTGCCACACATTATACACCACATATTATGCACCATACATTATACACCACACATTATGCATCACACATTATACACCACATATTATGCATCACACATTATACACCACATATTATGCATCACACATTATACACCACATATTATGCGCCACACATTATACACCACATATTATGCACCATACATTATACACCACACATTATTCATCACACATTATACACCACATATTATGCATCACACATTATACACCACATATTATGCATCATACATTATACACTACACATTATGCACCACACATTATACACCACACTTTATACACCACACATTATTCATCACATATTATGCACCACACATTATGCACCACATATTATGCACCACACATTATATACCACACATTATCCACCACACATTATGCACCACATATTATGCACCATACATTATGCACCACACATTATACACCACACATTATACACCACACATTATTCATCACATATTATGCACCACACTTTATACACCACACATTATACACTACATATTATGCACCACACATTATACATCACACATTATACACCACACATTATTCATCACATATTATGCACCACACATTATACACCACACATTATGTACCACATATTATGCACCACACATTATGTACCACACATTATACACCACACATTATTCATCACATATTATGCACCACACATTATACACCACACATTATGTACCACATATTATGCACCACACATTATGTACCACACATTATGCACCACATATTATGCACCACACATTATACACCGCACATTATGCACCACACATTATGCACCACACATTATGCACCACACATTATGTACCACACATTATGCACCACATATTATGCACCACACATTATACACCGCACATTATGCACCACACATTATGCACCACACATTATACACTACATATTATGCACCACACATTATGCACCACACTTTATACACTACATATTATACACCACATATTATACACCACACATTATGCATCACACATTATACACCACATATTATGCATCACACATTATACACCACATATTATGCATCACACATTATACACCACATATTATGCGCCACACATTATACACCACATATTATGCACCATACATTATACACCACACATTATTCATCACACATTATACACCACATATTATGCATCACACATTATACACCACATATTATGCATCATACATTATACACTACACATTATGCACCACACATTATACACCACACTTTATACACCACACATTATTCATCACATATTATGCACCACACATTATGCACCACATATTATGCACCACACATTATATACCACACATTATCCACCACACATTATGCACCACATATTATGCACCATACATTATGCACCACACATTATACACCACACATTATACACCACACATTATTCATCACATATTATGCACCACACTTTATACACCACACATTATACACTACATATTATGCACCACACATTATACATCACACATTATACACCACACATTATTCATCACATATTATGCACCACACATTATACACCACACATTATGCACCACATATTATGCACCACACATTATGCACCACACATTATGTACCACACATTATGCACCACATATTATGCACCACACATTATACACCGCACATTATGCACCACACATTATGCACCACACATTATGCACCACACATTATGTACCACACATTATGCACCACATATTATGCACCACACATTATACACCGCACATTATGCACCACACATTATGCACCACACATTATACACTACATATTATGCACCACACATTATGCACCACACTTTATACACTACATATTATACACCACATATTATACACCACATATTATGCACCACATATTATACACCACATATTATACACCACATATTATACACCACACATCATGCACCACATATTATGCACCACACATTATGCACCACACATTATATACCACACATTATACACCGCATATTATACACTAAATATTATACACCACACATTATACACCACACATTATACACCGCACATTATGCACCACGCATTATTCATCACACATTATGCACCACACATTATGCACCACGCATTATTCATCACACATTATTCATCACACATTATGCATCACACATTGTGTACCACACATTCTGCACCACACATTCTGCCTTTACTGTTGTGGCTGAACTACAATTCCCATAACACTCCCTCAGCCCCATGTTGGCTCTATGTACGTTGCTTTATGTATGTTGTACGCTAGCTGAAGGGTCACATATTACCCAACCCTGGCATAGACCCTAGAATATTGATCATAACTGTGATCACAAAGTACAACAGACTATCAATAAAACACATATTAGTTTTAATTCCTGCCCAGCATTGTATCTGTAAAGAAATGGAAGGAAATTTGCAGTGCTTTCAACTATTGATAACTTTACAAGTTACTTATGCAGTTTGGACTTTATAGTTCATTATTGTACCCATCAATAAGCATATTTATTTTTCTCACTCCAGTAATGGCTGCCAAGCTGCCCCATACATCTTGCAATGGACAGCTAGCCATTATTTGTTTTCAATAAGCTGTTCCAGAAATCTTTATTTTCTTGCCTCTGTTCACAAGTGACAATAAACATTAATCCCCAAGGCTTATTGGATTTGTAGAGCCAGAACTCTTGTTATGGAATCGTAAAAGTTATATTACAATACAGTAGAATGTGCCGGGTGGGATCGGAAAGGCATTTACTTTTATTTTTTCGAAGTAAACTTGTCAAAACCAAAACTTTTTATGCCTTCATCTTTGAGGCGCGAGTTACACGGAACGGAAATGTCTGAAGATCCGTCAGTCCAGCGGGAAGTGTGCGGAAAATGAATCTGCCACTCAGTAATAGGTGATAAGTTATTATTTAGATTTGGCGCCCCGATGGCTGCTAAAAATGGGTCTCTCTTACAGAGACACACTTCCAAACTTAAATGCATTGGGTTTGGCTGGGCATCATACATTGGATACTTGTAGACTTTGGGATCCAACTTGCAATTCAGGAGCCAGCCTCTTTGTTTTTGCTATGTGCCAGAGAAATAATCAGAAAGATTAGGAGCTAGCAGCAGGGATTTAAGCCAGGGCTTCTTTGCTCCTGTTATTTGCCGGGCTGGACCTGGAGGTACAGTGAGAGAAAAAAGTTTTTGATCCCCTGCTGATTTTGAACGTTTTCCCACTGACAAAAAAATGAACAGTTTATAATTTTAATGGTAGGTGTATTTTAACAGTGAGAGACAGAATAACAACAACAAAAAATACAGAAAAATGCATGTGAAAAAAGTTATAAATTGATTTGCATTTCAATAAGGGAAATAAGTATTTGATACCTTTGACTTAGTACCTGGTGGCAAAACCCTTGTGGCAATCACAGAGGTCAGACGTTTCTTGTAGTTGGCCACCAGGTTTGCACACATCTCAGGAGGGATTTTGTCCCACTCCTCTTTTCAGATCCTCTCCAAGTCATTAAGGTTTTGAGACTGACATTTGGTAGCTCAAACCTTCAGCTCCCTCCACAGACCTTAATGGGCCACTCCAGGACCTTAATGTGCTTCTTCTTGAGCCACTCCTTTGTTCCCTTTGGCTGTGTGTTTTGGGTCATTGTCATGCTGGAATACCCATCCACAACCCATTTTCAATGCCCTGGCTGAGGGAAGGAGGTTCTCACCGGTATACTGCCCCATCCATCGTCCCTTTCATGTGGTGCAGTTGTCCTGTCTCCTTAGCATAGAAACACCCCCAAAGCATAATGTTTCCACCTCCATGTTTGGCGGTGGGGATGGTGTTCTTGGGGTCATAGGCAGCATTCCTCCTCCTCCAAACCCGGCGAGTTGAGTTGATGCCAAAGAGCTCAATTTTGGTCTCATCTGACCACAACACTTTGACCCAGTTCTCCTCTGAATCATTCAGATATTAATTGGCAAACTTAAGACGGTTCTGTACATATGCTTTCTCGAGCAGGGGGACCTTGTGGGCGCTGCAGGATTTCAGTCCTTCACGGCGTAGTGTGTTACCAATTGTTTTCTTGGTCACTATGGTCCCAGCTGTCTTGAGATCTTTTACAAGATCCACCATTCTCATGATCATTGAAATCTTCATATGACCTTAAATACAACATATAATTTGTGTGGGTGCAGTATGTGAGAAAGAAGAAAATTACAGCTAAACACAAACACCCCAGAAATGTAAAAAAAGCCCTTGTCACCAAGGGAAAGTCAAGGACAAAATGTCTTGTCACTAAGGGGTTAAGAGAGTGCTCCTAATTTCAGCTCGTTACCTGTATAAAAGACACCTGGGAACCAGAAATCTTGCTGATTGATAGGGATCAAATACTTATTTCACTCATTGACATGTAAATCAATGTATAACTTTTTGACATGCGTTCTTTTGGATTTTGTTGTTGTTATTCTGTCTCTCACTGTTATAATACACCTACCATTAAAATTATAGACTGATCATTTCTTTGTCAAAATCAGCAGGGGATCAAATACTTTTTCCCCTCACTGTATATGCACAGTTTTTATTACTAGATATTTAGTGGTTAGCAGACGCAATGCTAAACATAAATTTACACATAGCAGACATAACAGAAGACTGCTTTTTCCCATAGAATCACACATTAACAGTGCTACCACCGCTGCAAGGGATTCTGGGTAGTCAACAATGATCACCTTTTGCCTAGTAATCCATTTTAAACATGGACCCCTTGGAGCAAATGTACTCGGCTCAAGACAGTTTTGAAACATAGCTCAGGAAAGAGGTGTGAAAGCAAGGTCACCACTCATACAGTAGTGTATCTTCTGCAATACAAACAAGGCACTCGCCTAGGGCGGCACTTTGCCAGAGGGCAGCACTTTGCCAGAGGGTGTTAAAGCCCACTTCTGGTGCTTCCCCCACCGTTCAGAAAGCTTTAGCTCCTTCCAATTATACGGGGTGATGGGGGCATATAAAGGTATTGGATAAAGCCCAATCGCCAACGGTGGGCCAGAAAGGGTCACAAACCCCTACCCCGGGAAATTCAAACAGACCCACTAGGAAACCCTTCTCCTTAGCCAACAAAGGTAGGGAGGAGGTAAGGAGATATTGGAGTGGTGGAGTGGAATTATATGTTGCCCCCTCACCTAGAAAAAAATACTGTGTACACTCATGCCAACAGCCAATGTATTTTATTAAAGATTTGCTATTGAACATTTTTCTGTTAAACTGCACTATTTTAATAGTTTTCCTTTCCGTTCCTTAAAAACAATTAGAAATAAAAAGCCAATAACTGTCCTGATCCATCTTGCACAGAACTCAGCAGGAAGATAGGTGTATAAAATACCTTGTCCAATATTAGCTCCGTATTTACCTCTCTTCAAGTCCCAAATTTGAAGGGAGAGGATCCCAAAAAATTCTAGACTGTTGGTCATTACGGTGCATTTTGTTGATCAGCATTAGCCGTTGGGATTACCCACTGTGCTTTGTTCAGTATCTGACATTGTTTGTTGGGCTATATTAATTTTATAGCGCTAGCCACTAACATCATAATACATTATTTGGACAGTTGGTTGAACTTAGCCTCCGGCTGCCCCACTGTAACCATCTGGTGGGATTCATAATACAACTTATTCAATTATTCTATTATGACACATTGTTATATAGCACAACCCACAGGATTCCAATCGGATTTGTACATGTTTACTCATCATTATTCCATCCTGCTCCACAGATGAAACACTCATTTGTGTTATGTCCCATTGAGTTGCATTTTATTTTCCCGAAATCCGATCGTACCAGTGTTAAACTCACTGTATATGACTGCAAGGCTCAAATACTCCGACACATCAACGTAACATCCTATGAGAGACAGACACAGCTAGGAGCAAAAAACACATGAATTTAAATGGAATTTAAATGGAAAATATTATAATTACGTAGCATTTCAGAAGAAGAAAGCATATCATTGCTCTGGTTCGTGGTCCTGAGATGTCAGCAAGTCCAGGATTTAAAGATCACTCGGAGAAGCAACTTGCAATTCAATTACATAGAAAACACCAGAAAAGAGAACATTCGTTCCTTATATTTGCAAGAATCAAAAGGATTCTACAAAATAACAAAACAAACAGTGTTGCCGATAAAATTTTAATTTCAGTTTTATTTTCTTGGCTGTGCTTTTAGCCTGGGTAATTTTTTCGGTAATATGATTTATTTTATTTTATCTTGTGTGTAAATGTTTTCATGGTCTTGGGTAATAACTAGACAATAATTCTGCTGCCTCTGAATTATTAATCTTTTTATAGTGTTGTAAAAAAAAAAAAACAAATTACAAAAAAAGAAGAAAAATAACCAAACAAACCAAAATCCCAACACCTGTTTAGTAAATTATCTTTTTTAGAACAGGATCCTACCCATTAAGCAATTAGTATCGTCTTGGTGGTCGTTGATACATTTTGGGGTATTATGTTTGTTATTTTTTTATTCATTTTTTTGGTACAGATTTATGTAGCATTGGAATAAACTGGAATGCTGTGTATGGCAATGAACCAGCTCATTGTTCTGTGATTCTATTTGAGAATAATTTGAGCATTTTGTTATGGAAGGATTAAAACTGAACACAGGCAGATTGAGTGCCGATAGTTATATTGCTGATGATCGGAAAGACTTAATAAATTGGCTCCCAAAAGAAATGATACATTTCAAGGTCTGTGACCACATCAGTAAGCGGTTCCAGGTTAAACAACAGTGATTTTCGATGGGTCATTTTAGTGGCTACATTATTAGAATTTGCCTCTTGATTTTATTCTGTTCTAATGGATTGTGGAAAATAGCAAAATAGCAGATTTAAAAAATGCAGAAGCCGTGAGGTCTACTCTGGAAAGAATAACATACTAATCAATGCAAACAGAATGCCCTGTGTTAGGGCGCTAGATCGGTGCTAAACCAACATTGGGGTGGCTTTGCCATTACCAAACATCTAATTGCAACTTGTGCGGTAACATTTCTCACACGTTACAGAGTATACACTCTTCTCCCCATCTTTGTTCTCTCTTCTCCCTTCAGTGTTCTCTCCGCCATCAGTGTTCTCTCCTCTCAGCCCCTCCTTCTCTCCTCTCCGCCCCGTTCTCTCCTCTCTTTCCCCCTGTTCTCTCCTCTCTCTCCCCGTTCTCTCCCCTATATTCTCTCCTCTCACTTCCCTATATTCTCTCCTCTGTCCCCCCTGTGTTCTCTCCTCTGTCCCCCCTTCTCTCCCCTGTGTTCTCTCCTCTGTCCCCCCTTCTCTCCCCTGTGTTCTCTCCTCTGTCCCCCTTCTCTCCCCTGTGTTCTCTCCTCTGTTCCCCCTTCTCTCCCCTGTGTTCTCTCCTCTGTCCCCCCTGTGTTCTCTCCTCTGTCCCCCCTTCTCTCCCCTGTGTTCTATCCTCTGTCCCCCCTGTGTTCTCTCCTCTGTCCCCCATTCTCTCCCCGTGTTCTCTCCTTCCCCCCCTCCCCTCCCCAGTTAAGAACAATATACACAGGTTTAGAATACTCTCTAGACTGATACTGATTGACACTCGGAAGACCAAGATGGAGATGGCAAATTTTGGTCAAGGGGTAAAAAACTATTTAGTGGCCCATTTTGCCTTTTCATCTCACATCAACTCACCATTTTAGTGACTAGCTCCCATTGACTATGGGGCTATTCACTACAGTAAAAGGGGAGTTAGGGTGAGATACACATAGCCATACATTGTCCAACTGTCCAGGGACAGGGGCTTGGTGAGTGCAAGGTAAACAAGCTCACCAGGTTTGTACCTGCACAATGTATATATCAGTGAGATGGAACGTTCAGCTCACCTCTACTCACCTTTTAGTGAATACCGTGTAATGTGATAGCGTTTGGATGGTAGATCAGAGAAGTATCATTCAAATCCATATTATATATATATATATATTTATACATGTAAAAAATATATTTAAAAAATAGCTTTAGTCCCTCTTTAATTTGGATTTTTAGCTTTATAAATGACAATTAGCTATTATGGAATTCCAATATGCTGGTCAGAAGACCCTGCGTATTTTACACTGTAACTGAATCTCACTGCAATTTGATGTTATGCAAAGGGTTAAACATTAACCCAGTCCTTGTTTTTTTTGTACCATATCACATTCAGCACCTTTTTATTTGTGCCAACTTTATGCCAACTTTTCCCCACAGCAAATTTCCCTAAACGAAGACATTTTCATCACCCTGTCGTGTTATATCACATGTCACAACTGATGCATCAGAGCTATTTCTCACGCGCTCCGTGTGCTGGAATATTCCGTCTTTATCGCCTTTAGCTCATTCACACTTTCGACGGAAGAAAAAAAAAAAAAAAAAGTAGAAGTAGAATATTTCTTTCCTGCGAGGTTCAGGACTGCTAACTAAGTCACATCTCAGTCTGTTTAGAAATGATTTCATGGAACTAAAGGATGATTTTGTCCTGTCTTAGATGCAGCAACATTCTAAGATGTAGAGTAGACACTGGCCAATGCCTTTATGGGTAGCACAAGGCAAGGAAAATAGTTACATTATTTCACCAATCCATATACTTTGTGTGTATGGGGCTGTCAGGAACTGACTGTACCTGGGCTTGAACCCCAACTTCCATGTTCCTAGCTCTTGGCTCTATTGGTTCACCAGCCTGTTTGTCACAGTTTAGTCTTTGTTCTAATAACCATGAATCTACATAGCCTTGTTATAATTATCAACTCTCCTCAGCTGTGTCTGGCCATGTGCTGACTCTCTGCCTAAAAAAGCCATTTCCTGTCACTATACCTTTGCCAGATTATTGTGGTTTCTGCCTGCATCATAATCAAGCTTGTTACTGATCTGTACCGTCTGACTACTCTGCCTTCTCCTACCGACTGACCTTGGCTTGCCTTCTACTCTTTGTTCCAGCCTCTCAGTTCTGCCAAAGACCAGATTGCCACTCAAAGTTCAGGGGCTCTACCACCTGGGTAACGAGTGGCTGCTTCTGGCAGAAGACTTTGCTGATCTGGCTGCTGGACTCCAGACCCTGCTAACATCAGTATCATTACAGGGGCATTATTATTTTGTAGCAAGTTTTTTTTGGGATCTGACTTACCCTGGTACCTTCCCAGTCTTTGAGATCCATGCTGTAGCAATGTTTTTGGTGCTTTCAATGTATCTGCAGGTTTCATCTAGTTGCTCAGTAGTAGGGCTCTTGGGTATTGGCCATGGGTTTAGAGGTGTAATTACCCCTGTAATGCTCTTGTATGCTTGGCTCTAATTGGCAAGGCTTAGCAAGCATTTAACCTCAGTTAGGAAGACGTTATATTGGATGGATGATACAAGAAACATTACCAAACCTGAGCCTTGTTCTATACCTGTGACCGATGTATAAACACGAAAGCATAGAATCTGTGATGCATCACTGAAGTAGGGGTCCTGGTAACCCAGATGGTCAGCTACTTTTTTTGATTGAATAGGGGCAGGGAGATTAGATTCAGTTGACCATTTGGCAGCTCCCATGGTGTTTATACTTTTGAACCCTTTAAGTACTATAGATGAGCACCTCTTATGTGGTTGGAAGACTACTGATACCTCTCACTTACACTGCTGTCTTGATGCTGGTCTGTTGAACCCACCTATTTCATCCTCCCTTTTCCTTATCTTTCTTTCCTTAATTTGCTAAGACTTTATTAAATCGTGAGCCCTCCACGAGGATTACACACAATATTCAGGTTGGCATACCACAACCAAATCTATGGTACACTTGTGAAAAGTAGTGTTGATGTTTTTAAAGGTTTATCCTTACTATCAGTCTGTAGTACTCTTAAATGCATGTCAAATGAACTTCATTACCAGACTTTAGCAGTTTTAGAGAATGAACCCCTCTATTACTAGACATAAGCAGTTTCGATGTATGAACTCCTCTGTTACTAGACATGAGCAGTTTCAGGGAATGAACCCCTCTATTACTAGACATGAGCAGTTTCGAGGTATGAACTCCTCTGTTACTAGACATGAGCAGTTTCAGGGAATGAACCCCTCTATTACTAGACATGAGCAGTTTCGAGGTATGAACTCCTCTGTTACTAGACATGAGCAGTTTCAGGGAATGAACCCCTCTATTACTAGACAAGAGCAGTTTCGAGGTATGAACTCCTCTATTACTAGACATGAGCAGTTTCAGGGAATGAACCCCTCTATTACCAGACACAAGGAGTTTCAGTGAATGAACCCCCTCCATTACAAGATATGAGAAGTTTCAGAGAATTAACCACTCCATTATCAAACGCAAGGCATTTCAGAGAATTAACCCATCTATTGCCAGACATGAGCAGTTTCTGAGAATTAACCCCTCTATTACTAGACATGAGCAGTTTCGAGGTATGAACTCCTCTGTTACTAGACATGAGCAGTTTCAGGGAATGAACCCCTCTATTACTAGACATGAGCAGTTTCGAGGTATGAACTCCTCTGTTACTAGACATGAGCAGTTTCAGGGAATGAACCCCTCTATTACTAGACAAGAGCAGTTTCGAGGTATGAACTCCTCTATTACTAGACATGAGCAGTTTCAGGGAATGAACCCCTCTATTACCAGACACAAGGAGTTTCAGTGAATGAACCCCCTCCATTACAAGATATGAGAAGTTTCAGAGAATTAACCACTCCATTATCAAACGCAAGGCATTTCAGAGAATTAACCCATCTATTGCCAGACATGAGCAGTTTCTGAGAATTAACCCCTCTAATAACAGGCTTAACCCTTTTATTGGGAATGCATTCAAACATTGAATGAATTATGCTCTACATTGCAGGGAGACTATTTGCTCTTCAAATAAATTATCCCAATCACTAGATAGGCAGAGACTAGTAATTAAGTTATATATAAAAAAACACATGTAGATCAAACGCTCCTATAATTAAATACAATGTATATTACTTTGCTAAATAAGCCCTTCTCTTGAAAGTATTGACTACACTACCCATTCTCTTTAAGTAGTAAATTCCATATTTTTAATCCTCTCACTTTAAACTGCTTGGGGGGGGGGGGGGGGGGGGTCTCTCTGTGCAACACTATTGAACAGAAATACCCATTTACTTAAATCAGCAAAAGACAAAGTTTATTCATTATTATGTAAATAATTTAATTCTGTCGGCCACGTTACAAAATGATGTAAATTTAATATATACTACTAAAGATCCAAACCACCCACTGCTAAATAAAAATCTCAATGCTAAAAATAAGGCTTCAGTACACAACTACATTTTTTTTTTTTAAATACTAGTTTGTTGAAATTCCATTCAATGCTTCATTTAGCATTGAACCTGCAGTCTGTGATCTGATTAGAGACCGGTAGGGGGTCTTTCTGGGTTTTATGCTGCGTGGAACTCTCACGTTAAGTGAGACTGAGACAGGCGAAGTTATATTTTGATCTTACATTCCTAATGTAAAAAATAAATTTAAGTTACAGTGGGAGGCATTTGCCATTTTCGTTTCTCTGCATTAGCCCTTGTTAGATTAAATAAAATATTCGGGGATCATAATCCATTATGTTTGTAATAGTATTTTATGTCGAGTTGATTAGATTTCAACATTTTCTCCAAGTGTAATATAGGTATGTGGACCTTTTTTATTTATAGACTTCCAACAGGGCATAAAGTGCTTGCTAAATTATAGTTTAGGGAACCTGGAGTACAAGGACCTTGATTCATAGACACAGGTAATAAATAGCGTGAAGCATTACATTTATTACACTACCATTTTTCTTTTTTTTTTTCTTTCTTTTCTTCCTATATAACATTCATCAGGCCAATTCCCATATGGAATATATGGTCGCAATAAAATATTGTATGTTATAGGATAAGGAGAAATAGCCTCAAAGCTTGGCACACTGCATAATACCTTGGGGTTCTCTTTGGAATCTGAGGCTACCGGATAATGGGCGAAAACAGAAATACTATCATATAATAGTGCTATGTAGGGTGGTCTAATTAACTCCTTATATAATTACCCATCTTCTAACAGCCTAGGGACCAGTGTTGGAATATTTCCCCCCCACTAGTTGACATTTAAATGTGTTCTCTGTGTTTGTTTGGCTCAAACTCTGGTTATTATGATTCCCTGAGATCATGACTTGTCCCTCGATATTCTGGATCTCGATTCACTTCTTATTATTTTTTTATTTGCTTCCTGCATTATAATGTTATGCAGAATCTACATGTGAATAGCTGGTCTTCCTGCTGACCTAAGATGAAGTGGAAATACATTAAACAAACAAATGGGGGCTCAACCCTTGGTACATCTATACTACCCTGTATTATTACTTTTTTATTCTACATGTTGGGGGTCTTCAGGGTACACATCCTGACATAACTATGCCTGAATCAATATTTTTTTTTAGGGTCCCTGTTTCATACAATCTGTAACTAGAGTTGAGCGGACACTTGGATGTTCGGCAGGTTCGGCCGAACTTCGAAAAAATTTCCAGGTCTGTGCTCGAACTTGACCCCGAACTTGACCCCGAACCCTATTGAAGTCAATGGGGACACAAACTTTTGGCCACTAAAATGCCTCTAAAAAAGTCCTGGAAAGGGCTAGAGGGCTGCAAAATGAAGTAAAATGTGGGTAGGAGTGTCCCCATTCATACGAATAGGTCAATTGACCTATTCTTATGAATGGGGACACTATTTCGGTTTATAGAATAGTAATAGCATTACATGTATTCCATAAACCGAAAGTCTATAAACCAAAAGACATTCGGTTTATAGACATTCGGTTTATGGAATACATGTAATGCTATTGGCTTTCTATAAACCGAAATAGAGTCCCCATTCATAAGAAATTCTTATGAATGGGGACTCTATTTCGGTTTATAGAAAGCCAATAGCATTACATACAATGTAATCGCCGAACCCCGAACTCCAACACGAACATAAAGTGGAATGTCCGTGTTCGGGGTCCAAAAACCTTAATGTTCGGTACGAACCCGAACAGTGCGGTTCGGGTTCGCTCAACACTATCCGTAACACAACTTTTAGAGGTGAAGATAACTAAACACTGGTGGGTCTAGTCACCTTCTCAGAGGATTGAGAGAATGGCTTTTATACAGAAACATTTTACTGGTAAGTTATGAGAAGACTTTGCTTGTACCCCATGGGACAAATCACCGCAGAGCACTGATGCCAAATGGTTTTATAGACTGTACTGAACACTATAGAGAAAATCAACTCACAAAAAAAAACTCACCTGATCACACCTTAACTCACATGCAACTCACTTTTTAGTGAATAGCCCCCAGAGTCTCAAAAAAAGCCTTTATTATTTCGCCTTCCGTTACTATTAATGTTTGTTTCTTTTTTCTAAGTCAAACTCGGGTGCTGAATCTCACAATGAAAGTCTACCTTCTCCAGCTATTCTCAGATTTTAGTGAATAGCTTATCTCATATAAGTGTCTCCCCTATTCAAGGAGCTGAGTATATCTTAAATCATTTAATAGCACTTTGCAATAGAAAGTTGTGATCTTTATTTCTGGGCCAGCTCTACTTGATTTCAAATCAAGACATTTCGTAAAAAATTATTGCAACCCTGGATCCACAATAGCTGTAGTCTGTATCGCTAAAGCAGTCGGTAGTGCACTCAGTAGCTTTACGGCTCTAACTGTAAGTAATCCTCTATTCATTTATGGGACCACAGTTTCCTTAATGATGAATGATGCCCTTTCCAAGAAAATAACTAGAACATAATGAGGGCGGACAGACTCACTATTTGGAACGTGTGAAAATGTTCATAATGTTTATAAGATTTAAAAAAAAAAAACTTTTGCCCTTACAATAAACATAAACCATCTCATGAACTGACTTGTGTCTAATTATCAGCACACAAGACACAACTAGCAATTAGGAAACACACAAATTAGAGTAATTGAACATGCTCGGATTGGCATGTCAAAATGACTGTTTCCAGTCTCTATTTAACAGTTGCAGCTCTTTTGTATAATTAACTGATCTAGAGCGAGGGTAGCTATACTAAGGATTCTTATTTTCATTTAATTGTATTGCATTTCCACTGAACTTTTACAGACTTACTAACTGATTCGTTTGTCTCCCATTAAAGGGACAGTATCACCTGGGCATTGTTTTTACTGTGAAAGTAGAGAATAAAACAACGATTGGAAATGATCTGCACATTGTGCAAGCAGAAAATTAGGAGAAAAACAGCACACTCCATAGTTTTACTGCCCTAACTGTAAATCATTCCAAAAAGCTATAAGGAGCTCTGTCACTTGCTAGATGTATCCACTAATCCACAAATATCCCCCGTTTTGATAAGGAAAGGCAAAAAAAAAAAAAAATAGCTATACAAAGCACATTTCATTGCTTAACTATGACCAGGGGGCTTTCGATCATGAAGTACCACCTCTCAGACAAAGAGTTCCTTGAGAAGAATATTGCACTTGAATGAGGAGCAGAGAACTGACATGGGACTCACAAGAAAACAGCTGGGTTGTAAAAACAGTCTCCAGCTTGCTTACCGTTCCAACTCCGCTATTAAAGGGGCAGTCCCACCTAGTTTACTTACTGTATGTTGTACATGTGTTTCATACATGTGAAATACGGCGTTAATTTTGACAGCAAGTTTTTATTTAGTTTTAGTCATAGTCTTTTGACTAAAATGTCATTTTAGTTCAGTTGTATTTTAGACATCTGAATTGTTTTAGTTGACTAAATCTACAGCGGTGAGGGAGGGGACAGGTCTGAGAAGGCTGTTACACAGGGGGATGGGACTGTTCATCGCGGCTGCTTCCGCGCAGCCGCTTCACCGCCAACTCTACACAGCAAGACAGATCGTCGCTGGAGATTTCATTGCGGGACATTTCATCGCTAAAGGTAAGTATTTTAGCTATTTTACTTTGGTTAGAATTAGGGTTTAGGGGGTTAGAATTAGGGTTTAGGGGATTAATTTTAGTATTAGGGCTCGGGGGTTAGTATTAGGGTTAGTATTAGGGTTTAGGGGGTTAATTTTAGTATTAGGGGTCGGGGGTTAGTATTAGGGTTAGTATTAGGGTTTAGGGGGTTAATTTTAGTATTAGGGGTCGGGGGTTAGTATTAGGGTTAGTATTAGGGTTTAGGGGGTTAATTTTAGTATTAGAGCTCGGGGGTTAGTATTAGGGTTAGTATTAGGGTTTAGGGGGTTAATTTTAGTATAAGGGCTCGGGGGTTAGTATTAGGGTTTAGTGGGTTAATTTTAGTATTAGGGCTCGGAGGTTAGTATTAGGGGTCGGGGGTTAGTATTAGGGTTAGTATTAGGGTTTAGGGGGTTAATTTTTGTATTGGGGTTAATTTTAGTGTTAGTATTGGGGTTTAGTGTTAGTATTGGAGTTTTGGAATCATTTATTAGGGGGGGTTATTTTCTTTTTTCTTGTACATTTGTAAGAGCTGTTACATAGTGTTAAGTTAACTTGCTAGGGAGATGGGAGGGAACAGGTCTGAGAAGGCTGTTACATAGTGTTATGTTAACTTGCTAGGGAGATGGGAGGGAACAGGTCTGAGAAGGCTGTTACAAGTGTTAAGTTAACTTGCTAGGGAGATGGGAGGGAACAGGTCTGAGAAGGCTGTTACATATTGTTAAGTTAACTTGCTAGGGAGATGGGAGGGAAGAGGTCTGAGAAGGCTGTTACATAGTGTTAGGTTAACTTGCTAGGGAGATGGGAGGGAACAGGTCTGAGAAGGCTGTTACATAGTGTTAAGTTAACTTGCTATGGAGATGGGAGGGGACAGGTCTGAGAAGGCTGTTACAGAGTGTTAGGTTAACTTGCTAGGGAGATGGGAGGAGACAGGTCTGAGAAGCGGTTACACAGTGTTAAGTTAACTTGCTAGGGAGATGTGAGGGAACAGGTCTGAGAAGGCTGTTACATAGTGTTAAGTTAACTTGCTAGGGAGATGTGAGGGAACAGGTCTGAGAAGGCTGTTACACAGTGTTAAGTTAACTTGATAGGGACATGGGAGGGAAGAGGTCTGAGAAGGCTGTTACATAGTGTTAAGTTAACTTGCTAGGGAAATGGGAGGGGAAACGTGACAGTACCAGGTGAATCAGATGGAGGAGTATCCTCTTCCTCGACAATCCAGCTGTTGATAGAGTCAGGGCTCCATGGGAACCAGAACCAAGGGTACCAGAACAAGAAGACCAAACAGGTAAATGAAATAGACCCTCCCTAACATTTTCATCACATTTTTGTCAGTTTTACGAAAAGTGCAGTGGATTTTAGTTTTAGTCTTATTAACTCAGGTTTTATTTATCTATTGTTTTGTTTTAGTGACTGTAGTTTTACATTGGAAAAAAAATCCACTGGGCCCTCTAAATTCAGTGCCCTCCAATAAGAAGGACTCAGAGAGACGGGCAGGACTGTTGCTATGGCATCAGCAATACATCAATACATTGTTTGCACTTTACCTTTTAGTTTGTAGGAGGTAAGAAAAGTGGAGGGGAAAAAAAAAACGATAAGACCTGTTTTTTGTTTTTTTTCCATTACTTTACATGATGAAGCGATTGTCTGGAAATATTTTTTTTTCCCCAATTTATTACCTGCCCTTTATTACCTGATTTTTTTCCTTCTGTTATTCCCATGTCTGTTCACCGCCATTCACAGTTTCCTGCATAAACCCCTCTGTGGTGGTTGAACTATTAAAACTGGACGAGTAAAATAAAAAAAAAGAAAATAAAACATCCAACACGGCCAAGTTCACTCTACCACCATTAACCAAACTTGGCAAACAGCAGGGTATAATTACCACGAAACAGAAATTGTAATGTTATTGAGAAAGCATAACAGTATAATTGAGCAAATTATGACTTATAAATAGGTTTGTTCTATCAGGATTCCACTCTAAAGCCTTTTGCTATGGCTTTCTGGTTTAATTGGTAGCACAGCTGCCAAGACAAACAGTGAGACCTTTCTATTTTTCTGATGACTGCAAGAACTATTTGTTTCAGCTGAGACAATGTTTTTGTTTCCTGGAGATATAGAATAGTTGACATCACTCAGTTAGTACACACTGCTCACAGGAGCTCACAGGAGCCCCGGAGAGTGCTTTTATTACTGAACATCTGAAACGCAGTAATATATAATTACTTGTGCATGGTCAAATAGAGCTTGCTCTGGGCCAAGATAGTCCTTTTCTCAGGGCAGGTCTTTTGCCATACGGCCAGGCTGAGACATTGCTACTGCGGGAATATAAATGTTTGGATTAAGGAAGCCTTGCGGATGCTCGGGGGCCATGTTGTTTTGCATACTGGTTCAAGAAAACACTTAAAGGACAACTGTAGCAAAAAACGTAAGTAATGTTTAATTGAAAGAATATAAATAATGTACCTTAATGAGCACTTTTTGCTCTGTATAGCTCTAATAGGGAGCGGACATGTTGTTTTAGAATCTTAGGACAGTTCTTCATCCACCTTGGTTTCGATGAAGGAAGAGCTGACCGATCTGACCCAAGATTCTAAACAAAATGTCTGCCCACTATTGGAGTTAAACAGAGAAAAGAGGGCTCAAAAAGTCACATTATTTATATTCTTTCATTAAAGCATTACTATGCAAACTATCTACACGTGATGCAATCTTTCAAATAAACATTAGTTCATTTTTTGCTACAGTTGTCCTTTAAAGACACTCTGCCAGCCTAAACATTATACTGTGAATGTAGAGCATAAAAAAAAATCCCAAACAATTCCAAACATAAGAATTATTAAGCCAGTGTTTAAGATTGTGGACATTGTCTCCTTTTTGTATCAATGGGTGGCGTTTTACATCCTTCTGAGCTAGATAAGATGAATACCACTAAGTAGCCAACCTTAACATTCGCTGGAAGCTGGCCTATACTAATATCTGTGAGAGAATATCTCGCTTCTTATTATAAAACTATTAAATGCTGAAATATTGTACCACCTGATGTTTGTATGATGGGCTTGGTGATTGGAAATCTTTAATAAGAACAAACTGTTCAAAAATCCACATTACTTAATCTGTTCATTGGAAACAAATATATTTAAGTATATTTTATATATTTTAAATATATATAAAGAATTCAATTAATCAGAACCAAGTATGGGAATACTGCCTAAGAAAGTTAGACATAAACTAAATAGATATGGAAAAGGGGTGAAAGAGCAATGGACCAATATATAAAGATGCCTTCTCTGTCCAGATACCACTCTCCCTCGGAGCCTCCAGAACCTTCCATCAACTATGTGTTAATACTGTGTGTATTGTATGTATCAGTAGTATCAGTGACGGAAAAATGACTATATTCTGTCCTAGTTTTCGGTATATATGTATGTAAATGTTTGTATTTGTTAAAAGTATATTATATGTAACGTTATGATTGGGCGCACGTCAAAGACGTAGGCAATGTATGCTCTATATGTTATCGAAAAAACAATAAAAAGTATTTAGGTTTAAATAATTTTTTGGCTTACTGAACATATTAGCCATAAGCTAACCCTTTTTCTCCCAAGTTTTATGTACAAGTTAGAAAATAAGTTTTAAATTAATTTTACAATTATAAATTGTTACACAGAATACTGTTGTCACGTCACCTTCTCAATATATTGGGGATTTTCCTATCTGGGGTTTCTTCCTCTGTCAATGCAAGTTGAATATTGGAATCTGAATCGTATGGTACTGCTTTGTATTACACTAATGGAAAGAAAATGTCCTTCGTCAATCAAACGACGCAAATTTGTAAGATATTGCTCTGATTGCTCCAAATTCAGCACTTGACCCAGAATGGCTTAATTTAGAAACATAGTCCTGATTCTTAGTTTAACAGGTACAGACCAGACCATGGCTTTGTGTGCACATGCCAAAGAAGAGCTGGTTGCAGAGACTGCCAACCCCCAGGAAACGCGTTTCATGGTTTTTTTTTCATGATAGAGCTTTGTTTAGAACTGTAAAGTTAGGTTTGTTTAGTCCTTCTTAGTAGCAATACTTTAGACACTAACCTCTTACAATGTTGCATCTTTATTTATATGACTATCACAATTACTTACCCTACCCAAAAATTTAATATTTTATATCACTATGTATTATTATTTTGTAAAACACACATGTTGATATTGATGATCTCTGAATGTAATGTACTCATTAAATGGAGTTACGAATCCCAATCCACCAACTGGTAGATGTTGACATATAATTACCTTTTTCTAGAAAAACATGCTCTGAAAATCTGCTACCCGGTCCACTACACCTAAGGGCACATAGGTCTGAAGAATAAATCAGGCTCTGTATTTTTTTTCTTTTTTTTTCTTTTTTCAAACACTCCTTTTATGAAACTGTATTCATAAACAGTTTTAATAAATCATGAAGACACTATAGACTCAAAAAAGCAGTGTGAATGCAGAGGAACAATATGAATGCGGATTCTCCCAGGTTTGTTTAATGGTTAAAAATAAAAATAATATTAAGCAATGTTTTTTTTTCACACTTGGTGTCTTAATACCTTGGTGCATTGAACTGTCTACCCTAACTAAAGCACTAACATCATCGCATGGACTTTCCCACAAAGCTCACCATTCAGTCGCTTCCATGGGGTTGCTAGTTATTGTGGGTTGGATTTGTTAGAGTTGTTGAAGGAGGGCCCTCATTATAATTAATTCATGCCTGGGTTAAACTACACTACCTACCTTTACAGCACATTGTCATCCACTCATTTGTGGATGACAGGTCCATGAGCATCAAGAGTTGGGTAGAAGAGAGGCACTTGGCCACCGCCCTGGAAAACATGTTTTAATGTTACAACACAGTGATGGTTGGTGAGATCCCCCCCTCTCCGCCCAGCAGTGTGCGATCCTGCCCACCCTGAGACACAGGGGGCTTTATTTATGCAAGGGCGAATTGACAAGAGAATTTCAAACTGAAGGCCAAAGTAGCTGAACTGGAAAAATTCTCTAATTCAGCTACAATCCAAACTTTGGACTACTTTGAGATTAAATTTAGTGCTCTTCAATCCCCTCTCACATGAATAAAGCTCAATGTTTGATACACCCTGACTCTCAGGAGCTGCAAGTGCGTGACTGGTATAGAAAGTAGACATGTGCATTCGTTTTCGGAAGAATGCATTTTCATCTGAATATAGCATTTTCGTCCATTCGTCCGAAAAACGAATAACGAAAATGCTAAACTAACGAAAGATGAATGAACGAATGGTTAATAAACGAAAATCATTCGTCCATTCGTGCTATTGGCATTCTATAAACCGAAATAGAGTCGGTTTATAGAATACCAATAGCATTACATATACATTCCATAAACCGACATAATCAACGACTTTCGGTTTATGGAATGCATGTAATACTATTGGCTTTCTATAAACCGAACTAGAGTCCCCATTCATAAGAATTTCTTATGTTTATAGGTTTATAGAAAGCCAATAGTATTACATGTATTCTATAAGCCGAAAGTCTATAAACGGAAGGTCGTTCAGTTTATAGACTTTCGGTTTATAGAATACATAGAATTACATGTATTCCAGAAACCGAAAGTCTATAAATCAAACAACCTTCGGTTTATAGACTTTCGGCTTATAGAATACAAGTAATACTATTGGCTTTCTATAAAACGAACGAGAGCCCCATTCATAAGAAATTCATAAGATCTTCTTATGAATGGGGCTCTCGTTCGGTTTATAGAAAGCCAATAGTATTACACGTATTCTATAAGACGAACGAATAAAACGAAACGAAAATAATGAACGAAATTAGTTTTAGACGACATAAATAACATTTTCGTCCGAATGGACGAAAACGAAACGAAAATTTTGGTTTTACACATGTCTAATAGAAAGACGCCTTTCCTGTCGATGCAGCGCGGGCTACATCACGGACCCCTCTCCCAAGGTATACAAAAGGGTGAATTAGAAGAACGTGTGTGGGAGGAGCTTCATTTTTTTTATCCTCAAATCTCATGAAAAATCATCTGTGATCACCAGTGGACAATTCCACTTTAAAAGTAATATAAACAAATGTATAGCACTAAAATTGGACACTCTAGTCACTTAACAGACTAGAGTTCATCTGAGAAATAAGGTACGAAAAGCTGACTTGGAAAAGTGTCCGTGGCAAGGGGATGTGAAGGCTCCATGGAACATCCAGTAGACCAGTAAATGTCTACCATGAGCAATGCTGATCTTGCCAGATTTTCACGTATTTTGGCCTGATTTTTGCACTTCCCTTGTCAATTATTAGCTACATAGTTAACTATGGCAAAAAAAAAAAAAAAAGATATGTATTCCATCTAGTTCAACCCTTGCTCCAGAGGAAGGCACAAAAACCCCTGCTAGTATCCTCTCAAAGAGCAAATAATACTTTTTGACTCCAAGGCAGTTGAATTCACCCTTGAGCTACTTTAACTTGTGAATACCCAATATCCATTCCATATCTAGAAAATCATCCAACTGTTTCTTTTTAAGAAAAATAGTGATTAGCTCTGCAAAAACTACTTCAGATGGCAGTTATATTCCTCCACCACCCTACCATTTGAATCCCATTGAACCAGTTCTCCTTTGGTTACAGAATGGTATGATTGTTTTATCAGAATGAAAAACGTGAGATTTATACCTTTTTTTTTTTTTTAAAAAACCATATGACATGATCCAACAGACAAATCCTATCCTTGTAAATGTCATTTATTTCCATCCAGCCTTCCCTGGAACTTCATCCTCCCAGTATATTGCAAAGTGCAGCTGCATCCTACCAAACACACAGTGGAAGTGGTGTTGCAGCTAATAAATCCTCTAATGGGAAATGATGCATCTGTTCCCACCACATTAATGGCATCCATTCGCTTTTATTGGAAGAACGGATTACTTAGCAAAATGTCTATTGAATTGCAATCCAGTTGTGGGGATAATAAGTTTCTTTCTTTTCTTAGGCTTTTGTCTATATAAATTTGAATACAATTTTTACTAGCTCATATATATATATATATATATATATATATATATATATATATATATATATATATATATATATATTGCATACAGATATATATATACATACACAAATAATAATCAGTATATATAATAACACAGTACAATTGTGTCATAGTTTTTCTTGAAATGTTTTTTTTTCATATTATATTGCGATTTAATCTCCAATAGAGTTATTTAATCGTTGTGTGTATCGTTTGACTATAGACCCTGCATTGATCAGTGCATTGAGTACATATAATGGAATATTGTGTGGTTCAGTTCAAACATACCTCTAATAAATAATATGCACTACTGCCCAAGGTCAGAGGTTTTTAAAAAAAAACAACGCTGTGTTTGCTATAAATGTTCGTTTGTCTGTGAGCTAACGTGTAATGTTAAAAAGTGCGGTGAAATAACCGACAGAATGCAAGTATAGAGAATGCTACAGTTCCAAATTAAGCCAATCTACAGTTACATAAATTGCAACTTTGTGCAACAGAAATACTGTCACCCTTGAAGAAGCCATTAAGCCGAAACGCGTCAGTGTGTTCTAAAGTGCAATCAATGCTCTTTTTGCCTACTAAGAATTCACACTCTCTGTTAAATCTACATGTCACAGTTATTGATCTTTGAATGCATTGTACCTTGTCAAATAGCCATATATTCTAATACTTTCTATTACGATATTTGCATTTTATGATTGTACTTATTTTATTGTGTATATTTTTTTTATGATGCATTAAACATATTGATGCTCTTATTTTAATACGTTTATCCTAGACCTTCTATCTATTTACTTTACCCTCACTGGCTCCCAATTGCAGCTTGTTATTACTTTGACTCCCCTTCTTGCCTTCTCTTTGAACATAAGGAGCCGTGTTCCCTGACTGTGGTTAGTGCCCGCAACTTTTTCGTTCTATTCTCCATAGCCAATCAGGAGAACTATGACAAATGCACACTAGAGTTGAGAAGCTTCTCCTGATTGGCCGAGACCTCCTTCATCCTCATTATACTGTGTGCACCATGGTGAGCACTCATTCTGGGACTCTGTATTTTCCACCAATGATGTTCTGCCCAGGATAGCTATACACGTGATAGAGCTATACAAAATGATGTGTGGAACACGCTGATTTAATTTTCTCTACGTGCACAAGTCTCTTTAAAGCCCAGCAGTCAAGATCTTCAAGCTCAAGATCCCAGCTATGAATATAAACCAGTAATTTACAATGGAAATGGATTATACAGATTATTGGTTCCCAAAGCAGGTAGCCATCAACACAGCAGAACGTTTCTGCAAATACACGGAACATAAGCATGCATGCATGAATACATAAAAAGAGTTCAATAAACAAATCCATAGACAGCTGTTCAGACCGGCATTACATGGGAAACAGAATATACCAACTCCCGTAAATGACATGATAAATTCAGATTTTCATTCAGATCCATCAGTTGTATTGCATTTAATTTGCAAATGCAATATGCTTCTCTTTGCAGAAGCCGCTCGTAAAGATTGCTATAAATTATCTCTACATGTTACCACCGTAACTGAGAAATGTTTATTTTAATCATAAAAATATCGGCACCACTCTATTCTAACCTCTGTCCATTTAAATTTTTTTATAACTTTTAGAGGACATTGAAGAAAATTGACATTTTTTGCCTCAATATAACTTTTGGACAGGTTTCTGTCTGGCTAACTGAGCACGGTACTTGTTATAGTCCTCAGTTGCTAAGCCCGGATTTCGGAGTGTTTTAGACACTAGTGGGTCGAATTCTCTAAAATTTGACTTTGGAGGTCGACTTTCATTTTGAGTAGTGCTGATCGGGTTCGTACCGAACTTTACGGTTTTTGGACCCAGGACCCGAACACGGACATTTCACTGTATGTTCATGTTGGAGTTCGGGGTTCGGCGATTACATTGTAATGCTAATGGCTTTATATAAAAAGAGAGTCCTCATTCATAAGAATTTCTAATGAATGGGGACTCTAGTTCGGTTTATAGAGAGCCAATAGTATTACATGTATTCCATAAGCCGAAAGTCTATAAACCGATAGACATTCTGTTTATAGACTTTCTTTTTATAGAATAGCAATACCATTAAATGGATTCTATAAAACGAAAGTCTATAAACAGAATGTCTTTCGATTTATAGAATACATGTAATTCTATTGCTATTATATAAACCAAAATAGAGTCCCCATTCATAAGAATAGGTCAACTGACCTATTCTTATGAATGGGGACTCTATTTCGGTTTATAGAAAGCCAATAGCATTACATGGCTATTGGCTTTCTATAAACCGAAATAGAGTCCCCATTCATACAAATAGGTCAATTGACCTATTCGTATTAATGGGGACACTCACCCACATTTTACTTCCTTTTGCAGCCCTATAGCCCCTTCCAGGACTTTTTTAGAGGCATTTTAATGGCCAAAAGTTCGGGTCCCCATTGACTTCAATGGGGTTTTGGTTCGGGGTCAAGTTCAGGGTCAAGTTCGAACCCGAACCCGGACTTTTTTCCGAAGTTCGGCCGAACAAGCTGAACCCGAATATCCAGGTGTTCGCTCAAATTCGGCATCCTTTCGACGTAGAAAAAAAAAACCCAGGTTGGAATCTTCCACATTGAAATTAATGGGAGGCAAAATGATTGAACCTATTCTCAGGGGCCAAATTTGACTTAGTCTCAAAAAAAGCTTTGATTATTTTGTCTCCCATTACTTTCAATTACTCTTTTATTTTCAAAATCAAACTCAGGTGCCGAGTTTGACTTAGTTTCAAAATGATTTTTTTTTTTTTCAAAATTGGCCTCCAAAGTCGAATTTAGTGAATAGACACATAAGAGGCACGTTACCCCCTTCCTATCCACTTTATGCTCTCCCTTGGACACTACACATTGTTATTCATTAATATAAAGCCTAAAACAAGATTTTCTGTTGAAATTGCAAGGAATTTTGCAGTTCAAAAATATCCAATGTAATGGTTTTGTCCATGTTTCATGCTAGTTAACCATCTTTTTGACTTTTATTCAAATTAAAAGAGGGTCTTGCTGTGGGGAGCGCTCAGTTCTCTGCATTTCTCTAGCACTTTAAACTTTTATTTGAGAAATTTAAAAAAAAAACACGTCTTTCTGAAAATCCCAATTTATTTTAACACTAGTATTTTTCTTTTTAAACATATTTAAATAGTAAAAAAAAAAAAACTGTTGTCGGCCTGGACATATTGGCTCCAAGTAGCAGGACATCTCATAAGGTGGAATAAGGACAAAAGGGTATTTGGAAAGAGAGAGGGGAAAGAAGGACCATTTATTCCACATGACTTCATTTCCATTTTCTTCCTTTACAGCCTCTGGTTCCTTTTGAGCTGAGAACATTGTACTTCTGGTCTTGCACTACTCTAATAAAAAATTATGTGAACCCACAGCGAAGATTAGCTGACTTTGGCTTTATCCGACAACTTCAGGGATTCCAGATGTTAAGTACAGCTGTGCGCGATGTGCCTCAATACATTTTATATTAAGGACCTCCATCCAAAAAAAAAGAAAAAGGTACTAGGGAAAAGAAGACGCAAACAAAATCACATATGCTCTGCACTTTTATTGTACATTGTGGGGCAGTCCTATATAAAACACTCTCTCCTGGGTTATTATCCCAACCGTGAGAAGATCTGATTCATTCAAGACCAGCTGGGCATGACTAACCCAATTCATTTCGCAGACGTAAAAACAAAAACAAATGATGCTTTCTTATTCTTAAGGAAAAAAATAACTTTGATTTCAGGTACAATATGTTTTGTTCGAGAACTTTGTGCATTAACAAATTCTTTTGAGATGTCCTAGTGAGAGTGGTTTAAAAGGCTTCTCGGTAATTGGTAAGTGCATTTTTATTTTACCAGCAGAGAAAGCAGTTGGTTGTAGTGCTGTTATTAGCAACTGAATAGCAAAACAGGAACAATTGATAGGTTTTACCCTTTACAGAGTTTTCTGTGCCCATAAATTGTAGGGTTATTTTATTTCTTAGGAGACTTTATTTTCAGCTTTATTAATTCAAGATCCTGTTTATTGAGTTGGGTATTTCAACTATTGATGGTAATAAAAAAATAGTAACATGCTAAGTTTGTCCCTGTATAGACTGGGTTTGTGCACCCAGTAGACAATAGGTGAGGTTAGGGTCTCACTATACTAAGGGTGTGCAATCAAAACAACAGTATATACTTAAGTCCACAGTCTCGACATAATAAATATTGCGTGTTAACTGCTAATTGACTCGTGTCAACTGCTAAGTCCCAAACTTTCCTTCTTTACTGTGTATTTTAATTATATGCACCACTTATTACATCTAATAAAATGATACCCAAAAAAGGAGAGCAATAGTGAATCAAATAATAAATAAAAATAAATTAAAAATGATAAGAAACAATACTTCTATTTATATTTTTCAGCAACTCGGTTTACTTGATACAAACAAGAATAAGGCAAATCATAGTGTTTTCTCCTATGTAACTTGGGTGCACCCAGTAAAAGAGGAAACAAGACATTTTCTTGGGGGAGCATAGCTTTGGAGGTCGAGCGTCAGCGCTACTACGCATGTGTGGTTTGCTTGTAAGAGCTGAGGATTCCAAGGAAATTGACGGAAGCACCAGGACACCTGCGGGGCTCCATCACAAGTATCATGGCAGTATGAGTATGATGGGTATTGCAGTTCGTTTCAGGGCAGGATGCTTATAACCTCAACTGATAGTCCGTCATACCTCCCAAATTTGGGGACGGAGTATGGGGAGGGGCATGTCAGCACTAGCGCGCATGTGCGGTAACTCTTTCACTCAAACTGATAACAATACCGCATCGCTGTCAGCCACTTTAGATCCTGGCATCTTAAGCTATAATCGCTACTACGCATGCGCAAACTGCTGCCCTTTCAGCGCTGTGTGACCGAGAAAGTAGTTTCACTTTCAGGTTTCCCCCAGGACTCAAAAGAGGGAAGCCATGCAAAAACCAAAAGTGAAACTACCTCCTCGGTAAACATAACAATGAAATACTTCAACAGAGAGAGGTTGAAGCATTATTGGTCAGGATAGATGGACCGAATGGTTCTTATCTGCCGACACATTCTATGTTTCTATGTGGTTCCTCCGGTCCTTTCCGCAGCTTCATTTCTATTTATGTTTTATCCGACCTTGACTGAAAGCTTATTACAGCCAAAATAAACATATTTTTTTTTCATCACGAAAACGGACTCTGCATTCATCTACCACCACATGGATTTATTATCTTAAGGCCTTATATTCAGCACATCTAATGGAGTTACGTTTGTAGGTACTAACAGTTTGTGTGCATAGTACTCTAATACTACACATTACACTATTAGGTGTTCTCCTTTTGTTATACATTGTACTGTCTAAAACTTCTACACTGCAGACTATATCAATCTGCTGTTTTTACAGTAAGTGCATTTCATTACAGCACCATTGGTAGCTTCATGGTATTGGGTCTTTTCATCTCTGTGCAGGGTTTTGTTGTTTTTTTTTCATGTTTAATGAGGTGCTGGGCCATGTCCCGGGTGTGCAATGTGGGTGCTGGGGCATTTCCTGGTGTGCAATGTGGGGGCTGGGGCATGTCCTGGGTGTGTAATATGGGTATTGGGGCATGTCCTGGGTGTGCAATGTGGGTGCTGGGGCATGTCCTGGGTGTGCAATGTGGTTGCTGGTGCATGTCCTGGGTGTACAATGTGGGTTCTGGGGCATGTCTTGGATGTGCAATGTGGGTGCTGAGGCATGTCCTGGGTGTGTAATATGGGTATTGGGGCATGTCCTGGGTGTGCAATGTGGGCGCTGGGGCATATCCATGTGTGCAATGTGCATTTTTTAATGAAACAAAAGGCCACTGATTGTGCACCATCCAAATGATATTGTGCCTTAGGCTTTACAAAAGACTGGGGGCTTTTATTTGACAGGCGGCCCCTTAGGGTTGTTTTTTCAAATTGGAAGACAAATTATGTTATCCCTTTTTCTCTCAAAATCCCCTGGACCATCTGGTTAAATATTTGTACAGCCCATAACATTTCTAATAGTGTGATGTGGTGGTTTCCAAATTGATCCTTAAGGGACTCCAATGGACCATATTTTATAGACATGCCCATTTAAGAAAAAGGGGCGCTCCCTGGAGTGTTGCTGGAAAACAGGTTGGGAACCACTCGTGTAAGGTAATAATGATGTTCCTGCGTGCCATATTTTAAATTGTTTATGGATTTCACTGTTTTGATTTCCATTCTTACGGAGTAGAAATCCAATATTATCACTCATTTTCACTGTACATATACATATAACATGAATTCTGGCGATAGCAAATATGTTCGTTATTACATTTTGGGAATGTCATATGCATTATCCATATGTCATATATATTTTTTTCTATTTCATGTCACAATTAATTCGTCGTTTTAATCATGTCTGTACAAACATGTGGTCTCAGCTTTACGAGCCGTCCTTTCGGCCTTGTTACTCCTGATTTCTCCAGTAACGTTGACTTGGAGCCAACAATCTGACGGCAGAATCTTAAAGATGAAGGCTATTTCTCTGTAAGTTTCCCAGAACTCCTTTGACATCCATCTGACCCTCACTTTGGAACCGTCGGTTTACTCATGAATAGTGTCTGGTTCCAGAAACTACCAGTGGTGCAATAAGTCAATGTAGAAAGTGTAAGTCAAGAGATTCCACAAACAGGCCAGTATTTCATCCATTGAAGGTCAGTAAAACTGTATACATATAAAAACAAACAAACAAACTTTCGGCCCCCCAAAAACCTTGTGGTTGAAGACACGCTGCATGTGTCTTATCAATAGCAGTAAAAGTGGAAATGAAGGAGCCAAGCTCTTTCACAAAATTATCCCCAAAGAGGAAATTTTTTTGCCTTGGGGCCAGGCTCAAATACGGCCATGTTGACAACTTTGACAATGTTGATCTTAAGCAATATTGCTTTTCGTCTCTCACTTGCCAGTGAGGCATATAGTGTACCCATCCCTTCATGCAAGACAGTGTAGACTCAATAATTTCAAACATCTTTGTACATGGACCTAAGATGTCGAGTACCTTATCCTGGCTATCTTTTAGGGAGAAATCTAACCCCTCCTTAGACTTCCATCCTGATTTTCCCAGGAATTGTTCAATTTTGGGATCAATCTCGGGTGTTTCGCAGACCTGGTCATGGATTTGTCCAAAGGTCTGCGGACACGTACGGACAGATATTTTCCGATGTGCTCGGACACTAGTAGTAAAAATTTAAATTTTACTATATAAGATAAATATGTAACACAGACAATGTACATAAAAGCAAATACATATATACTATATATTGCACAATAGTATAATAATAAATCAGGTCGAGAATGCAGTGAACCGCCTGAAAGCAGCACAAATGTACCCTAATGAGGGGACAGGTACACAAATGAAATACACAGGAGGAAGCAGGTAAAAAAACATACACAAATAAATGCTTTAAAAAACCCTCCTATTTCCCGCTGTAAATGATGTGCTGGAATAGCTTTTAGAAAATGAGAGGCCTGTTGGCATCCCCTCTCTTTTTCTTTATATTATTTTATATTTATATTTTTACTGCTAGTGTGGCTGTATTTGTGTATACATTATTTCCATTTTATGTAATTATTTTTGTTATGGTTTCATTATTTTACTTTAATTCACAGTATTAACTCTTTAGCGATGTCTATTCAGATACTCATGTGTGCCGTCTCTCTTCAGTGGTGTTCCTCTGTGATACTCAAGATCAGCCGCTATTTTTCCCTTCTACACATCCTGATACAAGAACTTCCATTGGAACCTGTGGAGTACATCTAGCAAATTTGCTTGCCCATTTTTTATATTCTGCTTCATTCTGGGGTTTGTAAATTTTTCTTCTTATTTTTAGGTGTTGGTTATAGTTACTGTATCACATTACATAATTTTTATACATATTTAGGATTTAATAGGCGCTGTGTATTTATTTTTCATTCAGAGTGTGCAGTAGTACTGGACATATGGCCCATTGCAGACTGCATCGCCTGGGTGACTGATTTTGGCCTAGTGTGGAACTCTTCAGAGGTTATAAACTCAGTGGACGTGTCCACTGATCTCTGTGTGATGGGGAATCCCCATCATATTGTGGGCCATGGTGAGGCATAGCAATGTATAACAGTACCTGTTGGGAATCAAGGTACAGTACAAGCAGATAAGCACAGCTTTGGATGGAAGACGGCAGCTAGAATATGCACTTGGGAGATGAAAATCGTTCAAAATCGGGTGTGCAGCAAGAGACAAACTACAACTGCGTGTAAAGGGTGCTTCAAAATGGCTGCCGCGTCAAAAATGGGCAGAAATGCCCATGCAGCTACAAAAAAATGGCTGCCATGACCACAATAAAATGGATGTCGCCAGTGATGGCTACAAGAAAATGGCTGCGGTGTTGCTCAGTGTGCATGCGAACAGTCGAAACCGGCAATCTGAGTGCGAAATTAACAATGGAAAAGGGAAACCAGCAATGGAGGCAGAAAAAACGAAGGGAGGGGGACACAAAGGGGAGAGAAAATGAGTAGTGGGAATGAAGCACAGTAAGAGTTCAAGACATAACTAGAACTCAAACCAATGCAATAACACAGTTATAGAAGGTAAGCCCACAAATGCAATTTAAAAATGTAATAGATTAATAAACAGTAGATGCAGGAAAGCCTAAGAGCAAGAGTGAGCATAAAGCACACAATTGGCAATAAAACAGTGAATTAAGCAGAATACTAGACATTAAATATACTGTATGTGGTACTTAACTCAGAGAGCAGCAAAGAGAGAGGACATGTTTACTGTGACTGTTATATATAGAGAGGGGAGGGGAGTTTATACATGTTTTGAATGGTTCATATTTTATTCCATTCTCTTGTTTTCTGCTGAGGGAAATAAACAAAGAGATATGCATAATACTCGCCTCCGCGTCTTTAAACATTTTTTATACAGTAGCCATATCTAAGAAAGGAGGAGAACCAGCATGGCACCTACCACATCTTTGTTTATATTTTTAAAACTTTTCATGCCTGTGAGATGTTTGTTTTTATATTTTGTATGTTTTGATACATTTAGAATAAAAATAAATTATTTTTGGGAAATGGTGGCACTGTGGTTAGTGACTCCAGCAATCATGGTACTGTGTAAGTGATTTAGGGAAAAATTACATTATGGTAAGTCATTTGGAGGGATAATAACACCATTGTGTGACATAACAACCATCACCACCATTGGGTGACATAATGACCATCACCACCATTGGGTGACATAATGACCACCACCACCATTGGGTGACATAATGACCGGCACCACCATTGTGCAACATAATCATCATCAACACCATTGTACGACATAATGACCATCACCACCATTGTGTGACCTAATGACCATCACCCCCATTGTGTGACATAATGACCATCACCACCATGTTGTGACATAATGACCATCACCAACATTGTTTGACATTATGACCGGCACCACTATTGTGTGACATAATGACCACCACCCCCATTGTGTGACATTATTACCATCACCACCATGTTATGACATAATGACCATCACTGCCATTGTGTGACATAATGACCATCACCAACATTGTGTGACATAATGACCGGCACCGCCATTGTTTGACATTATGACCGGCACCGCCATTGTGTGACATAATGGCCATCACCTCCATTGTGTGACATAATGACCGGTACTGCCACTGTGTGACATAATGCCTGGGATAAAACAAATACTTTTGAGAATACGTGAAGGATTTTAGTGTTGGGGTATAACTTCTGTCCTAAGCCAAATATCTATTTGCTTAAAATCCATTTATGTAGAAAAGGAGAACAGTTTAATTTGAGACATAAATGTGCTAAAATATCACCTGGATGTTTGCAGGAAGCTAAATTGCAAAACTGTCTTTCAAATGTCAAGTATAACTCACACATTTCAAATACATGTGTAACATATTCTACTTGTCTGCATCACAATATGTACATGACAGTAAAAGTGAACCTGTCATCTAACATTTTCTTCATATTAATTAGTTTTACATAATTTTGCCAATAGATTAATATTAGGTAATACAATCTCAGCAAAAGGAGGAAATGATGCAATATGCCCACGGTGCCCTGGAAAAAATCCTGAAAGTACAAAGTTAGAAATACTTCAATTAAAAAAAACTGCCATCTAGTTTATTTCCAGACGGATGTGGTACATATGATTTTAATATGTATGAAATATACTTATTTTTACAAGAACAATTTACAAATGACGGTTGTTCTGCAGTTTTACATTGAAAATAATTTTAAAATGAATTCATTGATGTCACCAAAAGGTAATACACAGGAGGCGGGCTTTCTTTGCAGCAGTTTCCATTCTCCCCTCTGTGAAAGTGATGTCATTAAGTGAAACTGTGGAATCAACCTCTCTCTGTTGATCTCAGCTTTTTCAAGTGCTTGTAATGCAGGGAATGTGAGTATCAGCCTCCTTGGTGTGCTGTAAAGTAAAACATGAAGGATGGCCCGGGGTGAGAGGCAGGACTTTTTGCTACAGCATCAGGAATAACTCTATTACACGTTATACACAATTTAAATCACATTTTATATTAATTGATGAGAAAAAAAATAATAAGATATATATATTTTTTCCTTTACTTTACATGATCTGTATCTTTTCAGACACTAGTTGGGAAACGTTACGACTCTATTGCTTTAAATCTGTGGCTGTTTGTGTATAAAATATTCAATTTAGAATAAGGAAAATCATAAAACTGCACTTTAGTTTGATGCTTTGAAAAACTCAAAATATATCTGTACATGCAAAGAATTAGAGCCAGTTACACTGTGAAAAACATTGAAAGCTGTCATTTATATTTTCTATAGCACATGACAGTACAATATAGTTAACACACATAACAAAATGAATAAAACAAAATTATAACTCACCGGTATGTGTAACTTCTTAAAATTTTTATGCAAATATCTAATTTATGTTGCCTTTGGCAGTGTTGTATTTCTGCTTCGGTCAACTAGACCTAGGGCCAGGACTGGGTCAATAAGTTTTGTCGCAGCAGGAAAAATGTACACGTTGCTGTTACTTTTTGCAGCCCCACATGCAATGTCACATGCACACAGAGTCACACATGCAATGTCACATGCACACACAGTCACACATGCAATGTCACATGCACACAGTCACAAATGCAATGTCACATGCACACACAGTCACACATGCAATGTCACATTCACACAGAGACACACATGCAATGTCACATGCACACAGAGTCACAAATGCAATGTCACATGCACACACAGTCACACATGTAATGTCACATGCACGCATGCAATTTTGCACATGTAGTCACAAATAAACACAGACACAGTGTCACACATGCACAGTCATTAATATACGCTCAGTAACATATACACACACAGTGTCACACATACACACAGTCACATATCCACAGATACACAAAGACAGTCACACACACAGAAACACGCACATATATACTGTATAGTTACATACATACAAGCACATAATGTCAATGCACTCGTGTGTTCTTTGTTGTTATTTACGGGGGTAATCTGGTATTTTGGAAAGGTTCTGTGAGAAAGGGGTCCGACAAAGGATGTTTGGGGATGCGTGACTTGGGCAGGCTTAGGGCAGCACAAAACCTAAATGCACCAGTGGGCTTTGGCATGCCAGACACATATTGGGTATATTAATATAAATTATACTTCTCCGAGACAAACAAGAATGTTAAAACAATATAGATTTCTATCAGAAAGAGTTTGCAATCAGTTAATCAGCTTCTTTTTTGGACTTTAAGGAGCTTTGTTAGAGGACAGAAGACATTAAGCAAATGGGAATTTCTAAAAGCCCTTTGTAAAAATCAATCAAAAGAAGATTGATGGAAAGAAATCTTTGGCCGGATGATCTAACAAATAAAGACACTACAACAAATACGGAGAACACATTTTCTTGCAAATCAATTTGCCAGATACTAATGGTACTGTATATCTTTAATAATATGACTAAATAAACAAGTATATTTTAGTTTAGTATCTCATTATTATTCAACCCCATGCTATACCTGGGGCAAGCTGAATCAGTGCTGCAGCGGGACCCCTGAGCCCAAAAGGGGACCTGAGATTTAAAAAAAAAAAAACAGCAAAAACATATTTACTATTACTATTGCAATGAGAAGCATTCCTATTTCTTATGTATTTTTCTGGTTTTCAACCACACTGCCCTTTTCTTACTGTATCTATGTTCTTTGGAATACACAAAAATTCACCATGTTTGGAAACATCTCCAATGTCTCTGGAATTAACTTGCATAGCACATCCAGCTGGGTCTATGGCTGTTCTTCGCTGCCATTGAATCACCAGCGCTAACAGTTTGCCACGAACGATCCATAATTCAGAACCTCTAACTCAAATACTAACCCACGCACTAAAAGTAACGCCTTGTCAGGGTTCAACATTGACCTTCTGACTCATGCATTTAAAAGTCATTATTTATGTGCTTATATTCCTCCTGCCACCTCTAGAGGTCTCCGTACCTTACTTTGCTTGTATTCCTTCCCCTCTGTTTGGTGTCAGGTGGGCTCGTTACCTTTTGCTCACACCCTCTCCAGGGTTTTCCTGCTTAGTCACCCTCTCCAGGGTGTTTCTGCTTAGTCACCCTCTCCAGGGTGTACCTGCTTAGTCACCCTCTCCAGGGTGTACCTGCTTAGTCACCCTCTCCAGGGTGTACCTGCTTAGTCACCCTCTCCAGGGTGTACCTGCTTAGTCACCCTCTCCAGGGTGTACCTGCTTAGTCACCCTCTCCAGGGTGTTCCTGCTTAGTCACCCTCTCCAGGGTTTTCCTGCTTAGTCACCCTCTCCAGGGTTTTCCTGCTTAGTCACCCTCTCCAGGGTGTTCCTGCTTATTCACCCTCTCCAGGGTGTTCCTGCTTAGTCACCCTCTACAGGGTGTTCCTGCTTAGTCACCCTCTCCAGGGTGTTCCTGCTTAGTCACCCTCTCCAGGGTGTTCCTGCTTAGTCACCCTCTCCAGGGTGTTCCTGCTTAGTCACCCTCTCCAGGGTGTTCCTGCTTAGTCACCCTCTCCAGGGTGTACCTGCTTAGTCACCCTCTCCAGGGTGTACCTGCTTAGTCACCCTCTCCAGGGTGTACCTGCTTAGTCACCCTCTCCAGGGTGTACCTGCTTAGTCACCCTCTCCAGGGTGTTCCTGCTTAGTCACCCTCTCCAGGGTGTACCTGCTTAGTCACCCTCTCCAGGGTGTACCTGCTTAGTCACCCTTCTAAGGCCTCACCCCTACCTTTGCTTTGTCTACAGTCCCTGCTATAGCTCTTTGTTCTTTCTGCAGTTCCTACTCCTACCCTTTTCCTATTCTGCAGTTCTTTTGTCTCTCCTTCAGTCTCTATTCCAATACCTGGCTCTATTTCTTTATCTGTTCTCCCTTTGCACTATATTTAACATGCAACCAGACACCTCCACTATCCCTGCACTTAAACTCGTACCTGACCTGGTAAAGGCCCTGACACGCCTAAAGCTAAAACAAACCCTATAACTAACCTGAACGGTCAGCGATGATACAGTTGCTTTGAGTGCAGCGTCCCATTTTGAGTCCACCCATCACCCTCGCTCTCAGTCTTCAAAATCTCCTTCAAAAAAAGGCTTGGAACTCATGCCACTAGAGTGCTCACTAAGTAAACTCTGGCATGACTGTCACAGTCCCCACAATCCTTCCCTGGCTGCCCCCACCTTCTTTTACTGGCCTTACACTCATTTCATTTGCCTTGTGTCCCCCAGTCTCTCTAGATTGTAAGTTTGCAAGCAGCGCTCTCATGTATCGGTCTGCGTCTGTTCATCGAGCGTCTTCTGTACTTCCCTTTTATGCTCTGTACCAAGACCGTGCAGATTGCTGGCGCTGCAAAGATAAGCGTTAACATCATTGTAACATCTCTTCTGTAGCAAGAATGTGGCTTTGCACAGCAATGTGCGGCAAGGGATTGTATGTAATGTCTCAGGGACGTCGCTGGTGCAATCCAAATTACCACGGGCAGTGTGATCCAGGCAAAATAAAACTCTGGTTCCTGCAAGTTCCAAAAAAAAAAAGTGCAGATTGACGGCCTCATCTCTTCCCCTCTTCTTCTCTCGTAATACTGGAATGAAAGTATATCACACTCCAGATGAAACAATACCAAATGCTCTCAACTACTCCAGAAAAGAAGTGAGTAAAATGTCACCATAACCCGGCAGATGATGAGCACCTTGTTAAAGCTAATGGTGCTTTAGAAGCTTTGACGACTGGTTTTCCAGAAGGAAAAGTTATTTAAATAACCAAAGAGATACTGATGTAAAAAAAGAAAATACATAACAAAAAAAGAGAGAATTACTATTGCATGTTTTAGAGATCATCCAGTTTGTGCCGTAGCAATATTGAGGAAATGAAAGACACAGTAAATTACATAGAAAAAGAAATGTGGGTTATTATTGGATAATTATGTTTTTTTTTTTAACCAGTTTGGATCTGTTACTCCAAGAGTTATAGTGCTTTGCACAAGAGACTTCACCACATTTTGTTTGAGTTACTAACCTTGGATGCAAATTGATTTTTTTATCATATTTTTTTTTTCTATATTTGTCACAATAGGCAAAAGAATTGTATAAAGTAAAACATATTCACCACTAGTGTTGAGCGAACCCGAACCGCACGGTTCGGGTTCGTACCGAACTTTACGGTTTTGGGACCCCAGACCCGAACATTTCACTGTATGTCCGTGTTGGAGTTCGGGGTTCGGTGATTACACTGTATGTAATGCTATTGGCTTTCTATAAACCGAACTAGAGACCCCATTCATAAGAAATTCTTATGAATGGGGACACTATTTCAGTTTATAGAAAGCCAATAGTATTACATGTATTCCATAAGCCGAAAGTCTATAAACCGAACGACATTCAGTTTATAGACTTTCAGCTTATGGAATACATGTAATGCTATTGGCTTTCTATAAACCGAAATAAAGTCCCCATTCATACGAATAGGTTAATTGACCAATTCGTATGAATGGGGACTCTATTTCAGTTTATAGAATAGCAATAGCATTACATGTATTACATCTGAGAGTCAAATAGAACCATGAAATACTGTGCTTACAGCGCACTTTGAAAAATTCTAATAGTTTTGGGTGGTGTGATCCTTGTTCTCAGTTAGCACGGTCCTCTTGGGTGAACAACATGTGCAGTAATTTCAACTGTCTTAAATCCAGGTACTTTATTTGTATGCTTCACCCCGGATACAGCAGAAAGTAACCACAATGTAACATAAATCTTTGTAAACAAAAACCTAGCTCGTCTGAGCACTTACTAACATAAATCTCCCTATCTATCAAGGGTTAAACTGTAAGAAAATAATACAGGTTTCACCAACCTATTTCCTTGTCAGCCTAATGTACTTTGGTTCTCAGGCAGCCTGTTGTTTTTCAATCTTTTGAAAATAATGTGCAATACTGTGGGAATAACCGCATCCTGAGCATTCGTGCTAAAATTTGCATAATGAACCCCACTTATACTAGCTGTCATTGAACATCAAGTAAATCCCTTTTTTAGCTGCGGCCACTGCCCCCCCCCCCCGTAATGCACTTTCCCCTTCACCCCCTTTGCTGAAGGCCAGCAACATCCCCAGACCCCAGAAAATAAGATAGAAGCTAAGATCTTGTGACCCAGTGGCTTTGGAAAACCTTTGGGGTCCTTGTACCTGCACTCGTCCTTGTGACTGCCAAGGTAAACCCGAAGGGATCATGAATTGTGTGACGGGCCCTCCCAGTTGGACAATCTGGTACTGTTCCTGTTGTGGCCTTGACCTCCCTGGACCTCCCTGGTAATGCTTCCACTGCCCCGCAATCTCTTGCCTTTCATCCTCTGGCTGCATGGTTTGTGTCCATTTAGGCTCTGCTCTGTCAATTTTCAACACCGTGTCCGACAGGAATGGTGGCAGGTATGGGAACATCCCCAAGATATACATGCAAGCCAGAGCATATGTCAATACACTAAAAGTGAAATGCAACAAGTCAGAAAGAAAGGCATGTTGGAGAACTAGTGCCTGAGTTTTAAACATTTGTCAGTCACTAGTGACTAGTTCCCAATCTACAGTGCGGGTAAACTGAAAACAGAAATACACTTATCTAGTTTTCAAAGGAATGCATTTGAAAAACATCTGTAGATATGATACTGCTGTTATGTTGTACACATGTGCTGTGTTAAACATTAAATATTGCGATTACTATTGCACCAACAGATGGTGCTTTCCATCTTTCACATTGCTGAATTTGAAAAAATAAGCTTCAAGTGCTTTTGTATGCAAAATACACATCATACCGAATGAATGACTCAAAGCAAATCACCGAGAGTATCCAGAGACACAAATTCATCTCATTTATTTCATGGTGTATGCAAAGTCAATTGCAGAATTCTAGTCTGTTTGTGATAGTCGATCGTCCACAGGTTATTTGGTTTTTTTTGAAAACATTTAAAAAAAAAAAAAAAAACCCAACCTAACAATCTGATCAAATACAGACAATTCCTTTATTTGGTTGTGTTTTTTTTTTTTTTTTTTTTTAGGTATGTTTTACAGCATTAAAAATATGCTGAAATTATTGAAGGATTGTTTGATTTGGGCAGCAGTGTAAAAGGATCCAGATATATGTGATATTATGTAGCAGTATGTGTTGTGTGCATATCTTCATCACAGGCTCCATTAATGTTGTCATGGACACCAGAGTACACCAGATTGCGTGGGATAGACACAAGGCTATCCTAGCTATAAGACCGGGAATGGGGGACTAATAAAAGTACTCAAAAAAATTGGGCAGGCTAGATGGACCGAATGGTTCTTATCTGCCGACACATTCTATGTTTCTATGAGTACAGACTCATGTTCAACCTGAGAAGATTCCATGAATTGCAGATTTAATGATAATCTCAAAGGACAATGGTAGCCAAAAAATGTTTGATGGACAGATCCCATCCAGTGGAGATCTTTTCATTAGAAATGCTTTAGTGTAAGAAAAAAAAAAGAGTTCTCATTGCTCCAAATGTTTCTATCAGAAGGCTGCCATGTTGTTTAGAATCTTGGGTCAAATGGGTCAGAATTTCCTTTACCCGACCCAAGATTCTAAACATCATGCTAGCCCCCTGATAGAGACATAGGGAGAATTGAGCATAAAGTCCAGTACTTTATTCTTACACTAAAGTATTTCTGATGAAAACATCTGCATTAGATGGGATTTTTAATTAAAACATAAGTACATTTTTTACAAAAACTGTGCGCGCTTCTCACTCTAATAAAGTTGGCAACAATTAGATAAACATAATATAAATGAGAGGTTTTGGTTATATTAATTGGCCAAAGCATTTTTAAGCTCACCCGCAACATCAAGGCACACTCTCAATAGGGTGAGAACCTAACCCCACCCAGGCCACACAAAGCAGTTTATACTGCTACCAAAACCTGATTAATGTGTTGGAGGAGGAGCAATTAAGACTCCTCCTCATTAACCCCTTGATAGCAAGCTGCAACCAGACAATGAGGAGCCAACAACCTCAACTATTTGCAAGCTGGGAAAAGAAAAATGTTGGTGTGCTAAACTTGTTGCAGGCAATTATTGGAGTCTGAGACAAGCTTAAAGCATTGACATTTTTCTTTTCCTTGCTTGCACATAAGTATATATATTTTTTGCCTACAGCTGACCTTTAAAAAAGGAGGGGAAAAAAGTGAGTCCAGTTCACAATAGTAAACTTACCTGCCTTCTTTAATGTTCAGTTCATGTGTGCCACTGCAGAGTAGATGTCTCCATGCCAATATCTCACTAGTCCAGTCATGGAGGAGAGCAAGATTCTTCTGCACAAGGGATGTAGCAGCCCCTGATATATGTCTTAGTTTTTTTTTTTTTTTACCTTTTGTCTTTTGGGTGATTTACCTCCAAGTGTATCAGGAATGGGCTTCAGGCTTCTAGTTTTGTAGGTTTGTACAATCTCAAAATATTCTGAAGGGTTTTCCTGAGCTCCAAAATCTGACCCAATTGAAGTGATCCCAAATCGGCAGGAAATTCGGACATTGTGGACCATGTGTGCCGGAATGATAGCCTCTATCCTCCCAGTAGACTTCCTTGTGGAGGATTTCAACTCATTTCCAGAGCTATTTGGCTATTGTGGAAATAGCCATAGTTCTATTTAAGTGTATTCCCATATTGTGAAAATAATTATTTAACAACATCCTTATATTTTTGGTCCATAAATAGCTCTACATTTTTATCTCCTCTCTGGAGCTCTTTGGCTATAGTGGAAATAAGCATTGTTACATTTAAATGGATTCCCATATTGTAAAAATAATTTTTTAACAACAGCCTTATATTTTGTTTGTCCATAAAAAGCTCTACATTTTTTCTGGGTATTTTAACTAAACAAATAATTTACATTAAGTGGCTAGTTGTTCAAGAAGGCTGATTGATCTAGTAGGGTACTCCGGCTCTGTAAGGACTCCCCAGTTGGCCTGAGAAGGCCTTTGACATGGTCGGCTGGGAATTTATGCGCCAGAAATTTAGTAGTTTTGGTTTTGTGGGGACAATAAAATCATCAATAATGGCTCTATATTGAGGTCCAATGACCAGAACCGTTGGTCCTGGCATCTCTGCAGAATGGTTTTCTATAAAATAATAGCACCCATCAAGGATGCCCCCTTGCCCCAATATTCTATATCTTAACTTTGCAGACATTAGCAACCATAATTAGAAATAATCCTCAGATAAAGTAAATTCCCCTTGGTCAGCATAATTTCAGTCTTTATGCAGAAGATATTATCCTGACACTTAAAGACTCTAAAAGCTCCATAGTGGCTCGTACAAGAGAATTAACAATGTACATTATGGTTTCCAATTATAAGTTAAATACGGGAAAATCTCCAATAATGCCAGTTAATCTTGATGTAAAAACCATAAAATAACTACAGAATTCCCTTTTGTGTGGTCCCCAGCTGGTTTCGAATACTTGGGAATCTTCATCACCCAAAATATAGAAGAGTTAATGGCTAAAAACTTTGATATACTATATAAATATTCTACTGGAAAACTCTTGAAAGATTGGAAGAAGCTTGTCCTTTTATGGCTGGGGAGAGTAAATATTATAAAATCATATTTATTACCTAAATGATCTTGCTTACTCAGAATGGCCCCTCTTTTGATTTCTAAATCGAAACTTAGACAACTTCAAAAACTCCTTTGGAACTACATTTGGGGCCATAAAAAACCCATGATATCATTGCCTCATGTAATGAAACAGACCAATAAAGGGGGCTTGGCCAAACATTGTTAAATACTATCAAGCAAGTCGGAGATGACAGGACCCTGCGGCCAAAAACGAAGCATGGTACAATCTGGAGTTGACAATTTTGGGTCTGGATGACCTTTCCCTAGTGTTCTGGATGAATTCCAGAGCTACTGGAGAATTACTGTGCTCACCTGAAAGAACTAGTAGCTGACTGGTTCTCATTTTAAAAACAAAATAACAACTTAACGGAGAAAATCTCCTCCTCCAGCCGATTAAATACATTAGAACTGAACATAGAAAATCTAAATTTAGATGATTGGGAAAAAAAGAATACTAAAAACAAAATCTGTCTGTGCTTCTCACCCTTATAAAGTTGGCAACAAATATATAAATATAAATGAGTTTTTGGTTATATGAATTGGCCAAAGCATAATTAAGCTCACCCAACCAAGACAAGGCACACTCTCAATAGGGTGAGAACCTACTCTCACCTCCTATCTAGTGGGCACACAAAGCAGTTTATACTGCTACCAAAACCTTTTAAATGTGTTGGAAGAGGTGCAATTAAACCTCCTCCCAATTAACCCTATAACAGCAAGCTGCAACCAGACAATGAGGAGCCAACAAAAACAAATATGTGCAAGCAGGGAAAAGAAAAATGTTTGTGCGCTAAGCTACTCACAGGCTCAAATAATATAAATGTATAAAATGATGCTTACCAAACAGGTGTGAGCATGCTGCAAATACAGTTTGATTGGCTGTACAATGTATACAAAAAACAAAAACTGTCTGCGCTATTGAGAGTGTGCCTTGACGTGGAGGGTGAGCTTAATTATGCTTTGGCCTATTCATATAACCAAAACCTCTCATTTAGATTTATATATTTGTTGCCAACTTTATTAGGGTGAGAAGCGCAGACAGTTTTTGATTTTTGTATACATTGTACAGCCAATCACACTGTATTTGCAGAATGCTCACACCTGTTTGGTAAGCATCATTTTATACATTTATATTATTTGAGCCTGTGACTAGCTTAGCGCACAAACATTTTTCTTTTCCATGCTTGGAATAAAAGAATAAACTCATTATAATTGCGGATTTAGTCAAAGATCACAGCATTAAATCCATTACACAGGCCCAACATGAATTTAGATATCTCACCTAGAGAAATATTCAACTTTCCCCACTTAAAGAAATATCTAACCCACCATTTACGTCCTGGGGAAACGGATGTTTCTTCCTCCAAAATTGTGACATTTGCAGCTCCGGATTCTAAGGGAATAACAACTGCACTCTGACTAGAAATCCTAAACCTCAAGGACAGAGATATAAAAACATCTGGGAAGCTGGGCTGATTAAAAAAAAGATGTTAAGAAATCAATTCACTTTATCAATGTTGGCCATGCAATAAGGATGAAGGAACATCTAGACACATAGAAACATAGAAACATAGAATGTGTCGGCAGATAAGAACCTTTCGCTCCATCAAGTCTGCAAAGTCTCCAAAAATTTTTTTGGAGTACTTTTATTAGTCCCCCGTTCCCGGTCTTATATCTAGGATAGCCTTGTGTCTATCCCACGCATGCTTAAACTCCTTCACTGTATTAACCTCTACCACTTCTGCTGGCAGGCTATTCCATACATCCACTACCCTCTCAGTAAAGTAATACTTCCTGAAATTACTTTTAAATCGTTGCCCCTCTAATTTAAGACTAGAGCCTCTAGTTGTGGTAGTTTTTCTTCTTTTAAATATACTCTCTTCCTTTACTGTGTTGATTCCCTTTATGTATTTAAATGTTTCTATCATATCCCCCCTGTTACGTCTTTCCTCCAAGCTATACATGTTAAGATGCTTTAACCTTTCGTGGTAAGTTTTATCCTTCAACCCATGAACCAGTTTAGTAGCCCTTCTCTGAACTTTCTCCAAAGTATCAATATCCTTCTGGAGATAAGGTCTCCAGTACTGCGTACAATACTCCAAGTGAGGTCTCACCAGTGCTCTGTATGGTAGGACATATGGTAGGACTGTTTAGTTATAAGACCATTGTGGACAAAAGTCTTTGAGGTCATGTCTGACATTTTGGGTCAACATATAGAGCCCAACATAGCTATAGCCTCAATGCATTTTAATGTCTTTCGCCTATAGACAGATATTGCTAGCCACTAAGATTATTTTATCAAGATATTGGAGGCTGGAAGCGTCTCCGTCATGGTGTCAAATCCAAATCCAATTAGAATACCAATATAATAGGGAAAGAGGTATATCGAGGTATATCATTTCAAATGTAGAACAGTAATAGTTTTCAGGAGAAATGGTCCCCTTGGTCTACATCATGGACGAATCACAACACATAAGCGGAGACTTTCTACGTTGTGCAATTCTGGACCTATACAGGAATTTCCTATCACATTTATCTTGCTTGAATTCTCCTGGTCTTTTCACCCCCTGGACATTTCTTACTCGATAATATTCCTGGTATGGAGTCTGTATCCAGCTAGAGAAATACTGCTGGTGCCCCCTCCACGCCCCCAGTGACAAAAATATAATACTAAGCAAAGTTACAACCATTTTTCACCATCCCCTACTATCGTGTTTTTTGCTTTGTCCATGTCTCAGCTTTTGTCATTCTGTTTGCACTTATATGTTAAGGGCCTGCTTATGTTGGTCGGCCTTGTCTTATTCATAATGTAAAATATAATGGTCTACCCTATTACGTCGATAACATTATGGAATTGTCTTTGTTGTCTATTGAAATTATGAAATAATAAACATATATATATAAAAAAACAATAATAATTGACATTTGTTCAAACAATGGCTACAGTGTTTGTAAAAAATAATGTCCACAGGTTTGAGTAAAGAGTATACAATATTATCAAAAATGATCTATAAATTGTTTGCAGTGTTGCAAGTGAAGACATAGATTAAGAGAAAAAAAATGTGTTTTCACTGTGTTCTTCATGGCATCTCCTAGTGGCTTGATAGGCAAATAACACATTGTGCATCAAGCCACAATGTATATAGATCATAATAGATTTTTATTTTGTATTCTCTACATCCACATTATAGATTATATGTTGGTGGCAGAGCCCCTTTGAAGATAAATCATGATAGGGTAACGTACATTAAGTTATGTACATTAAGGTTTAAAGCAGCGGTGAGGGCGATCTGATTTCTGTTTGACATATAGCGTATAATGCCGCTTGCACTTATAATGACAGATTACGCACACATACACATCTCTAGGCGGAATACCTGTTCATAACACACTACTGTGGGGAACGCTCAATGTAATTACACATTGCAAAGGCAATAATGTGTGCTAAATAATCACCATGCAGGTATTTTTAGTAAATGCAAATTACAAAGATACACTGATGGATGCAATTTACTCTCATTACATATTAGAAGAGTTACCAGAATATTGTAAGAAGATATGACATTGGGAACATCATCAGAAATATACTATACCTGGTGTATATTGCACCATAATCCTAGAAGTAAATGGTATTTAACATCCACATCTCATTCACATCACATAACACCATGGCATAATTCTAGAGATATGTCCTCACCTTAGTTATTACCTAGACCCAGTGGGAGGAAAAGGCCTCTTGTTGCCTCATTAAGCCACATAGGGCCACGCTTACGTAAGCTGAGTCACTGAATTGAGAGGCCCCAGAAAAATCATTTTCAATACAAAGCTTTGTTCCATTAGATTTCTCTCTCTCTAGATGTCCTTCAAAGTTCTAAACAGAACTTATTATTGCTTTTTAACCATTCTTCGTGCACTATTCCTACAACTGACCACTGCCTCTTGGCTTCCAGCGATCATCCCTGTTAACCTTTCACTCGTCTTTCTTTATGCTCCTCTCCTCTCCGACAGATCTTATTCTCGTTGCCCTACTTCATACTTGACCTCTCCTCTGACATCTTTAATATCTTCTTACGGATGTCCTCTCGCCTCCTCCCTGCACCTCCTACATTATTTTGATCTCATCGCTCGTGACCTCACCTTCACCCACTGATACCATCTAGTGGCCGTGTTTAGTACTTAGGTGGACAAACACTTTGAGAAAAACATATTTTCAACTATGTCCACAAGTTGCAAACACTCCATCACCAACCCTCTCTCTCTCTGGGCTCCTGCTAGGTTTCAACTCATTCTTTCTGATATCCTTCTAGAACTGGAACAAGCTCATTAAGCTGGCCATCAACATTTAGCTAAATAGCCACCTATTCATAAACATCTTTCTTAACATCAGTACCCTTCCTTATCCTAACTCCCCCCCATACAAACAAGTCCATCTAATTATTATACACCTCACTCAAACTTCTCTTCCCCTTGCCACTCATTATAAACAAAACTCTTTTTCAAGTTATCCCTTTGCCCAAGAGTCTGACATCTACTGGGACCTTCCTCATTTTGGATTGTGACATTTGTGTTGCTGTATTAATCATAATCTGTTCTTAAAATGCAGCAGTAAAAATTCAATAAATCAAGTTCTGGTTTGTGGCTATTGGTTTTTTGAAGTTGACACTTAAGGTAATTCATCAATCAATCATGTACTTTAGAGTTCAAGATGCTTGGTTAAGCATCATGGGAACTGTTGTCTATGACAGCTACGGTTCTAAATTTTATAGAACATCCTTATGCCATACACAACGCGTTTCACCTTTGAATCACTTTTTTCATTTGAAGGAGTTTGGAGAGCTAAATGCGAGTGTGGGGGAGAAAAGCTCTCAACCAAATTAAAGTTAAATCATCTTCTGTTTTGGCAAAATGACAGGGGCAAAACATTTTGTGCCACGGACATAAAAGATAAATAAAATGAATCAGTAAAAGTAACTCAATTCCTAAATGAATGAAGGCTCAATGTTAAATTATGCCAGTCATTTATTTTCAAAAATGTCATAATAAAAAGTTTGTTACAATTCAAAATAATTATTGATAGGATTTTAAGTTGCGTGATCATTTTTGTATTTATTTTTTGTCAACTCATGAATCTGAATCAAGCAAAGGGAATAATTTATATACAAAACTGTAAAGGACAATAAAACTTTTACAGAGAAATCAATATGTGCACAAAGATAAAGAAATATAGAAAACAGCAGTGATAAAATGAGAATTCCCTGGAAACAGGTGTAAGGACGGGTTCTCCTACCGTGGGTGATGGAGTCCAGATGCAGGAGGTATAGCCGCACACACGTGCAAACAGAGACACTGCCCCAAAGCAGTTGGAGATGGTAACAACTGCAGAGACAGTGAATGGGTGCACGAGGGCAAACAAAGTCCGAAGGCAAGGTACACAAGGGTGAGGCAAAATCGTAGTCAAATCCAGAAGCAGAGGTCAGGGCTAGCAGCAAAGGTTCAGAAATGAGGAATCAGGCTAAAGGTCAAAACACAGGTTAAGGTATAAACAGGAAGCTCAGGAGCACTGGTCACAATGAGGAAACTTAATAACCAAGCAAGGAGTGAGAGGAGGAGTGGTCATTTATAGTGCAGTACAGTAATGCATCTCACCTGGAGAGGATCATGCTGGTGGCTGGTGTTGTTGTGTTGCTATGGAGACACCATGGTAACACTATGCAGCTCTCTGTTTAAAGGAGAGGACAGGACCACACCTTCTCTGTAGCTGAAAGGAAAGCTACCTAGGAGTGGGGATGTGACAACAGGCTATAACTCAGAAGGAATAGATATAGCAAAGAAGGATAAGTACTCGGTTGTAATCTAAAATTAAAGGGGACAAGACTTTCAGTGACACTATAGGTTTTCACTAATGGAAGGAAAAATGTAAACGAGTGTAAACCCAACATTTCCAGATGTAGGTGGGTTTATCCTCAGCTCTACCTCTCAGGTGATGTAGAGCTGATGACAGTGCCCACAAGCGCTCGGTGGGAGTCAGGTCCGACAGATTCTCTCTGCTGTCAGTGTCAACAACAATCTCATCTTCCATGTTTCTAATGTGTGTCCTGAGTTTAATGATTAGATATTTTTCACTTGTTTTTTTTTTGCAAGTTATAGGGCAATAACTGAAAATAATGTATCACGTTTTCTCAACCATTTTCTCCTATAGGTACATATTAACCCTAAACCTAACCCTAGCTCTAACTCTAACTTTAACTATAAACTAACCTAACCTAATACTAACCCTAACTCTAACCTTAAACCTAGATCAAAATAAAAAAATAATAAAAAAAGGCATTTGGTTACCGCAATGTTTCTAACTGCCTCTAGAGGACAGTTTAGCAACATTCCGAGCTACAGGGAAGTGATCATTCGCTCTTGCAGGAGTAGGGCTGTGCCATATTGGATCAGCTTTATGCCTTTAATTATGGCGAATGTGCTTGCTCCAGGGGCTGGATGGAGCTGTTGCTGAATACCTCTGTATCTAGCCATTGCAGCATCTCCAACGGAGTCAATTGTCATTAACTGGATGTTTTCCCATGATGTTGTGCAGGGGTTCATTATTAAGTTAAATGCTACTTACAAAATATACATATATTAAATCATAATTACAAAGCAATGAAATGCACCAAAAATTAAGCGTAATCACACTGAACTTTTACCGTTGAAACACTTTATAATTAAATACCACGGATGTGTTATTTTTGGTAGTCGTTCTAGGAATTATGCGATTAAGTTATTTGCGTCTTGCGGATGTATTAACTAATCTGGATATAAGTTCAGAACTCATTAAGGTTGCTAACTCTGGACATTTTTTCTTTTTGTGTAAATAAAAGTATATGAATTATTCAGCTTTGTTGTCTATTTGCTCTCATAATGAGATTACCGTGATGATCATTTTCTTTTTTTTTTTTACATTATACATGGCGGCTGCTTCCTGCAGAGCGTTTTTTAATTGTGTTCAGTGGAGGTGGTGGCTGGTGCTATCTGAACATATGGGATCTGTTTATCATGAGGCACAGATTTGCTTTAATTGGGCACCTGGGATTTTCTTTTAGGGGTAGTGACATCATTCTGGTTCCCGGGTCCAGATGGGAGACTGTATTTGGGTTTTTTTTGGGTGATTTTTCTTTTATTCGCGTGTCTGCTTCAGGTTGGGAGCATGACTTGATTTCTAATTGTTTGTTTCTTTGACAAAGGATTTTTCCTTGGAGATGTTGGGCTGAAAAAAATAATAATAAAAAAAAAAGTAATAAAAATAGTACATATATATATATTTAACCTCTTAATGAAAAACTGCATTTCTTACTGGCATCACAAACTGTTTTACTTAAATCTTAAGTTATGTTTATCTGAAAGATTGTACCAAGTGTTTGACATAGCAATACTTTAATGAAAGAAAACAAGTAAAAAATTAAGGGAATAACAGTTTTTTGCAACAAGCCACCACCATGTCGACAGTAACTAAAAATAAATAAATACATGGCCCTCAGTGCTGCATATATATATATATATATATATATATATATACAAAATCCAAAGATCAGCGCACTCACCTCAAAGCAGGTAGGAGAAAAACTCTTAAAGCTATGGTTTTAAATAAAGCTACTTAAAAACACCTGTCTTACTAAGGTAACAAAATTGGAGATTTAGTCACATATATGGCCATATGATGCTAAGCCCACCACTACGTCAAAGTACTCCAATATTGGTGGGTCCTAACACTAAATACTGTTGCTTCTGGGGCTTAATCTCATTATATGTATTACTTACCAGGGACCAAAAGGCCTTCCTATTGTATAATACAGAGACACTCCTGCAATTTATAGGTCAGGACACCACTTATGGAGCACCTGTGATGGGGAGGGGTGCTAAACCAGAGGCCTGGTCATAGCCTCAACTATACAAACAAATCCAAACTGAATGCACTCACCTAAACTAGCATATATTATATTAAACGGGGTGCTGCTGAGACCAAATATTTATACAAAATCCAAAGATCAGCGCACTCACCTCAAAGCAGGTAGGAGAAAAACTCTTAAAGCTATGGTTTTAAATAAAGCTACTTAAAAACACCTGTCTTACTAAGGTAACAAAATTGGAGATTTAGTCACATATATGGCCATATGATGCTAAGCCCACCACTACGTCAAAGTACTCCAATATTGGTGGGTCCTAACACTAAATACTGTTGCTTCTGGGGCTTAATCTCATTATATGTATTACTTACCAGGGACCAAAAGGCCTTCCTATTGTATAATACAGAGACACTCCTGCAATTTATAGGTCAGGACACCACTTATGGAGCACCTGTGATGGGGAGGGGTGCTAAACCAGAGGCCTGGTCATAGCCTCAACTATACAAACAAATCCAAACTGAATGCACTCACCTAAACTAGCATATATTATATTAAACGGGGTGCTGCTGAGACCAAATATTTATACAAAATCCAAAGATCAGCGCACTCACCTCAAAGCAGGTAGGAGAAAAACTCTTAAAGCTATGGTTTTAAATAAAGCTACTTAAAAACACCTGTCTTACTAAGGTAACAAAATTGGAGATTTAGTCACATATATGGCCATATGATGCTAAGCCCACCACTACGTCAAAGTACTCCAATATTGGTGGGTCCTAACACTAAATACTGTTGCTTCTGGGGCTTAATCTCATTATATGTATTACTTACCAGGGACCAAAAGGCCTTCCTATTGTATAATACAGAGACACTCCTGCAATTTATAGGTCAGGACACCACTTATGGAGCACCTGTGATGGGGAGGGGTGCTAAACCAGAGGCCTGGTCATAGCCTCAACTATACAAACAAATCCAAACTGAATGCACTCACCTAAACTAGCATATATTATATTAAACGGGGTGCTGCTGAGACCAAATATTTATACAAAATCCAAAGATCAGCGCACTCACCTCAAAGCAGGTAGGAGAAAAACTCTTAAAGCTATGGTTTTAAATAAAGCTACTTAAAAACACCTGTCTTACTAAGGTAACAAAATTGGAGATTTAGTCACATATATGGCCATATGATGCTAAGCCCACCACTACGTCAAAGTACTCCAATATTGGTGGGTCCTAACACTAAATACTGTTGCTTCTGGGGCTTAATCTCATTATATGTATTACTTACCAGGGACCAAAAGGCCTTCCTATTGTATAATACAGAGACACTCCTGCAATTTATAGGTCAGGACACCACTTATGGAGCACCTGTGATGGGGAGGGGTGCTAAACCAGAGGCCTGGTCATAGCCTCAACTATACAAACAAATCCAAACTGAATGCACTCACCTAAACTAGCATATATTATATTAAACGGGGTGCTGCTGAGACCAAATATTTATACAAAATCCAAAGATCAGCGCACTCACCTCAAAGCAGGTAGGAGAAAAACTCTTAAAGCTATGGTTTTAAATAAAGCTACTTAAAAACACCTGTCTTACTAAGGTAACAAAATTGGAGATTTAGTCACATATATGGCCATATGATGCTAAGCCCACCACTACGTCAAAGTACTCCAATATTGGTGGGTCCTAACACTAAATACTGTTGCTTCTGGGGCTTAATCTCATTATATGTATTACTTACCAGGGACCAAAAGGCCTTCCTATTGTATAATACAGAGACACTCCTGCAATTTATAGGTCAGGACACCACTTATGGAGCACCTGTGATGGGGAGGGGTGCTAAACCAGAGGCCTGGTCATAGCCTCAACTATACAAACAAATCCAAACTGAATGCACTCACCTAAACTAGCATATATTATATTAAACGGGGTGCTGCTGAGACCAAATATTTATACAAAATCCAAAGATCAGCGCACTCACCTCAAAGCAGGTAGGAGAAAAACTCTTAAAGCTATGGTTTTAAATAAAGCTACTTAAAAACACCTGTCTTACTAAGGTAACAAAATTGGAGATTTAGTCACATATATGGCCATATGATGCTAAGCCCACCACTACGTCAAAGTACTCCAATATTGGTGGGTCCTAACACTAAATACTGTTGCTTCTGGGGCTTAATCTCATTATATGTATTACTTACCAGGGACCAAAAGGCCTTCCTATTGTATAATACAGAGACACTCCTGCAATTTATAGGTCAGGACACCACTTATGGAGCACCTGTGATGGGGAGGGGTGCTAAACCAGAGGCCTGGTCATAGCCTCAACTATACAAACAAATCCAAACTGAATGCACTCACCTAAACTAGCATATATTATATTAAACGGGGTGCTGCTGAGACCAAATATTTATACAAAATCCAAAGATCAGCGCACTCACCTCAAAGCAGGTAGGAGAAAAACTCTTAAAGCTATGGTTTTAAATAAAGCTACTTAAAAACACCTGTCTTACTAAGGTAACAAAATAGGAGATTTTGGCATCATATGGCCATATATGTGACTAAATCTCCAATTTTGTTACCTTAGTAAGACAGGTGTTTTTAAGTAGCTTTATTTAAAACCATAGCTTTAAGAGTTTTTCTCCTACCTGCTTTGAGGTGAGTGCGCTGATCTTTGGATTTTGTATAAATATTTGGTCTCAGCAGCACCCCGTTTAATATAATATATGCTAGTTTAGGTGAGTGCATTCAGTTTGGATTTGTTTGTATAGTTGAGGCTATGACCAGGCCTCTGGTTTAGCACCCCTCCCCATCACAGGTGCTCCATAAGTGGTGTCCTGACCTATAAATTGCAGGAGTGTCTCTGTATTATACAATAGGAAGGCCTTTTGGTCCCTGGTAAGTAATACATATAATGAGATTAAGCCCCAGAAGCAACAGTATTTAGTGTTAGGACCCACCAATATTGGAGTACTTTGACGTAGTGGTGGGCTTAGCATCATATGGCCATATATGTGACTAAATCTCCAATTTTGTTACCTTAGTAAGACAGGTGTTTTTAAGTAGCTTTATTTAAAACCATAGCTTTAAGAGTTTTTCTCCTACCTGCTTTGAGGTGAGTGCGCTGATCTTTGGATTTTGTATAAATATTTGGTCTCAGCAGCACCCCGTTTAATATAATATATGCTAGTTTAGGTGAGTGCATTCAGTTTGGATTTGTTTGTATAGTTGAGGCTATGACCAGGCCTCTGGTTTAGCACCCCTCCCCATCACAGGTGCTCCATAAGTGGTGTCCTGACCTATAAATTGCAGGAGTGTCTCTGTATTATACAATAGGAAGGCCTTTTGGTCCCTGGTAAGTAATACATATAATGAGATTAAGCCCCAGAAGCAACAGTATTTAGTGTTAGGACCCACCAATATTGGAGTACTTTGACGTAGTGGTGGGCTTAGCATCATATGGCCATATATGTGACTAAATCTCCAATTTTGTTACCTTAGTAAGACAGGTGTTTTTAAGTAGCTTTATTTAAAACCATAGCTTTAAGAGTTTTTCTCCTACCTGCTTTGAGGTGAGTGCGCTGATCTTTGGATTTTGTATAAATATTTGGTCTCAGCAGCACCCCGTTTAATATAATATATGCTAGTTTAGGTGAGTGCATTCAGTTTGGATTTGTTTGTATAGTTGAGGCTATGACCAGGCCTCTGGTTTAGCACCCCTCCCCATCACAGGTGCTCCATAAGTGGTGTCCTGACCTATAAATTGCAGGAGTGTCTCTGTATTATACAATAGGAAGGCCTTTTGGTCCCTGGTAAGTAATACATATAATGAGATTAAGCCCCAGAAGCAACAGTATTTAGTGTTAGGACCCACCAATATTGGAGTACTTTGACGTAGTGGTGGGCTTAGCATCATATGGCCATATATGTGACTAAATCTCCAATTTTGTTACCTTAGTAAGACAGGTGTTTTTAAGTAGCTTTATTTAAAACCATAGCTTTAAGAGTTTTTCTCCTACCTGCTTTGAGGTGAGTGCGCTGATCTTTGGATTTTGTATAAATATTTGGTCTCAGCAGCACCCCGTTTAATATAATATATGCTAGTTTAGGTGAGTGCATTCAGTTTGGATTTGTGTGTATATATATATATATATATATATATATATGCACCCCACTAACAATATGTAGTGTCTCTATGGAGACACAGGTCAGTGCAATGTCTGTGTCACTAATGTAATAAAATATTAGCCCCCCCCAGGGACGGATCCAGAGTCTGATCTCGGGAGGGGCACATGTCTGTCTGTCTTTTCCTCTCTCCCATGTCCATCTGTCTTATCCTCTCTCCCATGTCCGTCTGTCTTTTCCTCTCTCCCTTGTCCGTCTGTCTTATCCTCTCTCCCATGTCCGTCTGTCTTATCCTCTCTCCCATGTCCGTCTGTCTTTTCCTCTCTCTCATGTCCTTCTGTCACGCTCGTCTCCCTTCCCATGTCTGTCGCACTCCTCTCACTCCCTGTGTCCCTCTGTCTCTCTTCCTTCCATGCCCGTTTCTCTCCTCTTCCTTCCCATGTCCGTCTATGTATCCTCTTCTTTCCCATGTCCGTCTGTCTCTTCTCTCATTTCCCATCTCTCTGTCTCTCCTCTCCCATCCCATGTCTGTCTGTCTCTCCTCTACCATCCCATTTATGTCTCTCTCTTCTCCCTTCCTATTTATGTCTCTCTCCTCTCCCTTCCCATGTCTGTTTGTCTCCTCTCCCCTTCCCATATCTGTCTGTCTCTCCACTGCCATCTCATATCTGTCTGTCTCTCCTCTGCCATCCCATGTTTGTCTGTCTCTCCACTGCCATCCCATATCTGTCTGTCTCTCCTCTGCCATCCCATGTTTGTCTGTCTCTCCTCTGACATCCCATATTTGTCTGTCTCTCCTCTGCGAACCCATGTCTGTCTGTCTCTCCTCTACCATCCCATTTATGTCTCTCTCTTCTCCCTTCCCATGTATGGCTCTCTCAGTCAATTTGCCCAATAAGATGCCAATGTTAGTTGCCATTTAATATGCCCCAGCCAATTTGCCCAATAATATTCCAGTGTTATTTGCCATTTAATATGCCCCTGCCAATTTGCTCAATAATATGCCTGTGTCAGTTGCCATTTAAGATGCCCCAGCCAATTTGCCCAATAATATGCCTGTGTCAGTTGCTATTTAATATGCCCTAGCCAATTTGCCCAATAATATTCCAGTGTTATTTGCCATTTAATATGCCCCTGCCAATTTTACCAATAATATGCCAATGTTATTTGCCATTTAATATGCCCCAGCCAATTTGCCCAGTAATATGCCAGTGTTATTTGCCATTTAATATGCCCCTGACAATTTTCCCAATAATACGCCAATGTTATTTGCCATTTAATATGCCCCTGCCAATTTTCCCAGTAATATGCCAGTGTTATTTGCCATTTAATATGCCCCTGCCAATTTGCCCAGTAATATGCCAGTGTTATTTGCCATTGAATATGCCCCAGCCAATTTGCCCAGTAATATGCCAGTTATTTGCCATTTTATATGCCCCAGCCAATTTGCCCAGTAATATGCCAGTTATTTGCCATTTTATATGCCCCTGCCAATTTGCCCAGCAATATGCCAGTGTTATTTGCCATTTTATATGCCCCATCCAATTTGCCCAGTAATATGCCAGTTATTTGCCATTTAATATTTTAATATCCCCTGCCAATTTGCCCAGTAATATGCCAGTTATTTGCCATTTAATATCCCCTGCCAATTTGCCCAGTAATATGCCAGTTATTTGCCATTTAATATTTTAATATCCCCTGCCAATTTGCCCAGTAATATGCCAGTTATTTGCCATTTAATATCCCCTGCCAATTTGCTTAGTAATATGACAGTTATTTGCCATTTAATATCCCCTGCCAATTTGCTTAGTAATATGCCAGTTATTTGCCATTTAATTTTTTAATATCCCCTGCCAATTTGCCCAGTAATATGCCAGTTATTTGCCATTTAATATCCCCAGCCAATTTGCCCAGTAATATGCCAGTTATTTGCCATTTAATATCCCCTGCCAATTTGCCCAGTAATATGCCAGTTATTTGCCATTTAATATTTTAATATCCCCTGCCAATTTGCTTAGTAATATGCCAGTTATTTGCCATTTAATATTCCCCAGCCAATTTGCCCAATAATATGTCAGTGTTACCTATCATTAATAAGCCCCTGTCACTTTCCCCAGTACATTCCCCCCATCTCCCCACTCCCCAGCACTTACCTTTCCCTGGTGGCTAGTGACAGGCCGCATGGTCTTCTCCATGCTGCCTGTTCGTCTCACAGGTGGTTGTGCCGACAGGTCACGTGACCTGGCGCGCGTATGACGTCAGCGCGCCGGTCACGTGACCTGTCGACACTTCCGTGTCACACTGCACGGGGAGCCGAACAGGCAGCACGGAGGTTTCTCTGTGCTGCCTGTTCGGCTCCCCGTGCAGCCTGGCAGGCAGGCAGAGAAGGTGAGGGGGGATCTTCTGATCCCTTCTCACCTCCGTCTCTGCCTGCAAGCGTGTTTTTTTTGTATTGTTTTTTTTTAAAGTGCCTTTTTATTTTTTATAGTTTTTTTTTCTCTCTCTTCTCGGGAGGGGGGGCAATTGCCCCGTTGCCCCCCCCCCCCCTGGATCCGCCACTGGGCCCCCCAGGGCTGTAAGCCAGCGAATGCAGGCAGCCTTTAATATTGTTAAATAATGGCCCCCGTGGGATTAGGGCTGGCGCTATGGCCCAAGACCAGATTAAATTAAAATAGTTGGCCCACGTGGCTAGGTGCCGGCCATATGCCCTAAGCCCAGATCAAAATAAAATAATTGGCCAAATGCCCCCTGCACAGTACATAGATAAGCAAAATTAGTAGGGGACACATTACCGGTCTAGGTTCCAGAAACAATCGGCGATGCCTTGAATCATCTGTTTTCAGGCCCAGGGAAAGGGGTCATCCATAAAAAAAAAACAAAAAACGTATCTTCTAAAAATCCACGCCGGCAAAAAAAATATACAAAAGCCACGCATCCCTGTTCTTATGTATCTGTTCTCAGTGGAGATTGGATCAGATAAGGGAAGATCTGATCTACGTAAACCAAAATTCTAAACAAAAGTTACCCCCAATAGTCAATAGTGCTATATTTAGATGTTTGCTTTAAATGTAATCTTTCAGTGAAGCCATATTTAAGTTTGCATAAGAGCTTAAAGGATTTATGTAGTCAAATGCATATTTTTTTTAGGGAAATCACTGTATATGAACATTGTATGTATATGTACACCAATCAGCCATTACACTATGACCACCTGCCTAATATTGTGTATGTTCCCTTTTACCACCAAAAAAACCTGACCCATCGAGGCATGGACTCCACTAGACCTCTGAAGCTGTGCTGTGGTATTGGGCACCAAGACGTTAGCAGCAGATCCTTTAAGTCCTGATTGTGGATGTGCCCTATGTTTTTGCGTTTTTTATTTATTTTGGATGTAGATAAGATTCAGCTTCTTACTTCATTTTCCCCTTAACATGTATAGCTTGGAGGAAAGAGGTAACGGGGGGATATGATAGAAACATTTAAATACATAAAGGGAATCAACAGAGTAAAGGTAGAGAGTATATTTAAAAGAAGAAAAACTACAACAACTAGAGGACAGAGTCTAATATTAGAGGGGCAATGATTTAAAAGTAACATCAGGAAATATTACTTTACTGAGAGGGTAGTGGATGTATGGAATAGCCTTCCAGCGGAAGTGGTAGAGGTAAACACAGTCAAGGATTTTAAGCATGCGACACAAGGCCATCCCAGCTATAAGCTTCTTTTTCCAGTCCTACAATATATCTCTACCCCTTATATTAATGTTGATCACCGATTTGGTAACATAGAGTAGAACTATCCATGGACCTTCACATATTTTTGCTGCTGATCTCTCTCTGTAACTATCAGATACATTGCAGTGTGAATGACTTATTCAGTCCATAGTGTAATACCATGAGAATACAGCAAGATCCCAGGTTACCATATTATGTCTGCTGCATCTCCATGTTATATAATGTGAACCTTGTGGTTGGTGTAGATTAAAAGAGACAAAGTCAAATGAAAACAGAGAATTAGGATTTGTGTTAAGATTCTATTTATTTTACATGGAAGGAAAAAAAACCTTTGGACACATACCCAATTATGTCACAAAGTAAAAAAATTCCTTCCAGACCCTCCAGAGAGGGTAATGATCTCACTACTTGTGAGTTATGGGGGCTAAACATTACTACTATATAGTGGAGGAAAAAAACCTTTGGACACTTATACCCAATTATGTCACAAAGTAAAAATTCCTCCATAACCCTCGAGAGGGTAACTAAATAAACTACACTTTCCATTAAAGAGGAAGGGAAAAAAACCTTTAGGGCACTTATACCCAATTATGCCCCAAAGTAAAAATTCCCTTCCAGGCCTTTGAATAAAAGGCTAATATGTTACTCTATCATTACTGGAAGGAAGTAAAAACCTTTACGACACTTATATTCAATTATGTCGCAAAGTAAAAAATTTCCTTCCGTGCCCTTGGATAAAGGGTGAGAAGACACTGATCTACACTGTCCACTAATCTATGATCCAGAGGAAGGCGAAAAAACTTGGAGGACGAAACAGTCACCTGTGTCTCAAGTAAAAAATTCCTTCCTGACCCCATTAAAAGGCGATCGGAGATACAACCCTGGATCGAGGGTGTCTACTCTAGCAGTTAAGGGGATGGCTAAAAGTGTGTTGTGCATGTGTATAACAATGGATCTCCTCGGCCCGATGTCACGATTCCACCTGTCAATATCCATCGATCCGCAGCTTCACCAGGGTCTTCAAATGGCCTGAATTAGAGAATTAATATGTTATCATGACAGTTGTAGCCTCGACTACCAGCTGTATCTTACCATAAATGAAACCACATGGCTCAGATGTAAAGGGTAGAAAAGGCTGCAGCCATTTTATTTATTATTAAAATAATACTACTTCATTGGCTGTAGCCCCGCTCGAACTACCGGTCTCGCTTGTCCACTGCTTGTCCCCCTATCCCTGTCCCACCTCCCCGTGTCCTGGTCCCTGAACTCCCCGACCTATGACCCCTAACTCTAAAGCAGGTTCTAGATCATCTAAATCGGTGCCTCTTGGAACGCTGAGACCTCTGTGGCTATACCTGCCATCACCCGATGAGGATATAGACACAATGGCGCTACAAGGAACTCCTCCCACTCCTACTGGGCCGAGCCCGAGACCTACCAGATTTGGGAGAAATCCTACACCTGTTGGAACTGCTCCCACTAACTGAATCCCTGCCCTCCTGACCATCCCTCCAACTGACCGATCCCTTACTGCGACTAGCAGGACCCTGAAGACTACGTTTATGGGAACCCCTATGGCTACCCATAGCCCTCCCTTGACTGACTGATACCCTGCTCCTGGAATCACCCCTAACCTGCATTCTATAAGCCCCCCCCCCCCCGAAATGAAAGAATTGGCATGAGCTGGGCTACCATCCCTTTGTACTTGCCTGTGCGCTTCACCTCCGGAGGTCCGGAAGCCAGGTGACGGGACCTCCTCCTGTTATAAGGGGGAGAAAGAAAAAAACCCAATAGCGCAATAACGTTTAGACAATTTAATTTGAATAAAAAGATAGACACTTACAAACAGGTTGAAGTCTAGGACCAAAAAAAACGAATTGCTCAGCAGCCAGATGAGGGGAGTGCTCCGGAACACGCCTTCTCCAACTATACCAACCAAACAAGTAAAAGCTCAGTTTGCCGCTTAGCCACGCCCTACACATTTCATAGGTACACCTACTTCATCAGGAGCTAACAGACTGGGACTAGTGAGGAGTTATATAGAGCCCTTAATTGTAGCAGGATTATTCAATTAAATGGAAAAATACAGTTCAGCTCGGCTCATAAACTCAGCATATGAAACAGCAGTAGCAAGACAAGGTTACACGTGACAACTATACAAATATCAAATATATTCCGCATTTGTGGAAACCTAGAACCTCACTGTCTGTCAGTGTTGTTGTCTTATTGTACAGTGGGAGCTCGTTACTAGATCCAATGCTTTAACTGAGAGCAAAGACAATTACAGTGACTGTATAAGTTCAGCATGGTTCCCATATTATCTGGTAAGATCCCCATTATATCCTGAGATAATACATTATAATAAGTCATCTGTACCTGCTTATGATCTTCCTCAGAGTGATAAGCTGCCAGGAGTGGCAATGTGTCTGAATGTCAGCATGCTATATACCCTGCTCCCATTATGATGCTGGATGACATCATCGCTGTGTTAGTAACATGCTAACAATCTAGTGTAACTAGGGTGATGGGTATATTTAAAGGGACACTCCAGCCACCAAGGACACTATAAGGCAGTGATGGTGAACCTATGGCACGCATACTACAGGGGCCAATCAGAGACTTCCACTATGGCACACAGTACCATTGGGTGATCCATGTCGCAACAAGCAACCATTTCACTGCTCTTCAAGTAGGGGTCATGAAGCTGTCATGTCACGGCCGGGACCCGAAGTACAAAGCCCCATCCTGGTGCAGCAGCTCAGTGTGTGTGAGCAGTCCTATGCACCTGGAGAGATGGTCATCTGACACTCAAAGTCTTGCTTTTTTACTAGTTAGCATTTTTTGATTCCCTGACAAAATAGTCCAATCCCCAAATCCCAGTTGGCTATATATATATATATATATAGTTTATACACTGTGGTGAACTGACAACTGAAGAGTAAAACTAAAGCCAAAATAGCTAATTTATACAAATGCTTAAACCTCCCTTTAATTCCAACATTGCTATTAAAGAATAACTGATAACCAATTACATGAAGATCTTCCTTCATGTGACCCAAGATTCTAAACATGTCAGCCTCCCAGAGAGACCTATACGAAGCAAAGAGGGCTTAATAAGGTACTTTATTTGTATTCTTTCATTAAATAATTTTCGTACTATGTTTATTTTGATGTATCAGGGGGATTTTGCCTTTCTTGTTTTTTTATTTTGCTTTTTGCACGTTTATTTCATTGGTGACTTGTAGCTGGCTATCCAAGAGTCAAAAGAAGAAAGTAATTGCATGTAATATTCAATGCAATAACTGTGCGTTTAAGGGAATACATCTTAGTGTAAGTATAATGGCATGCAAAAAAAAAAAGATGAGCTTTGCAAATTAGCTGACAGTGCACAATTATTTTCAAGCAGAGTCCATTTAGCTCTTCAAGGGGATGTGTTCAGTTTTAATTGGATAAGAAGTCATTAATTGAAAAACAAAAAACTGATTATGCACTCTCCCTTCTTCTTCTCAGATAAATGCCATTCTCTCATTAAACAGGATATGTTTTAATTGTATTTTTTTTTTTTACCAGAAAATAGATGGTGATGGAATTTAAAAAACGAACTGGCTTCGAAAATGGGAAATTAACACAAATGATTCAGGTCTGAGATCAAGAAATATTTATTTAGTAGGTTTTTTTTTCTACGACAAAAGATTCAGTAACAAGAATAACAGTTATAATAATAATAACAGGAAGAAAGTCAGAGGTTTACTCCAAAATGTAAGAGCCAGAAACGGAACAGCATTTTAACCACTACCCTTAGTCCTGCCACTAAAATTACTATTTAATAACCCACTGCCATGCGTTCATGTAGGGACATCTCAAAACGCATTAGCCATTGACATGGGTCATTTACTTCTTAAATTGTACACCTGCCATTGTGTTGATAAATAGATGTTATCGCCCTCCCTGGTTGATGTAAGACTTTCATTTACATCTGCCTCAACTTGTAAGATGGGCACTTGTCTCACAATTTATCAGGTCATTGATTAGAGCTCAGTGTCTAAGGCTGAAGACCTTACAGCTCGAGTTAGGGGTTTAAAGGTTTTGTGTCCTGGTTAGCTGCTCTATTCCAAGCTCTTCTATGGAGTATACTTGGGTTTGGTGGCTATTTCTATTGTCTGCCACTAGAGGCCTCTGCATTCGTATGTGGCACTTCTGCTCCTTTATAATGCTTTCAACTGGGCCTCATTGCATCCAGTATTGTGCAGCTCTTTGCTATAAATAGCTGCTACTTGGAAACTAGGCTTTTTCATTGCAGTGTTGTTATGCATGTATTTGGATTTCCTCAGCTACCTTTTGCAACCTGTGCAGGTTGTAAATGCTGAGGAATCCTAGCAAGACTTTGGGGGGATGGGACTCTTCATCGCGTCTGCTTCCGCGCAGCCGCTTCACCGCCGACTCTACAGCACAAGACAGATCGTCGCTGGAGATTTCATCGCGGGACATTTCATCGCTAAAGGTAAGTATTTTACCGATTTTAGTTTGTTTAGAATTAGGGTTTAGGGGGTTAGAATTAGGTTTAGTGTTTAGTGTTAGGGGTTCATTTTAGTATTAGGGGTCGGGGGTTAGTATTAGGGTTAGTATTAGGGTTTAGGGGGTTAATTTTAGTATTAGGGGTCGGGGGTTAGTATTAGGGTTTAGGGGGTTAATTTTAGCGTCGGGGTTAATTTTAGTGTTAGTATTGGGGTTTAGTGTTCAGTGTTACTATTGGGGGGGGGGAATAATTTATTAGGGGGGGTGATTTTACTTTTACTTTTAGATTTGTAAGAGCTGACAGTTCAGCGCTGAACTGTCAGCTCTCACATAGCTGCAGCCGCGGTGAAACGGCCGCGTTATACTTCATTGCTGATATTTCAGCGTTCTAACTGCCGCACTGAACTGTCAGCGATGAAGATGCGGCGAAGAAGTGTCCTAGACCCAGACTTTGGAGCCCTCACCTTGACTAGTCTCAGCTGGTGAGCCGCACCTGCCCACTCTCAACCAATGAACACACCTGCCCTGTCTCAGCAACTGCCCAACGTCCACACTATCACAGCTACTGCCCAGTCTGTAGCATCATCCAGTCCTGTGCTATGCAACGTGGGGGTGCAAACACACCCCACAGCTTTTGCCTGCATAGCAAATTAAAGGGATGTTGCAGACATATTTAAGAGTGTATTAAATTCAGAGCATGCCAGCATCCTTTCTTTCGGTTTGTTTATAATAACAATTCAAAAATCTATAATTCAGTTCATTGCCTGCTGAGGAGTGAATTTGTTAAAACATTTTGAGCAATTGATTAATCTGTCACGCTTGTTAAATGAGTATTCAGCTTGATAGATGTACAAATAAAAAAGAGAAGACAAGTTTTTTTTTGGGCAGTGTGTCAACCATGTGGAAGTACAGTGGCGGCTGGTCGCAGTGGACGCTAGATCATTTCCAAGTAATATCCATTGTGACGCCTAGAACAAATGAAAGCCATAATATGGGAACCAATGCCCTAGCCCGTAAGTAGATGCTTTAAAAGGTAATCTCTGGTATATTTGCTAAATTCCATTGCTGCTAACTGTGTGGGGGGTTCTACTTGGATGTAGTGAACTTATGCTAGTTGGGAGTTTGACAGTGGATCTCTCCTGCAGTGATGGAGGCGACTTATTGAATAGCATGTGGAGGTCGATCTCCTCCCACTATTCTTGAGCTATAGACAATGGAGCCAACAGTATGTAGTTTGCACCAGGCACTAGGTAAACTGTTGGCACTATATAAATAAATGTTAATGTAACCTAATTACATTAACAGTTATTGATTTATTGACGTAATTACATTAACAGTTATTGATTTATTGACGTAATTACATTAACAGTTATTGATATACCCTTACAATCTAGATGCAGTGAGGGACAGGAAATACAGAAGGTGAGGGAAAAGGTGATAGGGGAAGGTGATGGTAGTAACAGTATTTGGGGACAGTTAGAGGTGGGTTCGACCACAGGTTAATTCAAGGGTGTTCTATTTGGATGAATATTAAGCTTCCTTATCTCTAACAGTATTTAGGGACAGTGAGAGTAGAATATAATGTGTCAGCAGATAAGAACCATTCGGCCCCTCTAGTCTGCCTAAAAAAACAACAAACCCGAATACTTTCATTAGACTCTGGCTGTATCTTATATCTAGTATAGTCTTATGCCTATCCCATGTATACTTAAGGTGAGTTTGGACACAGGTTAATTAATGGGTGTATTAATGGGGAGAATAGTAAGATTACTTAAAGTGGTGAGTTTTGGGGGATTTTTGGAAGTTTGAGAATGAGCAGTTCATGTACAGGCTCACAGTCACGAATGGAAATGGGTTGAAGAGGTTGGAGGAGAGCGATTTGAGGAAGGTAACAGTCTCATTGGGCAGTATTGGTTTATTGAGGAGGCAATGTGGGAAGGGGCCGGAGGACTTTGTAGGGTAAAGATAGTTTTACATTTTATCCTAAAGCATATGCAGTGGAGGGCTTTACAGAGTGGAGCCGCAACGTGGAGAAATAAGTGAGAAAGATGAGCCTGGCAGCCACATTTTGAATAGATTGGAGGGGAAAAAGATGAACCAGAAATAGGCCAGCCAGGAGGGTATTACCACAGATCACATCAGGTGCATTAGGATTTTTACAGCCTCTTAACTGAGGAATACGGAAATGATTACAATATTCCTTAGCTGCAAACTACAGGATTTGGCCAAGGACTGAACATGGAGGATGATGGAGAGTAGTTGGAATGCAAGGGGCGCATGATGTAGCGCAGGAGGAAGGGCTTGGAAAGATAGGCAGAACTATTTGTATAGAAATAGCAGTATCTGTTTTAAACCTTATATGGGAAAAACAGATAATGCAAATCTTTTTCTTTTTCGGTAACTTACATGATGATACACTTACCTAAAAATATATATTTTTCAGACACTGTTGGCACCATTGTCCCTTGGCGTGCAAGCTGTACTATTGGGTGAATTTAAATCCCTTACTTCCCTTCAACTAAAGGAATCAAAATGACTCAACCTAAAAGCTGTTGTATCACGGAAGCTACGTCTAAAAAAATGAGACGAAAGTATAAATAATAGTTCTGTCTGTGCTAAGGAGGCTATTACTGTCAATAGCCTGCACTCTGCAATATAATACTTTGCAATCCTGAGTACCACTCACTTTAAGGACATGGCGAATCGAGGTGATTCACAACAAATTCAATTAATTGGAATGGCAAAGTGAATGACAGAGGATCAATAATACATTATGGAGAGATGATAAATCTGTAGACCAGCTAGTTTCATATCCAGTTCATAGATTGCATATTAATACTTTTATTAAGCTGCCCATATTTTTCACTGCAATATTGCAGGTGAAGGATGATTAATAGAAATGGGATTGGCAGAAATATGCACAGACAAGGAGGTGTTTAAATTAAATTCACATCTTCTGGAAAGTTCCGGATTTGCATTCTTGTTTTCTGGACTGATCCATAGGTCCAAATAATTTAGTGAGTCTTAGGACACATACAAAAAAAATAAGAATCGGTAAAGTTGCCATTAAAGGGTTTGTATCACTTACAATTTTATTTTACTGTAAATGTAGAGAATACAAATGTATTGAAAATGATCTATACATTGTGTTGGCAAAAAGTTAATGCCTAAATTATGAGAAAAAAAAATGTGCTTTAATTGGGTCTGGGGAGTCTCCTGTTTATGACATCACCTGTGGCTTGGTATGCAAATGAACAGGTTTCAATGTGAAATGTGTCATTTGCATATCAAGCCACAAGATGATGATGTCCTTAGTTGGAGACTCCACGGACCAATTTAAAACACATTGGGGGGAATGTATAAACACAGCGTACATGCCGATGGTGCCAAATACTGACACCGTCGGTGTGTGCTCCAATGCATAAAGCAGACTCACGGGATTGTCTATGCCGAATGAGCATATTTAGGTTGTGTCAGTGTTCGTTGCGCTGGTGCAGTGCTTGACAGTGGTCTCGGTTTGGAGATAGAATTTCACCCCAAAAGTAAAGTAACTTGCCTACCAAGCCACGAGGTGATGTTATAAACAAGATGAACCACAGACACATTTCAAACTTGTTTGTCTTGTAATCTATGTATGTGTGTGCAATTCTTCTAACACAGAGTCACATCTGCCAACAGGACAATCTAGTTTTTTTGGGTCCCAGTCAAAGTCGGGTCTCTGGGGTTTGCCTGGGTCCATGCGCTGTGTACCAGCTGTATTGCTATTAAATTATGCATGTATATGAGAGACACCCAGTATCTGTACCCAGTAGTGTATCTTCCACAAGGCACTCGCCTAGGGCGGCACTTTGCCAGATGGTGTTAAACCACACTTCTGGTGCTTGAAACATTTTCGCTCCCTCCTCCACCGTTCAGCAAACTTTAGGTCATTCCAGTTAATCGGGGAGATGGGGACATATAACGGACATGGTGGGAGTATTAAATGAGGGTGATAGTGGCATGTAATGGGGTCGATGGGGCATTTAGTGTGTGTGAAATGTGGGTGATGGGGCATGTAATGGGTGTTCAACGTGGGTGATGGGGCATGTCATGGGTGTGCAACGTGGGTGATGGGGCATGTCGTAGGTGTGCAACGTGGGTAGGATAAGGGGGGCCCCGAATTTTGTCTGCCTAGGGCAGCACAAAACTAAGATACCCCACTGTCTGTACCAGGTAGGCTGGAGCTCAGTCTCATGGGCTCATCCAGCATCATCCAACTTTTTTTAGGAATAATTTTGTATAGCATAATATCCCACCTGCATTTTGCACACACGGCCCGTCAGGCAGATGTATTAGATGATTGTGAAGCGATACACATGTATAAAACGTAATATATCGCATGTCATGGGCTTGTAAAATGTTTAGCCAACATTAAAGATTTCTTTATTCACGGCTCATATAATCCCTCTGCTAAACCTGCGTTTTTTTGAGCTTGAAGAAGCTGGAGAATATCTTTCATCGGAGCAGAGAAATGACCCACCCACATCTGTTCACTGCGGAGGAAGCGGTTGTAGTCAGAAAAGACGTCTCGTAATATTTTGCAAGTGAATGGCCTCCCCTGAATGACATATTGCTGCAGATCTCTCGTTGAAGGTCTGGGCATCGGCGTGCTGCAATGTAGTTTGCTGGAGAGTATCCATCTTACCTGATTGCTACTCTTTTTTTTTGGTTCTTCTGAAAAGGACTAAAAATGTTTTCAGCTGATCTAAGGCCCAAGATCAGATACCACTTTATCCTTTACAATGTCAGTAAAGCTTTAAAAAAAATAAAAATAGGTTCAAATAAATATTACTAAAGGAGCACTCAGTGGTCTGTCCAGTAAAGGAGGTAATCCTCAGAGGGCACATTTCACTAGGAGAATTTTTTTTTGTAAAAAGTAAATAAAATACAAATAAATATCCCCTGTGTGACAAAAACCAGGTCCAATGGGCTCCCCAAATGGCAACCAGGGTCTATAACATATATGGTGGGCCTGCCCCCCAATAATTAATAAGGGGTGTAAGGACAAGTGGCAATTACTGGTGCCGGGTCTCTGGCCTGTTAAGAAATACCTGCATAATTGATGGGATAGTTATAATTAAACCCTCAAAGGACCTTTAGCAAGTCCCTGTCCCATTAATATTCACTGGCGTTACTAGGGGGGTGGGCCAGATGGGGCCATGGCCACCCTAGATCAGGCCGTGCCCCCCCCCCTTGTGCCCCCCCCAATTTAAAGTAAAGTTATGGCTTGCTGAACTGCCTGCCTTCCGCGCTGCGCTGCCTCCCTTGACATAACAAAACATGTAGCCAGCACCGCTTGCCGCCGCACCTCGACTGAGCACTGCTTTCCCCCCTACCTCTCACCTCACAGCTGTCAGTTCCCTTACGATTTTAATTGTTTCGGCTGCTTGCTGAGCGGCATCATTGTGCATTATGTCATAGCAGACCTCAGACCGTAGAGAGGGAGAGCGAGGGAGAAGAGCGGGAATACTCCACTTTGGCTGACAAGACAAACGTTCCAGGAGGCGCGAGGATGCCTTCTCTCTGTAGCCTGTAGCTGCTGTATGGACCCTACGCGTCACACGGCTCTCTATTGGCTGCTTCATCAGGGGCATCAATCATGCCCCTGATGAAGCAGCCAATAGAGAGCTGCATAATGCATAACACGAGAAGGCATCCTTGCGCCTCCTGGAACGTTTGTCTTGTCGGCCGAAGCTGAGTACCCTCAAGCCGACGGGCTTTTGAGCAACGGACATCACTTTTTTGGCTACACACTTCCTGTTCCGAAGTTTGGAGCGGGATTCCTGTATTCTCAAGCTAAGAAAAAAATCTTTAAGCTGCGATTATTTTATTCACGATACGTCTGATGTTTTTAACTTTTTGTACGTTTTTTTTATATTAAATTGCTTGTCTTCTTAGCTTTATTTGTACAGTCTACGCTATGTTTAGGTATACCCTCTCTCTGGACGAACCAATTTGTGGACTTTTTATTACAATATTTCTCATTGCAAACAATCTCTGTAGTGTTACTCGATATTGATGATAATGCTATCTTTTTACTGCAGCAGTGGTCTTTAAAGGCACAGATATTCCCTCTAGAGCTGAGCAAGTGTTTTTATTTATCTGGGAGCAAAGCAAGCAAAAGGGAGCAGAGTGAGCAGAGCAAGAGCAGTGAGGAGAAGAGCAAGCAAAGGGGAAGTGAGAGCAGAGCTGAGCAAGTAAGGGGAGCAGAGAGCAGAGCAAGTAAGGCAGAGCAAAGCAAGTAAGGGGGAGCTGAGCAAATCAAGGGGGGGATGAACAAGTAGAGAGGAGCAGAGAGCAGAGCTAGTAAGGGGGAGCAGAGCAAGTATGGGGGGAGCTGAGCAAGTAAGGGGGAGCAGGACAAGTAAGGGGGAGCAGGGCAAGTACGGGGGAGCTGAGCAAGTAAGGATGAGCAGGGCAAGTAAGGGGGAGCAGAGCAAGTACGGGGGAGCTGAGCAAGTAAGGGGGAGCAGGGCAAGTAAGGGGGAGCAGGGCAAGTAGAGGGGAGCAGAGAGCAGAGCATGTAAGGAGGATTAGAGCAATACCCAGCAAGTAAATGGGAGCTGAGCAAGTAAGGGGGGTGGGGGTCCCCTACCTACATCAATTGTTGAAGTGAGTGTGGACTGAATGGGTTGGAGTGAATAATGCTAGTGTGACTGAATGACTTGGAGAGTTAGAAAATGGATGATGAGCATTATTTAAAAAAAACAGGGGAAATGAGATTTATGTTTTGAAAATGCCCATCATCATCCATTTGTAAACACTTCAACTCATTTAGTCAGATTACTGTGTCGTCCCCCCCCCCCCCATGCAGACCACACTACTCTAGTTGATGGGGGGAAGGAAAATGGGACTTCCCGATAATGGCACTCCCGAGTAGATTACATCCTATAGGGCCGGCTATTTCAGCCTTTGCCAGTTCTAGCTGAGAGGGATCCCACACCTTTGTTTTTTGTCTGTATGAGTTATCAGGGTAGGTCCAGATGTGGGTCCCTAGCTCGCTTCACCTAGAGGGATACCAGCCGTACCACACTGAAGAGGCCATTGAAGGCCGAAACGTCAGTCTGTGGTTGCTGTGTTCTTCGTGCAGAGGAGACCTGCCAGGCTATTTGGATCTGGACTGCCCTTATGGGTGAGACCAGTCTGATATACTAATGGAGAGGTTTCCTCTGTAATGGTGCAAGCGAGCAAAAAACGGTGATTCCTCTCCCGAGTAGGTTACATCCTATAGGGCCGGCTATTTTAGCCTTTGCCCACATCTTTGTTTTTGCCTGCAAAAATAGACTTTGCTGATATCGACATGGACATCTAAACATTAATCATACCATTTAATCAGTATAACAAAGTCATCTATACATTGTGCTAGCAGGATCTCAAGTAAATGCATCAATTCCGAGATATACAGTCAGGTCCATAAATATTGGGACATCGACACAATTCTAATCTTTTTGGCTCTATACACCAACACAATGGGTTTGATATGAAACAAACAAGATGTGCTTTAACTGCAGACTTTCAGCTTTAATTTGAGGGGATCTACATCTAAATCAGGTGAACGGTGTAGGAATTACAACAGTTTGCATATGTGCCTCCCACTTTTCAAGGGACCAAAAGTAATGGGACAGAGTAACAGTCATAAATCAAACTTTCACTTTTTAATACACGGTTGCAAATCCTTTGCAGTCAATTACAGCCTGAAGTCTGGAACTCATAGACATCACCAGACGCTGGGTTTCATCCCTGGTGATGCTCTGCCAGGCCTCTACTGCAACTGTCTTCAGTTCCTGCTTGTTCTTGGGGCATTTTCCCTTCAGTTTTGTCTTCATCAAGTGAAATGCATGCTCAATCGGATTCAGGTCAGGTGATTGACTTGGCCATTGCATAACATTCCACTTCTTTCCCTTAAAACACTCTTTGGTTGCTTTTGCTGTAAGCTTCGGGTCATTGTCCATCTGTACTGTGAAGTGCCGTCCAATGAGTTCTGAAGCATTTGGCTGAATATGAGCAGATAATATTGCCCGAAACACTTCAGAATTCATCCTTCTGCTTTTGTCAGCAGTCACATCATCAATAAATACAAGAGAACCAGTTCCATTGGCAGCCATACTTGCCCACGCCATGACACTACCACCACCATGCTTCACTGATGAGGTGGTATGCTGTGGTTCCTGAGCAGTTCCTTTCCTTCTCCATACTCTTCTCTTCCCATCACTCTGGTACAAGTTGATCTTGGTCTCATCTGTCCATAGGATGTTGTTCCAGAACGGTGAAGGCTCTTTTAGATGTTGTTTGGCAAACTCTAATCTGGCCTTCCTGTTTTTGATGCTCACCAATGGATTACATCTTGTGGTGAACCCTCTGTATTCACTCTGGTGAAGTCTTCTCTTGATTGTTGACTTTGACACACATCCACCTACCTCCTGGAGAGTGTTCTTGATCTGGCCAACTGTTGTGAAGGGTGTTTTCTTCACCAGGGAAAGAATTCTTCAGTCATCCACCACAGTTGTTTTCCTTGGTCTTCCGGGTCTTTTGGTGTTGCTGAGCTCACCGGTGCGTTCTTTCTTTTTAAGGATGTTCCAAACAGTTGATTTGGCCACACCTAATGTTTTTGCTATCTCTCTGATTGGTTTGTTTTGTTTTTTTAGCCTAATGATGGCTTGCTTCACTGATAGTGACAGCTCTTTGGATCTCATATTGAGAGTTGACAGCAACAGATTCCAAATGCAAATAGCACACTTGAAATGAACTGTGGACCTTTTATCTGCTCCTTGTAAATGGGATAATGAGGGAATAACACACACCTGGCCATAGAACAGCTGAGCAGACAATTGTCCCATTACTTTTGGTCCCTTGAAAAGTGGGAGGCACATATACAAACTGTTGTAATTCCTACACCGTTCACCTGATTTGGATGTAAATACCCTCAAATTAAAGCAGAAAGTCTGCAGTTAAAGCAAATCTTGTTCATTTCATTTCAAACCCATTGTGTTGGTGTATAGAGCCAAAAAGATTAGAATTGTGTCGATGTCCCAATATTTCTGGACCTGACTGTATATGTTGTAAATGTGTCTGTGGAGTCTCCTGTTTATGACATCACCATGTGGCTTGATATGTAAATTACGCATTTCCCATTGAAAGTTAATTTGCGTATCGAGCCACAGGAGATGTCAAACAATGGAGACACCATAAACAGAATTTAAACATATTTTCTCTGAAAATTATACATTAGTTTGCAATCCTGCTAACACAATGTATAATCATTTTTTTATATCTTTTTTTTTTTATATACTTAACCTTCATGGGGTAAGCAATGCTTAGCTTGACAGATTTCCTGTAAGATGTAGTTCTCCCTATGCGTTTACATCCCTTGTGCTTGAGTCAATGTCATTGTCTCGGTATAGACACCATATACGTCGCAGTGGGCGCTATGTTTATTTTCTTCTTTTCACAATATTTAAAAAACACTTTGTGAACCATATGTTGTTTTGAAAAAGAATTAAAATTCATGAGAGCTTTTATTAATTTCACATACACACTGTGAACAAGAAAGCCACAATATCAATAGCAGAAAAAGAAATAAAAGCATTCATACATAGCAGGAAATATAACCCCCTACCAAATCCCAGTAACATTCCTTCGTGAACGTCACATAACATGACATGTGTTAAAAAATAATTACCTGACGACTGAAAGGATCTTCGTATTTGTCTTTTCAAAGAGAAAGGTGCAAGAATGTAATAACGTATTTACATCACAAGCGATACAATACAATAAGAATATAACAAAGGGACACAATGGGTTAGATTAAATGGCCCCCCCACTAAATACCCACTTGGGATAAGAAGGCACAGATTATTTAGAGATAGTTTTTTTTTTTTTTATCTTTTATTTTATGGATGGCACTTTTCCGTGGGCTAGAAGCTGAGGATCCAGGGCGTCGCAGATAGCCGCTGGAACCTAGATAGAGGTATTTTCCCAACAGGACACCCTGATGGCTGTCAAAGAGTGATTTTTTTATTCAGATTATGGGGACAATATTTGATCACCCCCATCCAGGCAAGGTAGAGGTGGGGCAGGTTGGTAGGGATTTAATTATATTTATTTTATTAACTGATTGTGCCAGGGCACACCAGAGTTCCGAGGGTCGTGTGACCTGCTGGTATTCAGTCTTCAGAGTGTGTGGGGAGAACGAGAGGCAGCATTGGTAGGTTGTCTGAGAAACCATGTTAACACCAGGGAGTAGTGTTGAGCGGACCCTGACCACACTATTCGGGTTCGTACCGGACATTATGGTGTCCGTGCCACGAACCCGAACCCGGACATTTCACTGGGGTGACATCAGGGCCTGACTGGGAACAAAAACCCGCCTGGAAACAAATTGTATACCATCCCCATAGCATAACATTTTTAAACCAGCCCCATAGCATAATATAATTTTTTTGTTCATAAAAGGGAAAATTATGCATTTTAAAAGCACATCTGAACAGTGTATTACTTATACAGGGAGTGTAGAATTATTAGGCAAGTTGTATTTTTGAGGATTAATTTTATTATTGAACAACAACCATGTTCTCAATGAACCCAAAAAACTCATTAATATCAAAGCTGAATATTTTTGGAAGTAGTTTTTAGTTTGTTTTTAGTTTTAGCTATTTTAGGGGGATATCTGTGTGTGCAGGTGACTATTACTGTGCATAATTATTAGGCAACTTAACAAAAAACAAATATATACCCATTTCAATTATTTATTTTTACCAGTGAAACCAATATAACATCTCAACATTCACAAATATACATTTCTGACATTCAAAAACAAAACAAAAACAAATCAGTGACCAATATAGCCACCTTTCTTTGCAAGGACACTCAAAAGCCTGCCATCCATGGATTCTGTCAGTGTTTTGATCTGTTCACCATCAACATTGCGTGCAGCAGCAACCACAGCCTCCCAGACACTGTTCAGAGAGGTGTACTGTTTTCCCTCCTTGTAAATCTCACATTTGATGATGGACCACAGGTTCTCAATGGGGTTCAGATCAGGTGAACAAGGAGGCCATGTCATTAGATTTTCTTCTTTTATACCCTTTCTTGCCAGCCACGCTGTGGAGTACTTGGACGCGTGTGATGGAGCATTGTCCTGCATGAAAATCATGTTTTTCTTGAAGGATGCAGACTTCTTCCTGTACCACTGCTTGAAGAAGGTGTCTTCCAGGAACTGGCAGTAGGACTGGGAGTTGAGCTTGACTCCATCCTCAACCCGAAAAGGCCCCACAAGCTCATCTTTGATGATACCAGCCCAAACCAGTACTCCACCTCCACCTTGCTGGCGTCTGAGTCGGACTGGAGCTCTCTGCCCTTTACCAATCCAGCCACGGGCCCATCCATCTGGCCCATCAAGACTCACTCTCATTTCATCAGTCCATAAAACCTTAGAAAAATCAGTCTTGAGATATTTCTTGGCCCATTCTTGACGTTTCAGCTTGTGTGTCTTGTTCAGTGGTGGTCGTCTTTCAGCCTTTCTTACCTTGGCCATGTCTCTGAGTATTGCACACCTTGTGCTTTTGGGCACTCCAGTGATGTTGCAGCTCTGAAATATGGCCAAACTGGTGGCAAGTGGCATCGTGGCAGCTGCACGCTTGACTTTTCTCAGTTCATGGGCAGTTATTATGCGCCTTGGTTTTTCTACACGCTTCTTGCGACCCTGTTGACTATTTTGAATGAAACGCTTGATTGTTCGATGATCACGCTTCAGAAGCTTTGCAATTTTAAGAGTGCTGCATCCCTCTGCAAGATATCTCACTATTTTTGAATTTTCTGAGCCTGTCAAGTCCTTCTTTTGACCCATTTTGCCAAAGGAAAGGAAGTTGCCTAATAATTATGCACACCTGATATAGGGTGTTGATGTCATTAGACCACACCCCTTCTCATTACAGAGATGCACATCACCTAATATGCTTAATTGGTAGTAGGCTTTCGAGCCTATACAGCTTGGAGTAAGACAACATGCATAAAGAGGATGATGTGGTCAAAATACTCATTTGCCTAATAATTCTGCACTCCCTGTAGATAAGGCTGATATATAAGCCTGCCTAGGGCAATATATACCTCCAGTATGTACACAAAGTTATATGAATTGCCCTGTGCAGAGGTACATATCAGGGAAGTGTGTGAGACATATTCTTGTGTACATATTTCTGTAGTGTTTCTCTCTCATCTCTGTAACATCTATCTCTCTCTCCTTTCTGTAGCATCTCTCTCTCTCTCTCTCTCTCTCTCTCATCTCTGTAGCATCTATCTCTCTCTCCTTTCTGTAGCATCTCTCTCTCTCTCTCTCTCTCTCTCTCATCTCTGTAACATCTATCTCTCTCTCCTTTCTGTAGCATCTCTCTCTCTCTCTCTCTCTCTCTCTCTCATCTCTGTAGCATCTCTCTCTCTCTCTCTCTCCTTTCTGTAGCGTCTCTCTCTCTCTCCTTTCTGTAGCATCTCTCTCTCTCTCTCCTTTCTGTAGCGTCTCTCTCTCTCTCATCTCTGTAGCATCTCTCTCTCTCTCTCTCTCTCTCATCTCTGTAGCATCTCTCTCTCTCTCTCCTTTCTGTAGCGTCTCTCTCTCTCTCCTTTCTGTAGCATCTCTCTCTCTCTCTCTCTCTCTCTCTCTCATCTCTGTAGCATCTCTCTCTCTCTCTCCTTTCTGTAGCATCTCTCTCTCTCTCTCTCTCTCTCTCTCTCATCTCTGTAGCATCTCTCTCTCTCTCTCTCTCCTTTCTGTAGCGTCTCTCTTTCTCTCATCTCTGTAGCATCTCTCTCTCTCTCTCTCTCTCTCTCTCTCATCGCTGTAGCATCTCTCTCTCTCTCTCTCTCTCTCTCTCATCTCTGTAGCATCTCTCTCTCTCTCTCTCTCTCATCTCTGTAGCATCTCTCTCTCTCTGTCCTTTCTGTATCGTCTCTCTCTCTCTCCTTTCTGTGGCGTCTCTCTCTCTCTCACTCCTTGCTGTAGCGTCTCTCTCTCTCTCCTTTCTGTAGCGTCTCTCTCTCTCTCCTTTCTGTAGCGTCTCTCTCTCTCTCCTTTCTGTGGCTTCTCCCTCTCATTCCTTGCTGTAGCGTCTCCCTCTCTCATTCCCCTCCTTCCCCTTGTAGTCTCCCCCCTTCCCCCTGTAGTGTATTTTCCTCCCCCCTTCCCCCTGTAGTGTCTATCTCTCATTCCCCTTGTTTCCTCCGCAACCCATCCCGCTCCGGAACTGCTGCTGCAACATCCGGTGGCAGCAGGAGAAATTCTTAAAGCGGCCCGCCGCCACTTTAATCGATTCGGCGGCCATCGCCGCTTTAAGAAATTTGCCTGCTGCCGCCGGTTGTTGCGCCAGCCGAACTTCTTAAAGTGGCGACCGCCGCAGATTCACTTTAAATGGCCAAGGCGGCCACAGGGCAGGCGGCCCACCGGGATTGTTCCTGGTATCCCTGTGGGCCAGTCTGGCCCTGGGTCCTATGTGAGTGATGGGGCATGTCCTGGGTATTCAAGGAGATGCTATGGCAGCTATGGCAATGCATGTGGGGGCAATAACCAAATAGAAATACAGTAGAGGGAAGGGCCAAGACCATTTGTTCTGTAAGGGCCCCCACAATTTCTGATGGCAGCCCTTCACAAGGAATTTACCCCAATAATAATTACACATAATTCCGTCACAATTTGTTTCCAGTGTAATGTTGAAGGCTTTATATAGTGAGTAATAATTACCCTTTCTGTGTATATCATGCAAATGCCTGTAGAGATCACTATGCAGTGCTCTATTTAGTAAATAGTAAAGTCAATATCAAAAATCCGAAATGAATAGCCGATCTGCATATTTGCCAACAGCCTCGGATTTGCAGTGACAATCCCATTATCTGGGACAGTTCACTGTATAGGAAACAGACTATATGGAATTATCTCACAGTAACATGCAGCATAATATCGGTGTGAACAACAAACAACCAATATCTATATTTTAAAAAAATGGATAGAGTTCATGGCCTATCATATGCCTGCGGGATCATGGGGTGCCCTTTAATTCTATCACCCCTCTTTCCAAGATGTGTACCGTTGATGTAAAATAAATTATATTTAGCAGGCTACTAAACTTTAACTGATGGCTGATACGGTCGAACGAATCACACTTGGTTTTAGGCCCAGTCATTAAAGGGAATGCTTCTACTGATTCAACCTAAGAATGAGGGTCTCACTGCAGTAGCAGGGAGAGAAAGTCCCTGTATGATCCCATATTCCCTCCCCAACTACTGCTCCAGAGTTTGAGGACTGTAGCAGGAGCAGTAATTTTTTTAACGGGTATGATAATGATATTACTGCACCCTGCCTCCGGGTCTGGCTGTGTCTCAAATTTAAGGCAGAGCCGAGAGTAAACCAACGTGTATCTAATAAGCTGCTCGTCGCGAGAAGAAGCAATTTAAAAAAAAAAGTTTAATAGTCCTTTAAAACTTTATTAAAAGTTAGCCATTTTGTACATACAATCCTATAACTTTTTGTAGCAATTGTACAATGTGCTATGTTTATTCTTGATAAAAGTTTACACTCATTTTTACATATTAATACAAGAAGTTTGTTACAAACATTGATGCAGTACACAGGATCTAATTATATGTTTTATTCTTTACCATGTGTACTTTTTCTAAAAATTATGGTCCGCTATAAAATATGGATTTTTACTTTTATTATGTAACAAAAATAAAATGTCTTAATATATATTAGTATTCATAAAACATATGACATTTATGTTTAAAATACAGAATCTTTCCTACCGAGAGATGATTTGGGATTAATCTTATGGATAACTATAATTTAATTCAATGACATAAAATATAAAAAAAATATTATTTTTCAGCTAGTTACACATTATAAGGGTTGTAATTTACAATATACTGAATTTGTTTGAAGACTTTTGATATTGTGATATATTAAATGTTACATCAGCTTCTTTTAACAGGCAGAAGATTAACCATTTTAGTTGACTAGGTTTTATCCATTAAAAGACAACAGAACAGTTAGCTCTATCAGGGGGCGGCCATGTTGTTTAGAATCTTGGTTCAAATGGGTCAGATGTTTCTTCACCCGACTCGACAAAGATTCTAAGCAACAAGTCTGCCCTGTAATAGAGCTTTAGGAAGCAAAAAGGTATTTTACTTTATTTTTCAAATTTCTATTTCTGTTTTAAATGTCTACGCTTAATGTCTATACTAAAATGCCAACATTTCATGACCGAATTGTCATGTGTTTAAAAAAATAATTATTAAAGGACTGAAAGTGTTTTTATGTTTGTATTTTCATTGATATTTAATACAATTTCAATGACATTATATTTCAATTAAACATAACAGTGGTCCTAATTATGCAATGGATGTGGTACATGCATGTGGTATGTGTAAAAACCATTCTTTCCCTATTATTTTTACTATATGTTTCACTGAGTATGTGCAGCATTTTCTCAAGTTTCTCTAAGCTGAATATGTTTGAATTATATGTACAACCTGTTCTTTGTTTATTAAGGATATATAAGTAAATGGAATAGGTTAATTGGTAAACACAGGGCATTCAATCTGCATGACTACTATACAGATCTGAAATTGATGACATATTTAATCCTTTTTGCCAGTCATTCATTTGAGCTTGTTATAACTCTGCTTTGGGTTTTTAAAGTGCTTAATTGCTTTGATGTAGTTATTATAGAACTGTGTAAATAAAATATTGATGTATTCGGTTAATAACTCTTGACATCTTTATTGTGCTTGCTGTTCTCTATTAGCCATGTACAGAAAATGAAGAGGGATAAACGTCTATTTTATTGCAATGATGCAAAAGGAAAGTTATTAAAAGTCTAATTTGAATATTGCACTGACCGTTTATCATTCAAAAACTTGCTCATCTCTTTGGAGATGCCAGCACTAAGGCGCTTCTATCTAACTGAGCAGTGCTCCATGGCAGCAGAGAGAGGCGGTCCAACGACTGTCTCTCTCTGTCATTGGTGTGTGCATGTGTCAGTCACTGGAGGTGTGTTTGGCATCACAGACGGCGTTTTAAACCATAATAAGTGAAGAAAAGGCTGGCACTCCAGATTTGACAATAAAAAAAGTATATTTAATGGAAGTGATCAAAATATAAAACATAAATTCACAGCAGATAGTGGGATGAACGCACTTGACGCGTTTCACGTGTTTGCCAGCTATCTGGAGAATCGGGTTAACTGACTGGTTTCCGACCTGAGCCCTTCTACACGCCTTTCCATTGTGACTGGATACCTCTTTGAACTTTGTCCAAGAATAGATTTTTAGACATAACTCCATTGTTTTCTTCACAGTATATGTGATAGAGAATCAACAAAAGGGTTAATTACCAAATGATTAAAAAATATTTATATATTTTTTAAAACGTAACCTACTTGTCTAACTCTGTTAATTGAATTTTATTTTATTTTTTTTGAAGATAATGATTTTTTTTTATTTTATTGTTAATGATCTGTTTTGCCTGAGCTTGCTATTTGCATTCAGAATTAACTTGGATGACCTAACGCTTCAGCTTATAAAGCCAAGTGCGAGATGGGAGAATGCCATTCAGCCAATCCATTCATTTACACATCTTGCTGCCAGATTAATGGACATTTACAGCACAAATCTCTAAAAAAAGTATCTTAAAAACAAGCAAGCAAGCACGCATTACATTCAATTGCAGTTTATATGGACTTTTTAATTAACCTACTGCTTTCACGGGCAAAATGTTTTCCCTTACTGTGCATCATTGTCCAACCCCACTATCCCACCATACAAATGTCATATTTGCCCCTAACCAGACGACCTTACTTTTTTTTGTATCACGAGGATGGAGAATTCTCTGGTGGTCCAGTGCAATGTCTGAGAACTCTCAGTCAAAGGCGCCATACCTTTTCCCCCATGTGCCTGCTTGAGTCAGAGGGGCCAGGATGTCATGTGACACACGCTTAAATGGAGCGCAGGAGTGCAAAGAGAATCTGTACCAAGTTACAGACCATACCAATTTGTGCTAAACATATTCATATTGGCAGCCTGCGTATTATACTATTTATCATCTCCGTTTTCTGGTGTACATCCTGGGAAAGTGTTTTTGAACTAGAACCAGCGGAGAATGAATCCCATGGAGCACAAAACAGGCTCGTGATATTATTTCGGGAAAAGTTACGACCTGTGCTGTGATTTCCAGCTAAACAGAGCATATTCTATTTATTTTGAGACTGAAAGAATAGCGCAGGCTGTAGTAACACAGCGATGATTGGTTTGATTTAAACCGTGGATCCTGCAGAGCGGGTTGAATATAGATCATAAAAATCCTAAGACCTTCTGGTATGAGACGATGTACGTAAAGGCTGATTCAGGTTTGCTCAGTTACAGAGACTGAAGACACTCTGTTAGAAACTCAGTATCCCACCTGAAAGATAATTGAATTTATTTATAGCTGTGATTTGAGGCCAGGATCAGCACAGCCTCTATCTGTGTTCATGCTTTCTCACTCGGTGTTGCAGCAATAGTGGGATTCTCAGAAATGTTTCTGTCTGTGCGTTAGCTCATTTGAGCCGATAATCATTGCATTTTGATTGATTAAAATAAAAATGAGCTTTTAAATGAAAATGAATTGGTCGGCGAAGGCAGGGGAGCTTTCAGTCTGAAACTCATGTCAGATGGAGGAGCCAAAAAAAAAAAAAAAGTATTTTCAGAAATCAGTTGAAAGCAAGGAACAGAATGTTACTGTTTTTATATGACCAAGCTGGAGTAAATTCTTATGTAGTAACCTTGGTAAGCATATGCCTGTGTTCACTGTGGAGGTGGCCATCTTTAAATTGTATCACAGATTTTTAAATCCTCTTCAGAGACAATCAAAGGAAAACTCCTGTTTGGAAGAAAAAACTGGACACTGAAACATTAAGCATACATATAAATGTATTTGTTTGAGTTTTTGTTTCTATTTTTGCAGACGTTCGACTCGTGATTGGTCCAGGCCCCACATAACGATTGTTCCCCTCATCATCTGGGAGCCAACCAGAGGTCACCCACAGGATGCATGGAGATGACCACTGGACATGGGCAAGATGCCACCAGAGAACAAGTCTGCAAAAGGCAAGTTCTCAAGGTCATTAAATCAAAATGAGTAAAACAATTATATCATTAAAAGGACTAAGAACTGTGGTGGTATATTTCATATTAACTAAATAAAACCCTAACATTTTTATTACATAAGATAAAAAGGTACATACTGCATTACGTTGAGGAGACGGTAGAGACGACAGCGTGGACACACCACGGGCAACCCAGACCTGGCATCCACAGACAACAGAAGGAAGGGTTCGGACAGTGACCTTTTCAAAGTTCTTTCCCATTCTGGTCTCCATATTCAGATGGGGCTCACATTTGGAGGGCAACAAGGTCTGATTCAGGTGTGATAACCTTGGTGTCACTCAGGTGATCAATAAGATTTCAGCCACCTCTGTGACTCTGTCTAGTCAACAGTGTGACCGCTTCTGGCAGTTGCCTTGATGTCACTGTTCGTGCTGAACTTTAATAGCTCCTCCCGATTGCGCTGGCGGCAGAGTTCTTGAAACAAGGTGTGCATGTGGAGCTTGGATATGCGCGAGACTTCCTGTGACTCCACTTCCGGACTGGATTTTGCTACCTGTCTTACTATGATTTATTGCTAAAATATTTAAATTCAGGCCTCTAACCTCAAGATGTCCAACCTTATCAGCATATTTTCCGTTTTGCGGGTCTTTCCCACTTTACTAGCCTATAGGGCTCTTACTTGTTACTAGAAAGGTTACACACGGGTGGACACTTGTTAGTTACTTTTCCGCTGTTGTTACGCATTATTTCTGTCCTTCCAGTTGTGTGCCAATCAGAATATGAGTCTGTTTTATTTAAAATGGATTTTTCTTGGGTGATCTTTGGAGCATTTCGTGTCGCGGAGCTGGTCTGTCCACTGGGTGCCATTCCAGCTGGGTTCTGTTTCAGGATGTAATGGCAGCATAAGTGGCATCACAAATTCTCAGCTGCAAATCTAAGAGAGATCAGTGTGGTAAAGCCCTCAAGGTTTCAATGTTCTCTCTTCTAGGTCCATGTCCAGGGCGTATCGTGCCCCTGAGTGACAGGCGTGCTGCCAGCCCCTAGCACGCCTGTCACTTGGAGGCACGACATCTCTTGTGTATTTCTGGGGGTTTGTGCTGAGAATAGCCAGGACACAAACCCTTGGAAATACCCAAGAGACGTCGTTAAATCCGAAAGACGACGTTGCACTGAATTCGGCAACAGAGTCACTCACTCTGTTGCCAATTCAACAAGCACAAAAGGTATAGAAAAATACGTATACTTTTCGTGCTTGTTGAATTGGCAACAGAGTGAGTGACTCTGTTGCCGAATTCAACGCATCGTCGTCTTTCGGATGTATTTCTGGGGGTTTGTGTGCTCTCTGTTCGGAGCACATAAACCCCCAGAAATATACAGCGCGGGTGCTTCGTGTTAGGTGTGCGGCGCACACCTAGCACATATGGAGCATCCGCCACTGTCCATGTCCACTACATAGTTTGAGATGATTTTTCAGCCATCTGCTCAGCAGGCCCCTGTCAACCTTCTGACCTATTCTGATGGGTCACCCCTTTCACATTTTAAATTTTTGTCGGTTTTTCACAAATGTCTCTCTCAGCTTAAGATCTCACGGCTGGGAGCCCCTCAAATTTCTATAGAAACATCTACAATTAATGCAATCTTAATGTCTTTTAACAAGGTTTTGTCCCTTTAAATCCATAATAAGATTTAATCTATCACAAGACATAATACATAAATGGTCACAAGGTATTGCTCTCTTCACGGTCGCTAAATCATTAATAGAATGTAAAAAAAAAAAGCACTGAATTAATAATTATAATTTAGCTACAAAATGTTGACCTCCAAAATCTGTCAAATAAAATACTTTTAAAAGCCTTACTGTAAAAGGTAAAATAAGGAGACAATAGTGCACCTATAAATATATAACACCAGAAAATGGTCTGCACCAAGATTTTTTTTAAACCTTCTTTTAGATTTACAGCTGTTTTCTGAACCAGCCCAACACATAACATAAAATAATATGAAGTATTTTAATGGACCTTGAATTGTCTGTGAAAAGTGATGGATTGCTACTCACTGGTTATAAATAACATCCTGTAACCACGTTGCAAAATAGCAAAAGAGAAGAAAAATAATGGGACGTGAACCAGCGTATCTTATGGATTTTATAGATTGGGTGACTAAAATAATAGATCAGGGTGGTGCGGTAAACTTTGATGATCTAGACTGCATAAGGCCTTTGACACTGTCGCTCATGGAAGTCGGATCAATTAATTGCAATCTTTGAGTTTGGATTCCAGAGGGTTGTAGTCAATGGAGTATATTCGAAATAAGGTCTTGTTACTAGTGGGGTACCTCAGGGATCTCTTTACTATTCACTTTAATATTTTTATTAGGGATATTGTAGAAGGTCTTGTTGGTAAATTGATTTTTGCTGACGATTATGCTGATGATAAGGGTAGGTAGACAATATAATAGAGCAGCAGGAAATACTAGCAGAAAGCTTGATTACCGTATTTGCTCGAATATAAGACAAGGTTTTTTTCAGAGCAAATGCTCTGAAAAATCCTCCTCGTCTTACATTCGAGGTCTTCTTATAATCTGACCTCAAATTGAGGTCAGATTATAAGACATGGATCCAGGTCCCCAGCAGAGCTGCAGGGGACCTGGATCCCCCTCTCTAACAGCAGGGGATGTCTGCTCGATGAGCGCAGACTCCCCTGCTTCCGCCCGGCACGACCGCCGAGGCTTCTATGAAGAAGGCGGGTACTTCCGCTTTCGTCACAGAAGTCCCGGCGATCGTGCCGGGCGGCAGCAGGGGAGGTCTGCGCTCATCGCGCAGACATCCTCTGCTGCCCCACTAGCCACCAGGGTGAATCGGGCAGCTTGGGGATGTCTGCACGATACGTGCAGACATCCTCCATGCTGCCCGACACGGCAGTCTATTATGACGGACCAGCTGTCCGTCATAATAGACTGCCATGTCGGGCAGCATGGAGGATGTCTGCACGATACGTGCAGACATCCCCCGGCTGCCCCCACTAGCCACCAGGGAACAAAACCAGGTAAGGGGGAGGGGGTGGACAGAGGACACAGACAGACAAGGGGAGGGGGGGGGGGGGGAGACAAAGAGAGGGGGAGGGGGGAGGACACAGACTGACAAAGGGGAAGAGACACAGACAAGGGGAGGGAGGGGGACAGAGATAAAAGGGGAGGGGGGGATAGAGAGAGACAAAGGGAGGGGGAGGGGGGAGGACACAGACAGACAAAGGGGGGGAGACACAGACAAGGGGAGGGAGGGGGACAGAGATAAAAGGGGAGGGGGGAATAGAGAGAGACAAAGGGAGGGGGAGAGGGGAGGACACAGACAGACAAGGGGGGGAGACACAGACAAGGGGAGGGAGGGGGACAGAGAGAAAAGGGGAGGGGGGATAGATAGAGACAAGAGAGAGAAGTTTTGGGGGGAGAGAGAGACAACGCTGGGGGGGAAAAACAGCTGGGGGAGCGGGAGAGAGGCCGCATTGGCACATAAAAGCAAATAAAAACAAGAAATGCATTTGTATAATATACATTTTGTATTAAATATTAAAATGCAATTTACATGTATACAAGTTAAACTTTTTTCCTATAGGTTAGTCTTATAATCAGGCTTTTAGTTTTTTTCCTAAAGGAATGTACAAATTTGGGGGGGTCGTCTTATAATCAGGGTCGTCTTATAATCGAGCAAATACGGTATATAGGGATAGGTATTATCAGAATGCTTGGTTGCATAGGGAGAGGTATTAGCAGAATGCTTGGTTGCACAGGGAGAGGTATTAGCAGAATGCTTGGTTGCATAGGGAGAGGTACTAGCAGAATGCTTGGTTGTATAGGGAGAGGTATTAGCAGAATGCTTGGTTGTATAGGGAAAGGTATTAGCAGAATGCTTGGTTGTATAGGGAGAGGTATTAGCAGAATGCTTGGTTGCACAGGGAGAGGTATTAGCAGAATGCTTGGTTGCATAGGGAGAGGTATTAGCAGAATGCTTGGTTGTATAGGGAGAGGTATTAGCAGTAGAAAGAGGGAAGTGCTCATGCCATTGTACAGAGCACTGGTGAGACCTCACTTGGAGTATTGTACGCAGTACTGGAGACCGTATCTCCAGAAGGATATTGATACTAGACTTGGGTTCCCCCCGGAATGTTCGTTTAGTCTCACTCCATTGATGCATTTGTTTTCAGATGAAACTCAGATAGTATTTTTGTTTTGATGATTCCATTTGGAATGCGTTCATTACACAGTCATTTTTTTCATATTAGAAATTCCTCCAAATTGCCAAAGAGGCAATTGTTGTCACAAAACAAATTAGACCGAAAATTGAATGCCCAAGTCTAACTAATACTATGGAGAGAGAAGGATCACTAATCTGGTTCATGGATTGCAGAACAAAACATAAAGGTGCAAATTTGGAAAGATTCTCCCATCCAGCAACATTGGAGGATTTATCCTGCCGGTTACTCTGGCCTTAAATTTGAAATTCCTGTATCAGTTAACTAGATTACCTGGGCTTTTAAAAAAACTTGTTTGGTTAAATATTTTGTTAAATAAAATTGCATAACAAAAAGTAAAGACATATCTGAAATCAACAATACCATATAAATGGGTGGGTGGAAGCATCCCTTTAAAATATGTGGCAAAGGTTTAAAAGTAACATGAAGTATTACTTTACTGAGAGGGTAGTGGATGCATGAAATAGTCTTCCAGTAGAAGTGGTAGAGGTTAATACAGTGAAGAAGTTTAAGCATGCATGGGATAGGTATAAGGCTATCCTAGATATAAGATAAGGCCAGGGACTAATGAAAGTATTACTTTACTGAGAGGGTAGTGGATGCATGGAATAGTCTTCCAGTAGAAGTGGTAGAGGTTAATACAGTGAAGGAGTTTAAGCATGCGTGGGATAGGTATAAGGCTATCCGAGATATAAGATAAGGCCAGGGACTAATGAAAGTATTACTTTACTGAGAGGGTAGTGGATGTATGGAATGGTCTTCCAGTAGAAGTGGTAGAGGTTAATACAGTGAAGGAGTTTAAGCATGCATGGGATAGGTATAAGGCTATCCTGGATATAAGATAAGGCCAGGGACTAATGAAAGTATTACTTTACTGAGAGGGTAGTAGATGCATGGAATAGTCTTCCAGTAGAAGTGGTAGAGGTTAATACAGTGAAGGAGTTTAAGCATGCGTGGGATAGGTATAAGGCTATCCTAGATATAAGATAAGGCCAGGGACTAATGAAAGTATTACTTTACTGAGAGGGTAGTGGATGCATGGAATAGTCTTCCAGTAGAAGTGGTAGAGGTTAATACAATGAAGGAGTTTAAGCATGCGTGGGATAGGTATAAGGCTATCCTAGATATAAGATAAGATAAAGCCAGGGACTAATGAAAGTATTACATTACTGAGAGGGTAGTGTGTGCATGGAATAGCCTTCCAGCGGAAGTGGTAGAGGTTAATACAGTGAAGGAGTTTAAGCATGCATGGGATAGGTATAAGGCTATCCTAGATATAAGATAAGGCCAGGGACTAATGAAAGTATTACATTACTGAGAGTGTAGTGGATGTATGGAATAGTCTTCCAGTAGAATTGGTAGAGGTTAATACAGTGAAGGAGTTTAAGCATACGTGGGATAGGTATAAGGCTATCCTGGATATAAGATAAGGCCAGGGACTAATGAAAGTATTACTTTACTGAGAGGGTAGTAGATGCATGGAATAGTCTTCCAGTAGAAGTGGTAGAGGTTAATACAGTGAAGGAGTTTAAGCATGCGTGGGATAGGTATAAGGCTATCCTAGATATAAGATAAGGCCAGGGACTAATGAAAGTATTACTTTACTGAGAGGGTAGTGGATGCATGGAATAGTCTTCCAGTAGAAGTGGTAGAGGTTAATACAATGAAGGAGTTTAAGCATGCGTGGGATAGGTATAAGGCTATCCTAGATATAAGATAAGATAAAGCCAGGGACTAATGAAAGTATTACATTACTGAGAGGGTAGTGTGTGCATGGAATAGCCTTCCAGCGGAAGAGGTAGAGGTTAATACAGTGAAGGAGTTTAAGCATGCATGGGATAGGTATAAGGCTATCCTAGATATAAGATAAGGCCAGGGACTAATGAAAGTATTACATTACTGAGAGTGTAGTGAATGTATGGAATAGTCTTCCAGTAGAAGTGGTAGAGGTTAATACAGTGAAGGAGTTTAAGCATGCATGGGATAGGTATAAGACTATCCTAGATATAAGATAAGATAAAGCCAGTGACTAATGAAAGTATTACATTACTGAGAGGGTAGTGTGTGCATGGAATAGCCTTCCAGCGGAAGTGGTAGAGGTTAATACAGTGAAGGAGTTTAAGCATACATGGGATAGGTATAAGGCTATCCTAGATATAAGATAAGGCCAGGGACTAATGAAAGTATTACATTACTGAGAGTGTAGTGGATGTATGGAATAGTCTTCCAGTAGAAGTGGTAGAGGGTAATACAGTGAATGAGTTTAAGCATGCATGGGATAGGTATAAGGCTATCCTAGATATAAGATAAGGCCAGGGACTAATGAAAGTATTACATTACTGAGAGTGTAGTGGATGTATGGAATAGTCTTCCAGTAGAAGTAGTAGAGGTTAATACAGTGAAGGAGTTTAAGCATGCATGGGATAGGTATAAGACTATCCTAGATATAAGATAAGGCCAGGGACTAATGAAAGTATTACTTTACTGAGAGGGTAGTGGATGTATAGAATAGTCTTTCAGTAGAAGTGGTAGAGGTTAATACAATGAAGGAGTTTAAGCATGCGTGGGATAGGTATAAGGCTATCCTGGATATAAGATAAGACCAGGGACTAATGAAAGTATTACATTACTGAGAGGGTAGTGGATGTATGGAATGGTCTTCCAGTAGAAGTGGTAGAGGTTAATACAGTGAAGGAGTTTAAGCATGCATGGGCTAGGTATAAGGCTATCCTAGATATAAGATAAGGCCAGGGACTAATGAAAGTATTACTTTACTGAGAGGGTAGTGGATGCATGGAATAGTCTTCCAGTAGAAGTGGTAGAGGTTAATACAGTGAAGGAGTTTAAGCATGCGTGGGATAGGTATAAGGCTATCCTGGATATAAGATAAGGCCAGGGACTAATGAAAGTATTACATTACTGAGAGGGTAGTGGATGTATGGAATGGTCTTCCAGTAGAAGTGGTAGAGGTTAATACAGTGAAGGAGTTTAAGCATGCATGGGCTAGGTATAAGGCTATCCTAGATATAAGATAAGGCCAGGGACTAATGAAAGTATTACTTTACTGAGAGGGTAGTGGATGTATGGAATAGCCTTCCAGTAGAAGTGGTAGAGGTTAATACAGTGAAGGAGTTTAAGCATGCATGGGATAGGTATAAGACTATCCTAGATATAAGATAAGGCCAGGGACTAATGAAAGTATTACTTTACTGAGAGGGTAGTGGATGTATAGAATAGTCTTCCAGTAGAAGTGGTAGAGGTTAATACAATGAAGGAGTTTAAGCATGCGTGGGATAGGTATAAGGCTATCCTGGATATAAGATAAGGCCAGGGACTAATGAAAGTATTACATTACTGAGAGGGTAGTGGATGTATGGAATGGTCTTCCAGTAGAAGTGGTAGAGGTTAATACAGTGAAGGAGTTTAAGCATGCATGGGATAGGTATAAGGCTATCCTAGATATAAGATAAGGCCAGGGACTAATGAAAGTATTACTTTACTGAGAGGGTAGTGGATGTATGGAATAGCCTTCCAGTAGAAGTGGTAGAGGTTAATACAGTGAAGGAGTTTAAGCATGCATGGGATATGTATAAGACTATCCTAGATATAAGATAAGGCCAGGGACTAATGAAAGTATTACTTTACTGAGAGGGTAGTGGATGTATAGAATAGTCTTCCAGTAGAAGTGGTAGAGGTTAATACAATGAAGGAGTTTAAGCATGCGTGGGATAGGTATAAGGCTATCCTGGATATAAGATAAGGCCAGGGACTAATGAAAGTATTACATTACTGAGAGGGTGGTGGATGTATGGAATGGTCTTCCAGTAGAAGTGGTAGAGGTTAATACAGTGAAGGAGTTTAAGCATGCATGGGATAGGTATAAGGCTATCCTAGATATAAGATAAGGCCAGGGACTAATGAAAGTATCACTTTACTGAGAGGGTAGTGGATGTATGGAATAGTCTTCCAGTAGAAGTGGTAGAGGTTAATACAGTGAAGGTGTTTAAGCATGCATGGGATAGGTATAAGGCTATCCTAGATATAAGATAAGGCCAGGGACTAATGAAAGTATTACACTACTGAGAGGGTAGTGGATACATGGAATAGTCTTCCAGTAGAAGTGGTAGAGGTTAATACAGTGAAGGAGTTTAAGCATGCATGGGATAGGTATAAGGCTATCCTAGATATAAGATAAGGCCAGGAAGTAATGAAAGTTTTACATTACTGAGAGGGTAGGGGATGTATGGAATAGCCTTCCAGTAGAAGTGGTAGAGGTTAATACAGTGAAGGAGTTTAAGCATGCATGGGATAGGTATAAGGCTATCCTAGATATAAGATAAGGCCAGGAACTAATGAAAGTATTACATTACTGAGAGGGTAGTGGATGCATGGAATAGTCTTCCAGTAGAAGTGGCAGAGGTTAATACAGTGAAGGAGTTTAAGCATGCGTGGGATAGGTATAAGGCTATCCTGGATATAAGATAAGGTCAGGGACTAATGAAAGTATTACATTACTGAGAGGGTAGTGGATGCATGGAATAGTCTTCCAGTAGAAGTGGTAGAGGTTAATACAGTGAAGGAGTTTAAGCATGCGTGGGATAGGTATAAGGCTATCCTAGATATAAGATAAGGAACTGGGGACTAATAAAAGTATTACTTTACTGAGAGGGTAGTGGATGCATGGAATAGTCTTCCAGTAGAAGTGGTAGAGGTTAATGCAGTGAAGGAGTTTAAGCATGCATGGGATAGGTATAAGGCTATCCTAGATATAAGATAAGGCCAGGGACTAATGAAAGTATTACATTACTGAGAGGGTAGTGGATGTATGGAATGGTCTTCCAGTAGAAGTGGTAAAGGTTAATACAGTGAAGGAGTTTAAGCATGCATGGGCTAGGTATAAGGCTATCCTAGATATAAGATAAGGCCAGGGACTAATGAAAGTATTACTTTACTGAGAGGGTAGTGGATGTATGGAATAGCCTTCCAGTAGAAGTGGTAGAGGTTAATACAGTGAAGGAGTTTAAGCATGCATGGGATAGGTATAAGACTATCCTAGATATAAGATAAGGCCAGGGACTAATGAAAGTATTACTTTACTGAGAGGGTAGTGGATGTATAGAATAGTCTTCCAGTAGAAGTGGTAGAGGTTAATACAATGAAGGAGTTTAAGCATGCGTGGGATAGGTATAAGGCTATCCTGGATATAAGATAAGGCCAGGGACTAATGAAAGTATTACATTACTGAGAGGGTAGTGGATGTATGGAATGGTCTTCCAGTAGAAGTGGTAGACGTTAATACAGTGAAGGAGTTTAAGCATGCATGGGATAGGTATAAGGCTATCCTAGATATAAGATAAGGCCAGGGACTAATGAAAGTATTACTTTACTGAGAGGGTAGTGGATGTATGGAATAGCATTCCAGTAGAAGTGGTAGAGGTTAATACAGTGAAGGAGTTTAAGCATGCATGGGATATGTATAAGACTATCCTAGATATAAGATAAGGCCAGGGACTAATGAAAGTATTACTTTACTGAGAGGGTAGTGGATGTATAGAATAGTCTTCCAGTAGAAGTGGTAGAGGTTAATACAATGAAGGAGTTTAAGCATGCGTGGGATAGGTATAAGGCTATCCTGGATATAAGATAAGGCCAGGGACTAATGAAAGTATTACATTACTGAGAGGGTGGTGGATGTATGGAATGGTCTTCCAGTAGAAGTGGTAGAGGTTAATACAGTGAAGGAGTTTAAGCATGCATGGGATAGGTATAAAGCTATCCTAGATATAAGATAAGGCCAGGGACTAATGAAAGTATTACACTACTGAGAGGGTAGTGGATACATGGAATAGTCTTCCAGTAGAAGTGGTAGAGGTTAATACAGTGAAGGAGTTTAAGCATGCATGGGATAGGTATAAGGCTATCCTATATCTAAGATAAGGCCAGGAACTAATGAAAGTTTTACATTACTGAGAGGGTAGGGGATGTATGGAATAGCCTTCCAGTAGAAGTGGTAGAGGTTAATACAGTGAAGGAGTTTAAGCATGCATGGGATAGGTATAAGGCTATCCTAGATATAAGATAAGGCCAGGAACTAATGAAAGTATTACATTACTGAGAGGGTAGTGGATGCATGGAATAGTCTTCCAGTAGAAGTGGCAGAGGTTAATACAGTGAAGGAGTTTAAGCATGCGTGGGATAGGTATAAGGCTATCCTGGATATAAGATAAGGTCAGGGACTAATGAAAGTATTACATTACTGAGAGGGTAGTGGATGCATGGAATAGTCTTCCAGTAGAAGTGGTAGAGGTTAATACAGTGAAGGAGTTTAAGCATGCGTGGGATAGGTATAAGGCTATCCTAGATATAAGATAAGGAACTGGGGACTAATAAAAGTATTACTTTACTGAGAGGGTAGTGGATGCATGGAATAGTCTTCCAGTAGAAGTGGTAGAGGTTAATGCAGTGAAGGAGTTTAAGCATGCATGGGATAGGTATAAGGCTATCCTAGATATAAGATAAGGCCAGGAACTAATGAAAGTATTACATTACTGAGAGGGTAGTGGATGTAAGGAATAGCCTTCCAGTAGAAGTGGTAGAGGTTAATACAGTGAAGGAGTTTAAGCATGCATGGGATAGGTATAAGGCTATCCTAGATATAAGATAAGGCCAGAGACTAATGAAAGTATTACATTACTGAGAGGGTAGTGGATGTATGGAATGGTCTTCCAGTAGAAGTGGTAGAGGTTAATACAGTGAAGGAGTTTAAGCATGCATGGGCTAGGTATAAGGCTATCCTAGATATAAGATAAGGCCAGGGACTAATGAAAGTATTACTTTACTGAGAGGGTAGTGGATGTATGGAATAGCCTTCCAGTAGAAGTGGTAGAGGTTAATACAGTGAAGGAGTTTAAGCATGCATGGGATAGGTATAAGACTATCCTAGATATAAGATAAGGCCAGGGACTAATGAAAGTATTACTTTACTGAGAGGGTAGTGGATGTATAGAATAGTCTTCCAGTAGAAGTGGTAGAGGTTAATACAATGAAGGAGTTTAAGCATGCGTGGGATAGGTATAAGGCTATCCTGGATATAAGATAAGGCCAGGGACTAATGAAAGTATTACATTACTGAGAGGGTAGTGGATGTATGGAATGGTCTTCCAGTAGAAGTGGTAGAGGTTAATACAGTGAAGGAGTTTAAGCATGCATGGGATAGGTATAAGGCTATCCTAGATATAAGATAAGGCCAGGGACTAATGAAAGTATTACTTTACTGAGAGGGTAGTGGATGTATGGAATAGCCTTCCAGTAGAAGTGGTAGAGGTTAATACAGTGAAGGAGTTTAAGCATGCATGGGATATGTATAAGACTATCCTAGATATAAGATAAGGCCAGGGACTAATGAAAGTATTACTTTACTGAGAGGGTAGTGGATGTATAGAATAGTCTTTCAGTAGAAGTGGTAGAGGTTAATACAATGAAGGAGTTTAAGCATGCGTGGGATAGGTATAAGGCTATCCTGGATATAAGATAAGACCAGGGACTAATGAAAGTATTACATTACTGAGAGGGTAGTGGATGTATGGAATGGTCTTCCAGTAGAAGTGGTAGAGGTTAATACAGTGAAGGAGTTTAAGCATGCATGGGCTAGGTATAAGGCTATCCTAGATATAAGATAAGGCCAGGGACTAATGAAAGTATTACTTTACTGAGAGGGTAGTGGATGCATGGAATAGTCTTCCAGTAGAAGTGGTAGAGGTTAATACAGTGAAGGAGTTTAAGCATGCGTGGGATAGGTATAAGGCTATCCTGGATATAAGATAAGGCCAGGGACTAATGAAAGTATTACATTACTGAGAGGGTAGTGGATGTATGGAATGGTCTTCCAGTAGAAGTGGTAGAGGTTAATACAGTGAAGGAGTTTAAGCATGCATGGGCTAGGTATAAGGCTATCCTAGATATAATATAAGGCCAGGGACTAATGAAAGTATTACTTTACTGAGAGGGTAGTGGATGTATGGAATAGCCTTCCAGTAGAAGTGGTAGAGGTTAATACAGTGAAGGAGTTTAAGCATGCATGGGATAGGTATAAGACTATCCTAGATATAAGATAAGGCCAGGGACTAATGAAAGTATTACTTTACTGAGAGGGTAGTGGATGTATAGAATAGTCTTCCAATAGAAGTGGTAGAGGTTAATACAATGAAGGAGTTTAAGCATGCGTGGGATAGGTATAAGGCTATCCTGGATATAAGATAAGGCCAGGGACTAATGAAAGTATTACATTACTGAGAGGGTAGTGGATGTATGGAATGGTCTTCCAGTAGAAGTGGTAGAGGTTAATACAGTGAAGGAGTTTAAGCATGCATGGGATAGGTATAAGGCTATCCTAGATATAAGATAAGGCCAGGGACTAATGAAAGTATTACTTTACTGAGAGGGTAGTGGATGTATGGAATAGCCTTCCAGTAGAAGTGGTAGAGGTTAATACAGTGAAGGAGTTTAAGCATGCATGGGATATGTATAAGACTATCCTAGATATAAGATAAGGCCAGGGACTAATGAAAGTATTACTTTACTGAGAGGGTAGTGGATGTATAGAATAGTCTTCCAGTAGAAGTGGTAGAGGTTAATACAATGAAGGAGTTTAAGCATGCGTGGGATAGGTATAAGGCTATCCTGGATATAAGATAAGGCCAGGGACTAATGAAAGTATTACATTACTGAGAGGGTGGTGGATGTATGGAATGGTCTTCCAGTAGAAGTGGTAGAGGTTAATACAGTGAAGGAGTTTAAGCATGCATGGGATAGGTATAAGGCTATCCTAGATATAAGATAAGGCCAGGGACTAATGAAAGTATTACTTTACTGAGAGGGTAGTGGATGTATGGAATAGTCTTCCAGTAGAAGTGGTAGAGGTTAATACAGTGAAGGTGTTTAAGCATGCATGGGATAGGTATAAGGCTATCCTAGATATAAGATAAGGCCAGGGACTAATGAAAGTATTACACTACTGAGAGGGTAGTGGATACATGGAATAGTCTTCCAGTAGAAGTGGTAGAGGTTAATACAGTGAAGGAGTTTAAGCATGCATGGGATAGGTATAAGGCTATCCTAGATATAAGATAAGGCCAGGAAGTAATGAAAGTTTTACATTACTGAGAGGGTAGGGGATGTATGGAATAGCCTTCCAGTAGAAGTGGTAGAGGTTAATACAGTGAAGGAGTTTAAGCATGCATGGGATAGGTATAAGGCTATCCTAGATATAAGATAAGGCCAGGAACTAATGAAAGTATTACATTACTGAGAGGGTAGTGGATGCATGGAATAGTCTTCCAGTAGAAGTGGCAGAGGTTAATACAGTGAAGGAGTTTAAGCATGCGTGGGATAGGTATAAGGCTATCCTGGATATAAGATAAGGTCAGGGACTAATGAAAGTATTACATTACTGAGAGGGTAGTGGATGCATGGAATAGTCTTCCAGTAGAAGTGGTAGAGGTTAATACAGTGAAGGAGTTTAAGCATGCGTGGGATAGGTATAAGGCTATCCTAGATATAAGATAAGGAACTGGGGACTAATAAAAGTATTACTTTACTGAGAGGGTAGTGGATGCATGGAATAGTCTTCCAGTAGAAGTGGTAGAGGTTAATGCAGTGAAGGAGTTTAAGCATGCATGGGATAGGTATAAGGCTATCCTAGATATAAGATAAGGCCAGGGACTAATGAAAGTATTACATTACTGAGAGGGTAGTGGATGTATGGAATGGTCTTCCAGTAGAAGTGGTAAAGGTTAATACAGTGAAGGAGTTTAAGCATGCATGGGCTAGGTATAAGGCTATCCTAGATATAAGATAAGGCCAGGGACTAATGAAAGTATTACTTTACTGAGAGGGTAGTGGATGTATGGAATAGCCTTCCAGTAGAAGTGGTAGAGGTTAATACAGTGAAGGAGTTTAAGCATGCATGGGATAGGTATAAGACTATCCTAGATATAAGATAAGGCCAGGGACTAATGAAAGTATTACTTTACTGAGAGGGTAGTGGATGTATAGAATAGTCTTCCAGTAGAAGTGGTAGAGGTTAATACAATGAAGGAGTTTAAGCATGCGTGGGATAGGTATAAGGCTATCCTGGATATAAGATAAGGCCAGGGACTAATGAAAGTATTACATTACTGAGAGGGTAGTGGATGTATGGAATGGTCTTCCAGTAGAAGTGGTAGAGGTTAATACAGTGAAGGAGTTTAAGCATGCATGGGATAGGTATAAGGCTATCCTAGATATAAGATAAGGCCAGGGACTAATGAAAGTATTACTTTACTGAGAGGGTAGTGGATGTATGGAATAGCATTCCAGTAGAAGTGGTAGACGTTAATACAGTGAAGGAGTTTAAGCATGCATGGGATATGTATAAGACTATCCTAGATATAAGATAAGGCCAGGGACTAATGAAAGTATTACTTTACTGAGAGGGTAGTGGATGTATAGAATAGTCTTCCAGTAGAAGTGGTAGAGGTTAATACAATTAAGGAGTTTAAGCATGCGTGGGATAGGTATAAGGCTATCCTGGATATAAGATAAGGCCAGGGACTAATGAAAGTATTACATTACTGAGAGGGTGGTGGATGTATGGAATGGTCTTCCAGTAGAAGTGGTAGAGGTTAATACAGTGAAGGAGTTTAAGCATGCATGGGATAGGTATAAAGCTATCCTAGATATAAGATAAGGCCAGGGACTAATGAAAGTATTACTTTACTGAGAGGGTAGTGGATGTATGGAATAGTCTTCCAGTAGAAGTGGTAGAGGTTAATACAGTGAAGGTGTTTAAGCATGCATGGGATAGGTATAAGGCTATCCTAGATATAAGATAAGGCCAGGGACTAATGAAAGTATTACACTACTGAGAGGGTAGTGGATACATGGAATAGTCTTCCAGTAGAAGTGGTAGAGGTTAATACAGAGAAGGAGTTTAAGCATGCATGGGATAGGTATAAGGCTATCCTATATATAAGATAAGGCCAGGAACTAATGAAAGTTTTACATTACTGAGAGGGTAGTGGATGCATGGAATAGTCTTCCAGTAGAAGTGGCAGAGGTTAATACAGTGAAGGAGTTTAAGCATGCGTGGGATAGGTATAAGGCTATCCTGGATATAAGATAAGGTCAGGGACTAATGAAAGTATTACATTACTGAGAGGGTAGTGGATGCATGGAATAGTCTTCCAGTAGAAGTGGTAGAGGTTAATACAGTGAAGGAGTTTAAGCATGCGTGGGATAGGTATAAGGCTATCCTAGATATAAGATAAGTAACTGGGGACTAATAAAAGTATTACTTTACTGAGAGGGTAGTGGATGCATGGAATAGTCTTCCAGTAGAAGTGGTAGAGGTTAATGCAGTGAAGGAGTTTAAGCATGCATGGGATAGGTATAAGGCTATCCTAGATATAAGATAAGGCCAGGAACTAATGAAAGTATTACATTACTGAGAGGGTAGTGGATGTAAGGAATAGCCTTCCAGTAGAAGTGGTAGAGGTTAATACAGTGAAGGAGTTTAAGCATGCATGGGATAGGTATAAGGCTATCCTAGATATAAGATAAGGCCAGAGACTAATGAAAGTATTACATTACTGAGAGGGTAGTGGATGTATGGAATGGTCTTCCAGTAGAAGTGGTAGAGGTTAATACAGTGAAGGAGTTTAAGCATGCATGGGCTAGGTATAAGGCTATCCTAGATATAAAATAAGGCCAGGGACTAATGAAAGTATTACTTTACTGAGAGGGTAGTGGATGTATGGAATAGCCTTCCAGTAGAAGTGGTAGAGGTTAATACAGTGAAGGAGTTTAAGCATGCATGGGATAGGTATAAGACTATCCTAGATATAAGATAAGGCCAGGGACTAATGAAAGTATTACTTTACTGAGAGGGTAGTGGATGTATAGAATAGTCTTCCAGTAGAAGTGGTAGAGGTTAATACAATGAAGGAGTTTAAGCATGCGTGGGATAGGTATAAGGCTATCCTGGATATAAGATAAGGCCAGGGACTAATGAAAGTATTACATTACTGAGAGGGTAGTGGATGTATGGAATGGTCTTCCAGTAGAAGTGGTAGAGGTTAATACAGTGAAGGAGTTTAAGCATGCATGGGATAGGTATAAGGCTATCCTAGATATAAGATAAGGCCAGGGACTAATGAAAGTATTACTTTACTGAGAGGGTAGTGGATGTATGGAATAGCCTTCCAGTAGAAGTGGTAGAGGTTAATACAGTGAAGGAGTTTAAGCATGCATGGGATATGTATAAGACTATCCTAGATATAAGATAAGGCCAGGGACTAATGAAAGTATTACTTTACTGAGAGGGTAGTGGATGTATAGAATAGTCTTCCAGTAGAAGTGGTAGAGGTTAATACAATGAAGGAGTTTAAGCATGCGTGGGATAGGTATAAGGCTATCCTGGATATAAGATAAGGCCAGGGACTAATGAAAGTATTACATTACTGAGAGGGTGGTGGATGTATGGAATGGTCTTCCAGTAGAAGTGGTAGAGGTTAATACAGTGAAGGAGTTTAAGCATGCATGGGATAGGTATAAAGCTATCCTAGATATAAGATAAGGCCAGGGACTAATGAAAGTATTACTTTACTGAGAGGGTAGTGGATGTATGGAATAGTCTTCCAGTAGAAGTGGTAGAGGTTAATACAGTGAAGGTGTTTAAGCATGCATGGGATAGGTATAAGGCTATCCTAGATATAAGATAAGGCCAGGGACTAATGAAAGTATTACACTACTGAGAGGGTAGTGGATACATGGAATAGTCTTCCAGTAGAAGTGGTAGAGGTTAATACAGTGAAGGAGTTTAAGCATGCATGGGATAGGTATAAGGCTATCCTATATATAAGATAAGGCCAGGAACTAATGAAAGTTTTACATTACTGAGAGGGTAGGGGATGTATGGAATAGCCTTCCAGTAGAAGTGGTAGAGGTTAATACAGTGAAGGAGTTTAAGCATGCATGGGATAGGTATAAGGCTATCCTAGATATAAGATAAGGCCAGGAACTAATGAAAGTATTACATTACTGAGAGGGTAGTGGATGTATGGAATAGCCTTCCAGTAGAAGTGGTAGAGGTTAATACAATGAAGGAGTTTAAGCATGCGTGGGATAGGTATAAGGCTATCCTGGATATAAGATAAGGCCAGGGACTAATGAAAGTATTACATTACTGAGAGGGTAGTGGATGTATGGAATGGTCTTCCAGTAGAAGTGGTAGAGGTTAATACAGTGAAGGAGTTTAAGCATGCATGGGATAGGTATAAGGCTATCCTAGATATAAGATAAGGCCAGGAACTAATGAAAGTATTACATTACTGAGAGGGTAGTGGATGCATGGAATAGTCTTCCAGTAGAAGTGGTAGAGGTTAATACAGTTAAGGAGTTTAGGCATGCATGGGATAGGTATAAGGCTATCCTAGATATAAGATAAGGCCAGGAACTAATGAAAGTATTACATTCTGAGAGGGTAGTGGATGTATGGAATAGCCTTCCAGTAGAAGTGGTAGAGGTTAATACAGTGAAGGAGTTTAAGCATGCATGGGATAGGTATAAGGCTATCCTAGATATAAGATAAGGCCAGGGACTAATGAAAGTATTACTTTACTGAGAGGATAGTGGATGTATGGAATAGTCTTCCAGTAGAAGTGGTAGAGGTTAATACAGTGAAGGTGTTTAAGCATGCATGGGATAGGTATAAGGCTATCCTAGATATAAGATAAGGCCAGGGACTAATGAAAGTATTACACTACTGAGAGGGTAGTGGATGTATGGAATGGTCTTCCAGTAGAAGTGGTAGAGGTTAATACAGTGAAGGAGTTTAAGCATGCATGGGATAGGTATAAGGCTATCCTAGATATAAGATAAGGCCAGGAACTAATGAAAGTATTACATTACTGAGAGGGTAGTGGATGCATGGAATAGTCTTCCAGTAGAAGTGGTAGAGGTTAATACAGTGAAGGAGTTTAAGCATGCATGGGATAGGTATAAGGCTATCCTAGATATAAGATAAGGCCAGGAACTAATGAAAGTATTACATTACTGAGAGGGTAGTGGATGTATGGAATAGCCTTCCAGTAGAAGTGGTAGAGGTTAATACAGTGAAGGAGTTTAAGCATGCATGGGATAGGTATAAGGCTATCCTAGATATAAGATAAGGCCAGGAACTAATGAAAGTATTACATTACTGAGAGGGTAGTGGATGCATGGAATAGTCTTCCAGTAGAAGTGGCAGAGGTTAATACAGTGAAGGAGTATAAGCATGCATGGGATAGGTATGAGGCTATCCTAGATATAAGATAAATCCAGGGACTAATGAAAGTATTACTTTACTGAGAGGGTAGTGGATGCATGGAATAGTCTTCCAGTAGAAGTGGTAGAGGTTAATGCAGTGAATGAGTTTAAGCATGCATGGGATAGGTATAAGGCTATCCTAGATATAAGATAAGGCCAGGAACTAATGAAAGTATTACATTACTGAGAGGGTAGTGGATGTAAGGAATAGCCTTCCAGTTGAAGTGGTAGAGGTTAATACAGTGAAGGAGTTTAAGCATGCATGGGATAGGTATAAGGCTATCCTAGATATAAGATAAGGCCAGGAACTAATGAAAGTTTTACATTACTGAGAGGGTAGGGGATGTATGGAATAGCCTTCCAGTAGAAGTGGTAGAGGTTAATACAGTGAAGGAGTTTAAGCATGCATGGGATAGGTATAAGGCTATCCTAGATATAAGATAAGGCCAGGAACTAATGAAAGTATTACATCTTGGACCCATTCTCTTTAATATTTTTATTAGCGATATTGCAGAAGGTCTTGTTGGTAAAGTATGTCTTTTTGCTGATGATACAAAGATTTGCAGCAGGGTTGATATTCATGGAGGGATAAGCCAAATGGCAAATGATTTAGCTAAACTAGAAAAATGGTCAGAGCAGTGGCAACTGGCATTTAATGTGGACAAGTGCAAGATTATGCACCTTGGGCGTAAAAACCCAAAAGCAGAATATAGACTATTTGGTACAGTCCTAACCTCAACATCTGAGGAAAGGGATTTAGGAGTAATAATTTCAGAGGACTTGAAGGTAGGTAGGCAATGCAATAGAGCAGCAGGAAATGCTAGCAGAATGCTTGGTTGCATAGGGAGAGGTATTAGCAGTAGGAAGAGGGAAGTGCTCATGCCATTGTACAGAGCACTGGTGAGACCTCACTTGGAGTATTGTACGCAGTACTGGAGACCTTATCTCCAGAAGGATATTGATACTTTGGAGAGAGTTCAGAGAAGGGCTACTAAACTGGTTCATGGGTTGAAGGATAAAACTTACCAGGAAAGGTTAAAGCATCTTAACATGTATAGCTTGGAGGAAAGACGTAACAGGGGGGATATGATAGAAACATTTAAATACATAAAGGGAATCAACACAGTAAAGGAAGAGAGTATATTTAAAAGAAGAAAAACTACCACAACTAGAGGACATAGTCTTAAATTAGAGGGGCAACGATTTAAAAGTAATATCAGGAAGTATTACTTTACTGAGAGGGTAGTGGATGTATGGAATAGCCTGCCAGCAGAAGTGGTAGAGGTAAACACAGTCAAGGATTTTAAGCATGCGTGGGATAGATACAAGGCTATCCTAGCTATAAGACCGGGAACGGGGGACTAATAAAAGTACTCAAAAAAAAATAAAAAAATTGGGCAGACTAGATGGACCGAATAGTTCTTATCTGCCGACACATTCTATGTTTCTATGTTTCTATGTTTCTATTACTGAGAGGGTAGTGGATGTATGGAATAGCCTTCCAGTAGAAGTTGTAGAGGTTAATACAGTGAAGGAGTTTAAGCATGCATGGGATAGGTATAAGGCTATCCTAGATATAAGATAAGGCCAGGAACTAATGAAAGTATTACATTACTGAGAGGGTAGTGGATGCATGGAATAGTCTTCCAGTAGAAGTAGTAGAGGTTAATACAGTGAAGGAGTTTAAGCATGCATGGGATAGGTATAAGGCTATCCTAGATATAAGATAAGGCCAGGAACTAATGAAAGTATTACATTACTGAGAGGGTAGTGGATGTATGGAATAGCCTTCCAGTAGAAGTGATAGAGGTTAATACAGTGAAGGAGTTTAAGCATGCATGGGCTAGGTATAAGGCTATCCTAGATATAATATAAGGCCAGGGACTAATGAAAGTATTACTTTACTGAGAGGGTAGTGGATGTATGGAATAGCCTTCCAGTAGAAGTGGTAGAGGTTAATACAGTGAAGGAGTTTAAGCATGCATGGGATAGGTATAAGACTATCCTAGATATAAGATAAGGCCAGGGACTAATGAAAGTATTACTTTACTGAGAGGGTAGTGGATGTATAGAATAGTCTTCCAATAGAAGTGGTAGAGGTTAATACAATGAAGGAGTTTAAGCATGCGTGGGATAGGTATAAGGCTATCCTGGATATAAGATAAGGCCAGGGACTAATGAAAGTATTACATTACTGAGAGGGTAGTGGATGTATGGAATGGTCTTCCAGTAGAAGTGGTAGAGGTTAATACAGTGAAGGAGTTTAAGCATGCATGGGATAGGTATAAGGCTATCCTAGATATAAGATAAGGCCAGGGACTAATGAAAGTATTACTTTACTGAGAGGGTAGTGGATGTATGGAATAGCCTTCCAGTAGAAGTGGTAGAGGTTAATACAGTGAAGGAGTTTAAGCATGCATGGGATATGTATAAGACTATCCTAGATATAAGATAAGGCCAGGGACTAATGAAAGTATTACTTTACTGAGAGGGTAGTGGATGTATAGAATAGTCTTCCAGTAGAAGTGGTAGAGGTTAATACAATGAAGGAGTTTAAGCATGCGTGGGATAGGTATAAGGCTATCCTGGATATAAGATAAGGCCAGGGACTAATGAAAGTATTACATTACTGAGAGGGTGGTGGATGTATGGAATGGTCTTCCAGTAGAAGTGGTAGAGGTTAATACAGTGAGGGAGTTTAAGCATGCATGGGATAGGTATAAGGCTATCCTAGATATAAGATAAGGCCAGGGACTAATGAAAGTATTACTTTACTGAGAGGGTAGTGGATGTATGGAATAGTCTTCCAGTAGAAGTGGTATAGGTTAATACAGTGAGGGAGTTTAAGCATGCATGGGATAGGTATAAGGCTATCCTAGATATAAGATAAGGCCAGGGACTAATGAAAGTATTACTTTACTGAGAGGGTAGTGGATGTATGGAATAGTCTTCCAGTAGAAGTGGTAGAGGTTAATACAGTGAAGGTGTTTAAGCATGCATGGGATAGGTATAAGGCTATCCTAGATATAAGATAAGGCCAGGGACTAATGAAAGTATTACACTACTGAGAGGGTAGTGGATACATGGAATAGTCTTCCAGTAGAAGTGGTAGAGGTTAATACAGTGAAGGAGTTTAAGCATGCATGGGATAGGTATAAGGCTATCCTAGATATAAGATAAGGCCAGGAAGTAATGAAAGTTTTACATTACTGAGAGGGTAGGGGATGTATGGAATAGCCTTCCAGTAGAAGTGGTAGAGGTTAATACAGTGAAGGAGTTTAAGCATGCATGGGATAGGTATAAGGCTATCCTAGATATAAGATAAGGCCAGGAACTAATGAAAGTATTACATTACTGAGAGGGTAGTGGATGCATGGAATAGTCTTCCAGTAGAAGTGGCAGAGGTTAATACAGTGAAGGAGTTTAAGCATGCGTGGGATAGGTATAAGGCTATCCTGGATATAAGATAAGGTCAGGGACTAATGAAAGTATTACATTACTGAGAGGGTAGTGGATGCATGGAATAGTCTTCCAGTAGAAGTGGTAGAGGTTAATACAGTGAAGGAGTTTAAGCATGCGTGGGATAGGTATAAGGCTATCCTAGATATAAGATAAGGAACTGGGGACTAATAAAAGTATTACTTTACTGAGAGGGTAGTGGATGCATGGAATAGTCTTCCAGTAGAAGTGGTAGAGGTTAATGCAGTGAAGGAGTTTAAGCATGCATGGGATAGGTATAAGGCTATCCTAGATATAAGATAAGGCCAGGGACTAATGAAAGTATTACATTACTGAGAGGGTAGTGGATGTATGGAATGGTCTTCCAGTAGAAGTGGTAAAGGTTAATACAGTGAAGGAGTTTAAGCATGCATGGGCTAGGTATAAGGCTATCCTAGATATAAGATAAGGCCAGGGACTAATGAAAGTATTACTTTACTGAGAGGGTAGTGGATGTATGGAATAGCCTTCCAGTAGAAGTGGTAGAGGTTAATACAGTGAAGGAGTTTAAGCATGCATGGGATAGGTATAAGACTATCCTAGATATAAGATAAGGCCAGGGACTAATGAAAGTATTACTTTACTGAGAGGGTAGTGGATGTATAGAATAGTCTTCCAGTAGAAGTGGTAGAGGTTAATACAATGAAGGAGTTTAAGCATGCGTGGGATAGGTATAAGGCTATCCTGGATATAAGATAAGGCCAGGGACTAATGAAAGTATTACATTACTGAGAGGGTAGTGGATGTATGGAATGGTCTTCCAGTAGAAGTGGTAGAGGTTAATACAGTGAAGGAGTTTAAGCATGCATGGGATAGGTATAAGGCTATCCTAGATATAAGATAAGGCCAGGGACTAATGAAAGTATTACTTTACTGAGAGGGTAGTGGATGTATGGAATAGCATTCCAGTAGAAGTGGTAGAGGTTAATACAGTGAAGGAGTTTAAGCATGCATGGGATATGTATAAGACTATCCTAGATATAAGATAAGGCCAGGGACTAATGAAAGTATTACTTTACTGAGAGGGTAGTGGATGTATAGAATAGTCTTCCAGTAGAAGTGGTAGAGGTTAATACAATTAAGGAGTTTAAGCATGCGTGGGATAGGTATAAGGCTATCCTGGATATAAGATAAGGCCAGGGACTAATGAAAGTATTACATTACTGAGAGGGTGGTGGATGTATGGAATGGTCTTCCAGTAGAAGTGGTAGAGGTTAATACAGTGAAGGAGTTTAAGCATGCATGGGATAGGTATAAAGCTATCCTAGATATAAGATAAGGCCAGGGACTAATGAAAGTATTACTTTACTGAGAGGGTAGTGGATGTATGGAATAGTCTTCCAGTAGAAGTGGTAGAGGTTAATACAGTGAAGGTGTTTAAGCATGCATGGGATAGGTATAAGGCTATCCTAGATATAAGATAAGGCCAGGGACTAATGAAAGTATTACACTACTGAGAGGGTAGTGGATACATGGAATAGTCTTCCAGTAGAAGTGGTAGAGGTTAATACAGTGAAGGAGTTTAAGCATGCATGGGATAGGTATAAGGCTATCCTATATATAAGATAAGGCCAGGAACTAATGAAAGTTTTACATTACTGAGAGGGTAGTGGATGCATGGAATAGTCTTCCAGTAGAAGTGGCAGAGGTTAATACAGTGAAGGAGTTTAAGCATGCGTGGGATAGGTATAAGGCTATCCTGGATATAAGATAAGGTCAGGGACTAATGAAAGTATTACATTACTGAGAGGGTAGTGGATGCATGGAATAGTCTTCCAGTAGAAGTGGTAGAGGTTAATACAGTGAAGGAGTTTAAGCATGCGTGGGATAGGTATAAGGCTATCCTAGATATAAGATAAGGAACTGGGGACTAATAAAAGTATTACTTTACTGAGAGGGTAGTGGATGCATGGAATAGTCTTCCAGTAGAAGTGGTAGAGGTTAATGCAGTGAAGGAGTTTAAGCATGCATGGGATAGGTATAAGGCTATCCTAGATATAAGATAAGGCCAGGAACTAATGAAAGTATTACATTACTGAGAGGGTAGTGGATGTAAGGAATAGCCTTCCAGTAGAAGTGGTAGAGGTTAATACAGTGAAGGAGTTTAAGCATGCATGGGATAGGTATAAGGCTATCCTAGATATAAGATAAGGCCAGAGACTAATGAAAGTATTACATTACTGAGAGGGTAGTGGATGTATGGAATGGTCTTCCAGTAGAAGTGGTAGAGGTTAATACAGTGAAGGAGTTTAAGCATGCATGGGCTAGGTATAAGGCTATCCTAGATATAAAATAAGGCCAGGGACTAATGAAAGTATTACTTTACTGAGAGGGTAGTGGATGTATGGAATAGCCTTCCAGTAGAAGTGGTAGAGGTTAATACAGTGAAGGAGTTTAAGCATGCATGGGATAGGTATAAGACTATCCTAGATATAAGATAAGGCCAGGGACTAATGAAAGTATTACTTTACTGAGAGGGTAGTGGATGTATAGAATAGTCTTCCAGTAGAAGTGGTAGAGGTTAATACAATGAAGGAGTTTAAGCATGCGTGGGATAGGTATAAGGCTATCCTGGATATAAGATAAGGCCAGGGACTAATGAAAGTATTACATTACTGAGAGGGTAGTGGATGTATGGAATGGTCTTCCAGTAGAAGTGGTAGAGGTTAATACAGTGAAGGAGTTTAAGCATGCATGGGATAGGTATAAGGCTATCCTAGATATAAGATAAGGCCAGGGACTAATGAAAGTATTACTTTACTGAGAGGGTAGTGGATGTATGGAATAGCCTTCCAGTAGAAGTGGTAGAGGTTAATACAGTGAAGGAGTTTAAGCATGCATGGGATATGTATAAGACTATCCTAGATATAAGATAAGGCCAGGGACTAATGAAAGTATTACTTTACTGAGAGGGTAGTGGATGTATAGAATAGTCTTCCAGTAGAAGTGGTAGAGGTTAATACAATGAAGGAGTTTAAGCATGCGTGGGATAGGTATAAGGCTATCCTGGATATAAGATAAGGCCAGGGACTAATGAAAGTATTACATTACTGAGAGGGTGGTGTATGTATGGAATGGTCTTCCAGTAGAAGTGGTAGAGGTTAATACAGTGAAGGAGTTTAAGCATGCATGGGATAGGTATAAAGCTATCCTAGATATAAGATAAGGCCAGGGACTAATGAAAGTATTACTTTACTGAGAGGGTAGTGGATGTATGGAATAGTCTTCCAGTAGAAGTGGTAGAGGTTAATACAGTGAAGGTGTTTAAGCATGCATGGGATAGGTATAAGGCTATCCTAGATATAAGATAAGGCCAGGGACTAATGAAAGTATTACACTACTGAGAGGGTAGTGGATACATGGAATAGTCTTCCAGTAGAAGTGGTAGAGGTTAATACAGTGAAGGAGTTTAAGCATGCATGGGATAGGTATAAGGCTATCCTATATATAAGATAAGGCCAGGAACTAATGAAAGTTTTACATTACTGAGAGGGTAGGGGATGTATGGAATAGCCTTCCAGTAGAAGTGGTAGAGGTTAATACAGTGAAGGAGTTTAAGCATGCATGGGATAGGTATAAGGCTATCCTAGATATAAGATAAGGCCAGGAACTAATGAAAGTATTACATTACTGAGAGGGTAGTGGATGTATGGAATAGCCTTCCAGTAGAAGTGGTAGAGGTTAATACAATGAAGGAGTTTAAGCATGCGTGGGATAGGTATAAGGCTATCCTGGATATAAAAAAGGCCAGGGACTAATGAAAGTATTACATTACTGAGAGGGTAGTGGATGTATGGAATGGTCTTCCAGTAGAAGTGGTAGAGGTTAATACAGTGAAGGAGTTTAAGCATGCATGGGATAGGTATAAGGCTATCCTAGATATAAGATAAGGCCAGGAACTAATGAAAGTATTACATTACTGAGAGGGTAGTGGATGCATGGAATAGTCTTCCAGTAGAAGTGGTAGAGGTTAATACAGTTAAGGAGTTTAGGCATGCATGGGATAGGTATAAGGCTATCCTAGATATAAGATAAGGCCAGGAACTAATGAAAGTATTACATTCTGAGAGGGTAGTGGATGTATGGAATAGCCTTCCAGTAGAAGTGGTAGAGGTTAATACAGTGAAGGAGTTTAAGCATGCATGGGATAGGTATAAGGCTATCCTAGATATAAGATAAGGCCAGGGACTAATGAAAGTATTACTTTACTGAGAGGATAGTGGATGTATGGAATAGTCTTCCAGTAGAAGTGGTAGAGGTTAATACAGTGAAGGTGTTTAAGCATGCATGGGATAGGTATAAGGCTATCCTAGATATAAGATAAGGCCAGGGACTAATGAAAGTATTACACTACTGAGAGGGTAGTGGATGTATGGAATGGTCTTCCAGTAGAAGTGGTAGAGGTTAATACAGTGAAGGAGTTTAAGCATGCATGGGATAGGTATAAGGCTATCCTAGATATAAGATAAGGCCAGGAACTAATGAAAGTATTACATTACTGAGAGGGTAGTGGATGCATGGAATAGTCTTCCAGTAGAAGTGGTAGAGGTTAATACAGTGAAGGAGTTTAAGCATGCATGGGATAGGTATAAGGCTATCCTAGATATAAGATAAGGCCAGGAACTAATGAAAGTATTACATTACTGAGAGGGTAGTGGATGTATGGAATAGCCTTCCAGTAGAAGTGGTAGAGGTTAATACAGTGAAGGAGTTTAAGCATGCATGGGATAGGTATAAGGCTATCCTAGATATAAGATAAGGCCAGGAACTAATGAAAGTATTACATTACTGAGAGGGTAGTGGATGCATGGAATAGTCTTCCAGTAGAAGTGGCAGAGGTTAATACAGTGAAGGAGTATAAGCATGCATGGGATAGGTATGAGGCTATCCTAGATATAAGATAAGGCCAGGGACTAATGAAAGTATTACTTTACTGAGAGGGTAGTGGATGCATGGAATAGTCTTCCAGTAGAAGTGGTAGAGGTTAATGCAGTGAATGAGTTTAAGCATGCATGGGATAGGTATAAGGCTATCCTAGATATAAGATAAGGCCAGGAACTAATGAAAGTATTACATTACTGAGAGGGTAGTGGATGTAAGGAATAGCCTTCCAGTTGAAGTGGTAGAGGTTAATACAGTGAAGGAGTTTAAGCATGCATGGGATAGGTATAAGGCTATCCTAGATATAAGATAAGGCCAGGAACTAATGAAAGTTTTACATTACTGAGAGGGTAGGGGATGTATGGAATAGCCTTCCAGTAGAAGTGGTAGAGGTTAATACAGTGAAGGAGTTTAAGCATGCATGGGATAGGTATAAGGCTATCCTAGATATAAGATAAGGCCAGGAACTAATGAAAGTATTACATCTTGGACCCATTCTCTTTAATATTTTTATTAGCGATATTGCAGAAGGTCTTGTTGGTAAAGTATGTCTTTTTGCTGATGATACAAAGATTTGCAGCAGGGTTGATATTCATGGAGGGATAAGCCAAATGGCAAATGATTTAGCTAAACTAGAAAAATGGTCAGAGCAGTGGCAACTGGCATTTAATGTGGACAAGTGCAAGATTATGCACCTTGGGCGTAAAAACCCAAAAGCAGAATATAGACTATTTGGTACAGTCCTAACCTCAACATCTGAGGAAAGGGATTTAGGAGTAATAATTTCAGAGGACTTGAAGGTAGGTAGGCAATGCAATAGAGCAGCAGGAAATGCTAGCAGAATGCTTGGTTGCATAGGGAGAGGTATTAGCAGTAGGAAGAGGGAAGTGCTCATGCCATTGTACAGAGCACTGGTGAGACCTCACTTGGAGTATTGGAGACCTTATCTCCAGAAGGATATTGATACTTTGGAGAGAGTTCAGAGAAGGGCTACTAAACTGGTTCATGGGTTGAAGGATAAAACTTACCAGGAAAGGTTAAAGCATCTTAACATGTATAGCTTGGAGGAAAGACGTAACGGGGGGGATATGATAGAAACATTTAAATACATAAAGGGAATCAACACAGTAAAGGAAGAGAGTATATTTAAAAGAAGAAAAACTACCACAACTAGAGGACATAGTCTTAAATTAGAGGGGCAACGATTTAAAAGTAATATCAGGAAGTATTACTTTACTGAGAGGGTAGTGGATGTATGGAATAGCCTGCCAGCAGAAGTGGTAGAGGTAAACACAGTCAAGGATTTTAAGCATGCGTGGGATAGACACAAGGCTATCCTAGCTATAAGACCGGGAACGGGGGACTAATAAAAGTACTCAAAAAAAAATAAAAAAATTGGGCAGACTAGATGGACCGAATGGTTCTTATCTGCCGACACATTCTATGTTTCTATGTTTCTATGTTTCTATTACTGAGAGGGTAGTGGATGTATGGAATAGCCTTCCAGTAGAAGTTGTAGAGGTTAATACAGTGAAGGAGTTTAAGCATGCATGGGATAGGTATAAGGCTATCCTAGATATAAGATAAGGCCAGGAACTAATGAAAGTATTACATTACTGAGAGGGTAGTGGATGCATGGAATAGTCTTCCAGTAGAAGTAGTAGAGGTTAATACAGTGAAGGAGTTTAAGCATGCATGGGATAGGTATAAGGCTATCCTAGATATAAGATAAGGCCAGGAACTAATGAAAGTATTACATTACTGAGAGGGTAGTGGATGTATGGAATAGCCTTCCAGTAGAAGTGGTAGAGGTTAATACAGTGAAGGAGTTTAAGCATGCATAGGATAGGTATAAGGCTATCCTAGATATAAGATAAGGCCAGGAACTAATGAAAGTTTTACATTACTGAGAGGGTAGGGGATGTATGGAATAGCCTTCCAGTAGAAGTGGTAGAGGTTAATACAGTGAAGGAGTTTAAGAATGCATGGGATAGGTATAAGGCTATCCTGGATATAAGATAAGGTCAGGGACTAATGAAAGTATTACATTACTGAGAGGGTAGTGGATGCATGGAATAGTCTTCCAGTAGAAGTGGTAGAGGTTAATACAGTGAAGGAGTTTAAGCATGCGTGGGATAGGTATAAGGCTATCCTAGATATAAGATAAGGAACTGGGGACTAATAAAAGTATTACTTTACTGAGAGGGTAGTGGATGCATGGAATAGTCTTCCAGTAGAAGTGGTAGAGGTTAATGCAGTGAAGGAGTTTAAGCATGCATGGGATAGGTATAAGGCTATCCTAGATATAAGATAAGGCCAGGAACTAATGAAAGTATTACATTACTGAGAGGGTAGTGGATGTAAGGAATAGCCTTCCAGTAGAAGTGGTAGAGGTTAATACAGTGAAGGAGTTTAAGCATACATGGGATAGGTATAAGGCTATCCTAGATATAAGATAAGGTCAGGGACTAATGAAAGTATTACTTTACTGAGAGGGTAGTGGATGTATGGAATAGTCTTCCAGTGGAAGTGGTAGATGTAAACACAGTGAAGGAGTTTAAGCATGCATGGGATAGGTATAAGGCTATCCTAGATATAAGATAAGGCCAGGGACTAATGACAGTATTACTTTACTGAGAGGGTAGTGGATGTATGGAATAGTCTTCCAGTGGAAGTGGTAGAGGTAAACACAGTGAAGGAGTTTAAGCATGCATGGGATAGGTATAAGGCTATCCTAGATATAAGATAAGGAACTGGGGACTAATAAAAGTATTACTTTACTGAGAGGGTAGTGGATGCATGGAATAGTCTTCCAGTAGAAGTGGTAGAGGTTAATGCAGTGAAGGAGTTTAAGCATGCATGGGATAGGTATAAGGCTATCCTAGATATAAGATAAGGCCAGGAACTAATGAAAGTATTACATTACTGAGAGGGTAGTGGATGTAAGGAATAGCCTTCCAGTAGAAGTGGTAGAGGTTAATACAGTGAAGGAGTTTAAGCATGCATGGGATAGGTATAAGGCTATCCTAGATATAAGATAAGGCCAGGAACTAATGAAAGTTTTACATTACTGAGAGGGTAGGGGATGTATGGAATAGCCTTCCAGTAGAAGTGGTAGAGGTTAATACAGTGAAGGAGTTTAAGCATGCATGGGATAGGTATAAGGCTATCCTAGATATAAGATAAGGCCAGGAACTAATGAAAGTATTACATTACTGAGAGGGTAGTGGATGTATGGAATAGCCTTCCAGTAGAAGTGGTAGAGGTTAATACAGTGAAGGAGTTTAAGCATGCATGGGATAGGTATAAGGCTATCCTAGATATAAGATAAGGCCAGGAACTAATGAAAGTATTACATTACTGAGAGGGTAGTGGATGCATGGAATAGTCTTCCAGTAGAAGTAGTAGAGGTTAATACAGTGAAGGAGTTTAAGCATGCATGGGATAGGTATAAGGCTATCCTAGATATAAGATAAGGCCAGGAACTAATGAAAGTATTACATTACTGAGAGGGTAGTGGATGTATGGAATAGCCTTCCAGTAGAAGTGGTAGAGGTTAATACAGTGAAGGAGTTTAAGCATGCATAGGATAGGTATAAGGCTATCCTAGATATAAGATAAGGCCAGGAACTAATGAAAGTTTTACATTACTGAGAGGGTAGGGGATGTATGGAATAGCCTTCCAGTAGAAGTGGTAGAGGTTAATACAGTGAAGGAGTTTAAGAATGCATGGGATAGGTATAAGGCTATCCTGGATATAAGATAAGGTCAGGGACTAATGAAAGTATTACATTACTGAGAGGGTAGTGGATGCATGGAATAGTCTTCCAGTAGAAGTGGTAGAGGTTAATACAGTGAAGGAGTTTAAGCATGCGTGGGATAGGTATAAGGCTATCCTAGATATAAGATAAGGAACTGGGGACTAATAAAAGTATTACTTTACTGAGAGGGTAGTGGATGCATGGAATAGTCTTCCAGTAGAAGTGGTAGAGGTTAATGCAGTGAAGGAGTTTAAGCATGCATGGGATAGGTATAAGGCTATCCTAGATATAAGATAAGGCCAGGAACTAATGAAAGTATTACATTACTGAGAGGGTAGTGGATGTAAGGAATAGCCTTCCAGTAGAAGTGGTAGAGGTTAATACAGTGAAGGAGTTTAAGCATACATGGGATAGGTATAAGGCTATCCTAGATATAAGATAAGGTCAGGGACTAATGAAAGTATTACTTTACTGAGAGGGTAGTGGATGTATGGAATAGTCTTCCAGTGGAAGTGGTAGATGTAAACACAGTGAAGGAGTTTAAGCATGCATGGGATAGGTATAAGGCTATCCTAGATATAAGATAAGGCCAGGGACTAATGACAGTATTACTTTACTGAGAGGGTAGTGGATGTATGGAATAGTCTTCCAGTGGAAGTGGTAGAGGTAAACACAGTGAAGGAGTTTAAGCATGCATGGGATAGGTATAAGGCTATCCTAGATATAAGATAAGGCCAGGGACTAATGAAAGTATTACTTTACTGAGAGGGTAGTGGATGCATGGAATAGTCTTCCAGTAGAAGTGGTAGAGGTTAATACAGTGAAGGAGTTTAAGCATGCATGGGATAGGTATAAGGCTATCCTAGATATAAGATAAGACAGGGACTAATGAAAGTATTACATTACTGAGAGGGTGGTGGATGTATGGAATGGTCTTCCAGTAGAAGTGGTAGAGGTTAATACAGTGAAGGAGTTTAAGCATACATGGGATAGGTATAAGGCTATCCTAGATATAAGATAAGTTCAGGGACTAATGAAAGTATTACTTTACTGAGAGGGTAGTGGATGTATGGAATAGTCTTCCAGTGGAAGTGGTAGAGTTAAACACAGTGAAGGAGTTTAAGCATGCATGGGATAGGTATAAGGCTATCCTAGATATAAGATAAGGCCAGGGACTAATGAAAGTATTACTTTACTGAGAGGGTAGTGGATGCATGGAATAGTCTTCCAGTAGAAGTGGTAGAGGTTAATACAGTGAAGGAGTTTAAGCATGCATGGGATAGGTATAAGGCTATCCTAGATATAAGATAAGACAGGGACTAATGAAAGTATTACATTACTGAGAGGGTGGTGGATGTATGGAATGGTCTTCCAGTAGAAGTGGTAGAGGTTAATACAGTGAAGGAGTTTAAGCATGCATGGGATAGGTATAAGGCTATCCTAGATATAAGATAAGGCCAGGGACTAATGACAGTATTACTTTACTGAGAGGGTAGTGGATGTATGGAATAGTCTTCCAGTGGAAGTGGTAGAGGTAAACACAGTGAAGGAGTTTAAGCATGCATGGGATAGGTATAAGGCTATCCTAGATATAAGATAAGGCCAGGGACTAATGAAAGTATTACTTTACTGAGAGGGTAGTGGATGTATGGAATAGTCTTCCAGTAGAAGTGGTAGAGGTTAATACAGTGAAGGAGTTTAAGCATACATGGGATAGGTATAAGGCTATCCTAGATATAAGATAAGGTCAGGGACTAATGAAAGTATTACTTTACTGAGAGGGTAGTGGATGTATGGAATAGTCTTCCAGTGGAAGTGGTAGAGGTAAACACAGTGAAGGAGTTTAAGCATGCATGGGATAGGTATAAGGCTATCCTAGATATAAGATAAGATAAAGCCAGGGACTAATGAAAGTATTCAGAACATTGGGCAGACTAGATGGGCCGAATAGTTCTTATCTGCCGACACATTCTGTGTTTCTGTAGGTATTAGGGCTAATAAAGGAACTCCGTCACCTGAACATTATTTAGAATGATTAAAAATGATCTATACATTGTGTTAGCAGAACTGCAAACAAATGGCTGAATTAGGAATAAAAATGTGTTTTAAATGCGTCTCCTGCTTATGACATCACATGGTATGATATGCAAATTGCTTTCAGTGGTAAATGTATAACTTGCGTATCAAAGCCTCATGGTGATGTCATAAAAAGGAGTCATCATAAACATATGTAAGTGGTATCTTAGAAGGGGAATTATGCAAGTGACAACAATATATCAAACAGCTCACCGGCAAAGGAATGTAGAGAACAATAAAGTATCCATATGCAAATGCATTCATGAAGAGACTAATGTGCTCTTCATGATGTCTGCTTATAAAACAGGTTGTGACTTGATATGCAAATCACAATCACACATTTGTAAGTGTAACAATTAAGGAAACACTAAAGACTCATATAAGTTCATAAAACCCGTGCATGTACTAAACAAACAAAAAAAATCAGATCTCGGAATTTCAGACCCCATCAGATCACATTGGACAACTCAGAGTTCACCAATGTGATACCCAAGGAGTTTGGTTTATTTCAGGGCAGGGGGCATGGTGACAGAACTTGGGGGCTTGTGGGTGATGGGGACATTGCAAGGGGCATGTGGACAGAACAGGGGGCATGGAGAGATGGCGTCTGCCATGATAAATAGAACAAATAGACCACGAGAAACCAATATATACATCATTATTTGAGATTTGATTTTAAAACTACTTCTGAACTACAACTTCCATGATTGCCTCCCAATCCTAAAAACTTGGGGGGGGGGGAGGTGGGGGGACAAAGGATGTAGTGGGGCTGGGCAACATGTGACTCTACAGGAGTTGCTAAACTACAATTCCAAAGCTTCCTAAGGATTTCCTACCTGCATTTACAGAATTTAGAGAATATTGAAAAGAAAAACCCATTTGGGTCCATGTCTTATAATCTTGGCTGATTAAAATGGGTTCACTTGAAGAGTGCCACTGTCTATCTTTACGCAGTCTATTTAACGGCAACCTCGTTTAGTAAATTACTGGAACCATAGTACGCGATCTGGAAAAAGCCTGGCATTTTCATATATATATTTATATTTTGTAAAATAAGCCATCAATGTACATTTTTACTGCCAGATCTCAGTGACTCTATTTGAGCTGTTATTTTGCACCACAGCTGTCGAACTGAATTCCAAGGATCATTACATTTAGTTTTTAATTCAAGCTGTATCAGAATTGAAGGATATCTACCATTAAACAATCAACAGAGAGAAACAAGTAATAGATCAGTTTTATTTTACAGCCTTCAGATTGTTACATTCCAATTGTACACTCCCTGCGGTATAGGTACATGTTGGATGGCAATCTACATTTTTCCGTTGAGTTGGAAGTAGGACGTTATCTAAAATGGAAAGAATTCAAACTGACATATTTCTGTATCTGGTTATGTTTTGGGCAATCATTTTGTGTACATAAACAGATGCAGACATCTTTTATTTCGCCATCAATCTTCTCCGACCCAATTAATTGCAATCCTGTATTTTTTCAAGTGCGTATGTTGGACGCAGGGTTGCGACTTGATCACTTTACTAAAAAGGTCCAACAGTGAGGACTCTGTGCCCAGGATACAATCAAAAATATTTAACAATCGGTAGCGGAATGATTATACGAAACATCCATCAGAACCCAGTCTAATGTAATCAAGGGAGGACACATCATAAAACCCGGCAGTGAACGAAACACTGCTAATTATAAATAAAGCTACAATGGGATTGTAAATATTTCAGATCCCGACTTGTCTGTAAATTCGAGATTCATCCTGAAATGACTTAAAGGACAACTGTAAGCAAAAAAAGAAATACAAATCTAATAATGACATGTGTAATTGAAAGATTGCATCAAGTGTAGACATTTCTAGAAATGCTTCAATGAAATAATACACACAAAGTACCATATTGGACCGTCTTTGCTCCATATAGTCAGACATGTTGTACAGAATCTTGGGTCACATCTGTCAGTTGTTCCTCCATCTGAAGGTAGATTCTAAACAATATGGCCGTCCCCAGAGAGAGCTATGTAGAGCAAAGAGGGCTCAGTAAAGTACTTTATTTGCATTCTTTCATTAGAGCATTTCAATTTGATATGTCTCATGTCATGTAATCTTTCAGTTAAACATAATCCCATTTTTTTGTTTGTGGTTGTCAATCAACCCTAAATGGCCAATGAACTATCTATGTGTTTAATACAATTTAGGGGTCTCTTCATGATGCTCTGAATTCTGGGACCAGTTGGATCATTTCATTGATCCAAATTGCCCTTTTAGTTTGACTATAATCACTGAAATACCTCCGAATTACCCAATATTAAATAGCAAAAAATAGCCTCGAATATCCCATTTCCCTTTCGAGAAATGGGTCTATTTGGCCAAAATTATCTAAAATACCCATGAAAATAATAAAAAATTGTCCAATTTTAATAAATAATTGAAATAAAATTACACACATACACATTTATATTATAAACACACACACACTATGTGTATATATAAATATCTTCATATATATATCTTTCTTTCTCAGTTAAGACTCTTATGTTCTGAGCTGTTCTATGGAATTAACAGTAGAGGAAAGATATTGAATCCAGTACAACCAAGCAGCCCCACATTTTAAATCCTCCATCACCGTGATTGCTTACCTCCATCTGAGACTGGACAACCCAAAGTGTGCGTCTCCCCCTCCCGCACTATCGGCCATCTTGTGCATGCACGCAATGGAATCCATAATTGGAAGATCTAAGGCGCCTACATTGGATTCTGTCATGTGCAAGACAGATTTGAACATGACCTAAGGAGGCAGGGTCGTGAAATGTTGGTTCAAAGTATCTACATACGTTTTGCCCCAAGGGCACCATCCAAAATATATTGGTCATCTTAGTGTTTCTATAGATTAACATTGATTATCATGTTTCTACCCACGCAGTGCAGGCAAGAACCTGTAATCCATTAGCATAGGCTAAAAAAAATACCTATTTAAGCTGTTTGAGATTTCTTTTTCCAGAAACCAAGGACAGACTTGAATTTGACGGGACACAACCCCAAATACTGGGACTGTCTCAGCAGAGGCCATGTCTGTTAGCAACTATGTGATGCACACACCAGTGAGATTAGACCACAATTTGACATTTTTTATGATGATGATTTGAAAGAACATGCTCACTTATTCCTCAGTATTGAAAAAAAAATAATACAAGAAATGATATCTCTAGACTTCAGCCTATCTTACATCAAGTCAGTGTTTTCCATGCTTTAAAGGGGCAGTTGCACCTATAGTATTATATACAGGAGAAGCATCAATTGGTTTAAAGTAAAAATAAGTGAATTTCACATATATTAAAGCACAAGAATAGTTATTTTGTTGGGTTGTCCCACAAAGATCCTACACAGAAAGAACATGAACTTATTTAATATATCCATCTATTTTATCACTTCTTTACATCTGTAAATCAGCCCATTAAAGGTTTTGCTGTTATTAAAATGTATTTAAAGGGGGAAAAAAATGTTTTAGTAAGTGTTGCACTGTATAAGCCAACAGCTTAGTCTGTTATTAAATTCAGTTGCATTACAAAATGATTGAGTGAAATAATGGAACAGTAAAACAGGTATATGTAGTACCGTATTTGCTCGATTATAAGACGACCCTGATTATAAGACGACCCCCCAAACTTTGGATATTCAATTAGGAAAAAAACTAAAAGCCTGAATATAAGACTACCCTATAGGAAAAAAGTTCAACTTGTATATATTCACATGTAAATTGCTTTTTTAATAAAAAATTATGATATCAAAAAATGTATTTCTAGTTTTTATTTCTTTTTATGTGCCAATGCTGCCTTTCTCTTTCCCTTGCCCCCATTTTTCTCTCTCTCTCTCCCCCCTCCCTCCCCTTGTCTCTGTCTCTTAACCCCTTCCCTCCCCTTGTCTCTGTCTCTTAACCCCCTCCCTCCCCTTGTCTTTGTCTCTTAACCCCGTATCGTGCAGACATCCCCCAGCTGCCCGATTTACCCTGGTGGCTAGTGGGGCAGCAGAGGAAGTCTGCGCGATGAGCGCAGACCTCCCCTGCTGCCGCCCGGCACGCTCGCCGGGACTTCTGTGACGAAAGCGGAAGTACCCGGCTTCTTCACAGAAGCCCCGGCGGTCGTGCCGGGCGGAAGCAGGGGAGTCTGCGCTCGTTGCGCAGACATCCCCTGCTGCTAGAGAGGGGGATCCAGGTCCCCTGCAGCTCTGCTGGGGACCTGGATCCATGTCTTATAATCTGACCTCAATTTGAGGTCAGATTATAAGAGGACCTCGATTATAAGACAAGGGGGATTTTTCAGAGCAAATATGGTATTTAGAATGAAAGCATTTCAGTGGCTTGATATGTCACCAGACTTGTTGTGTTTGGCAGAATGGTGGTATTTGTCAATCAATATTTATTGGATATCCTGCTTTATCTTTACAGTGTTGAATGGACTCTATCACCTACATTTGGTACTATTATTATTAAAAGTAATATATTAGCAAACTTGCAAGTGACTGCTTAAGTTAAGAAAAAACATGTGTTTGAATGTGTTTGTGGTGTCCCCTGCTTATGACATCACCTTGTGGCCTGATGTGCAAATTATACATTTGCTAGCACTGTACTATGGATGCTTTTTTACTCTCTACATTCACAGTGTAAGCAATGTTTAGCTCGGAGTGGGGTAGATTCAATGTGCAAATAATTAACGGACACAAGTGATTCAATGCCCTCTCATGGATCAATCAACGGATGTGTTAAAATCAATACCCCACACGTCAAAAAAGCCCCTCATAGAAAAGCACAGCCGATGCTTCAATGAACAGGACCCCCATTGTTTTGGACACTTGGGAAATTACATGTTTCGTTTCCCCCCATTCTTCCACATTGTTACTTACAGTGAAAAATGTTGTAGCTTCACTTGTGTTCTTTCTGTTATCAAACTGGCTTCATGCCCAGCTTCGCAAGTAAGATGTTTAGACTATAGGCGCCATTTTGTCCTGCTAGGCCAGGACATGTGCCTCATTATTTTGTCATAGCCTTGTCTGTTTGCCAAGAAATCAAGACTAAAGGTAATTAATATTTTCTTGATTGACCGAGATTTACCCCAAAGTAAACCATAGTTTCCTGTTTTAATGTATCATATGGTATTTTTCCTGCCCATAAATGACCGGAAGTAAGGTTATCTAAAATCTATATAAACACCAATTATTAGTTAGTTGACACAGAATGAGGAGACTATGTTGATGCGACGGCATTAACACAAGAATGAGAGATTAACCTGTAACCAACCAGGAGGGTATGTGATTTTATTATACCTATTGCAAACATATACATTTTACTTTATTTACTCTGCTTTTATTGTAATGGATTATTAAGTTGTTGGTTTTTTTGCATTGTCTATATTTATTTTAATTAAATAAAATATTTTAAAAGACAAAAGGTTATTGCTTCCAACTCCCTATGTTTTATTGTATTCTCAATTATTAAGTATAAATAGAGAAACCTGCCGATCTATATAATATTGTTAAAAGATATCTGTTTGGTTAGCCCTGCTAAATTCTAAGCAATCAAGACGTTACAGACGGGCATAGGGTACCACAGCGGTTACACCATTGCAAAGTAACAGGCAAAACATTTTAACCTTTTGACCTTTACCATAATGGGGAAGAAAAAAAAAAAAAGCAGCACATTAAAAACAAATAAGCACTGTGTAAAAATTGTAACCAAACGCCTAACACATGCACAATCCAAAACCCCCCCAAAAAAATTATTTAAACCCTATCAATGCCGGACAGTATTCAATAAGTATTTGTACACTGTTTTAAACACCCAGGCACATTTACAAACACATAATCATCCCCACAAATACCAAACATGAACTATACTTATGCATCATATCAAAACCAAACAAGCAGACATGCAATCATTTCCTGAAACATGCCACCTCATACACGTCAAGCACACACAACAGCCAGGGCCACTTTAAGACCATAGTGGGCCCTGGGCAAAGTCTTTTTCGCAGTGGGCCCCACTCAATCCAATTTTTCTAAAGTCGCAATGTGAAAAAAACTGTATGTAAATGTAATCATTTTAATATTATATACAACTATTTTCATATCACATTCAACTATTTGTTAATGTAATAAAAATGTTATTGAAAAATTGTATTCCTTGTTTTTTATTTCCATTTTCTGCACCCACATTGCACTCAAAGGACTTCACACAGCTCCATACAGTACCCACAGCACTTGCCATGCACCTATATTGCACCCACAGCACTTGGCTTGGACTCATATTGCACCCACACAATTTGGCATACCACAATGTCACTTTCCCTCACAGAACTGCCCCTGCAGAACAAGCCATAGTGTCACTTTCCCCCACAGTACATGTAATTTTGCCCCAGAGAACATGCCACTACATCACTTTATCAATTAAAATGAGCCACAGTCAGTATGCCCAGTAATATGTCACAGTCAGTATGCCCAGTAATATGTCACAGTCAGTATGCCCAGTAATATGTCACAGTCAGTATGCCCAGTAATATGTCACAGCCAGTATGCCCATTAATAGTCCACAGCCAGTATGCCCAGTAATATGCCACAGCCAGTATGCCCATTAATAGTCCACAGCCAGTATGCCCAGTAATATGTCACAGCCAGTATGCCCATTAATAGTCCACAGCCAGTATGACCAGTAATATGTCACAGCCAGTATGCCCAGTAATATGTCACAGCCAGTATGCCCAGTAATATGTCACAGCCAGTATGCCCAGTAAAATGTCACAGCCAGTATGCCCAGTAATAGTCCACAGCCAGTACGCCCAGTAATATGTCACAGCCAGTACGCCCAGTAATAGTCCACAGCCAGTATGCCCAGTAATATGTCACAGTCAGTATGCCCAGTAATATGCCACAGCCAGTATGCCCAGTAATAGTCCAAAGCCAGTATGCCCAGTAAATAGTCCACAGCCAGTACGCCCAGTAATAGTCCACAGCCAGTACGCCCAGTAATATGTCAGAGACAGTACGCCCAGTAATATGCCACAGCCAGTATGCCCAGTAATAGTCCACAGCCAGTACGCCCAGTAATAGTCCACAGCCAGTACGCCCAGTAATATGCCACAGTCAGTATGCCCAGTAATATGTCACAGCCAGTATGCCCAGTAATATGCCACAGCCAGTACGCCCAGTAATATGTCGCAGTCAGTATGCCCAGTAAAATGCCACAGCCAGTATGCCCAGTAATAGTCCACAGCCAGTATGCCCAGTAATATGTCACAGCCAGTATGCCCAGTAATAGTCCACAGCCAGTACGCCCAGTAATATGCCACAGTCAGTATGCCCAGTAATATGCCACAGCTAGTATGCCCAGTAATAGTCCACAGCCAGTACGCCCAGTAATATGTCACAGCCAGTATGCCCAGTAATATGCCACAGTCAGTATGCCCAGTAATATGTCACAGTCAGTATGCACAGTAATATGCCACAGCCAGTATGCCCAGTAATATGCCACAGCCAGTATGCCCAGTAATAGTCCACAGCCAGTACGCCCAGTAATAGTCCACAGCCAGTATGCCCAGTAATATGCCACAGTCAGTATGCCCAGTAATATGCCACAGCCAGTATGCCCAGTAATAGTCCACAGCCAGTACGCCCAGTAATAGTCCACAGCCAGTACGCCCAGTAATATGCCACAGTCAGTATGCCCAGTAATATGTCACAGCCAGTATGCCCAGTAATATGCCACAGTCAGTATGCCCCGTAATATGTCACAATCAGTATGCACAGTAATATGCCACAGCCAGTATGCCCAGTAATAGTCCAAAGCCAGTATGCCCAGTAATATGTCACAGCCAGTATGCCCAGTAATAGTCCACAGCCAGTACGCCCAGTAATATGTCACAGCCAGTATGCCCAGTAATATGCCACAGCCAGTATGCCCAGTAATAGTCCACAGCCAGTACGCCCAGTAATATGTCACAGCCAGTACGCCCAGTAATATGTCACAGTCAGTATGCCCAGTAATATGCCACAGCCAGAATGCCCAGTAATATGTCAGTCAGCATGCCCAGTAATATGTCACAGCTAGTATGCCCAGTAATATGCCACAGCCAGTGTGTCCATTAATATGCCACAGTCAGTATGGCCAGTAATATGTCACAGTCAGTATGCCCAGTAATATTTCACAGCCAGTATGCCCAGCAATAGTCCACAGCCAGTATGCAGCAGCCAGTATGCCCTGTAATAGTCCACAGCCAGTATGCCCAATAAAATAATCCCTACTCCTCCAGTATTTACCTTGGTGCCTCCTCCACAGTCTTCTCTACACACGCTGCGGGCAGCACTAAGAGTAAGCCAAAGTGCATCCGATGGATGCAGACTGTCGGCTGCTGCACACGTGACAGTCTCCGTGTGAGACAGTCATGCAGGCAGCGGAAGGGGGGAGGGAGCATATTGGGCCAGCAGGGGCCCCTTTAACCAGTGGGAGATGGGCAAGTGCCCACTTTGCCCACTGGAGGGTCCAGTTTCCTCGAGGGAGTTCAATGGAGGGAACTTGCAGATAAATATACTGTGCAAGGCAGAGCTTGTGTATGTGCAGAGAGCAGTGTTGCCCCTCGGATCCAAGTTGAGGGCTCACAGTGATTTTACCATCTCAAGTTTAATAAGAAAAGTTATGCTCAATTGAATCTTATGTAGAGGAACTGGAGGAACTGTGCTGTTGACTGAAGCAGACAACATTAATAATAATTTTTTGGGGGAGGCCCATATGTAGAAACTTGCTCACAAGTTTAACATTAAAGTTATGGATGTTATTAATGCCTTTTTCAAATCAACAGTTATTGGAACAGGTAAGGTTGAAATTCAGCCGGTATTTTACCGGCAGGTTGGTAAAAAAAATGTAGTTGAGGCCAAGGGTCACTCTGTGGAGAAAATAGCATGGCCGGTATTTTTTGTAAGAAAAGGTTGACTGGCAAACAAAGTATACCTGGCGTTCTGATTTGTATCTCGCCATACAGGAGGGAATATTGCTTTTAGGTGTCACTGGTCTACTTTTGCCCTGTTGTTTGTATGCACCTAATGCCATCACCTAAAGACCCTACTACCCTGAACTTCTGGGTAAATCCAGGAGATATCTAGGATACAGAAAAACTATACTGCCAGGGGAACTGGGTCAGTGGGACTGGAGCGAAAACCCACTACTAAAAAAAAACAAAACAGCTGTCCATCCAGCAATTTCCCTTTAGCAATATTGGCAGGAATGAGGAGCAGCAATTCTGCCGTACAGATGAGGACAAGCAGCAAAGTAGAATAAAATATAATCAGACTAGATTGCAGTTTACCAAAAAAAAAAAACAATTTTCAAATCACTGAAACAGCAATTTCTTTGCCATGCACTTCTCATTTCAAGCATGAAATATGTGCACAGATAAGAAGTTTGTCAGGCAAGGCTCAAAAATAAACATATTTATTTTATCACTTATTTCTATACACAGGTATACCTTTTTTCAGTATTAGTGGGGTGCACTTTGTGAAAGATTTTGAAAGCACTTATCGGTAAATAAGAAAAAAGGGTTTTTGTCAGCGGATCCAATTATATGGCAAAAAGTAAAAGCAAATGTGATCCAACAATGCCTTATTGGAGAGGGGTATTGTGACACAATTCAACTGGAACCATAGAAAATAGAAACAATGGGATAATTGGGTAAACACACTTATGGAAGGTGGATGGGATTAGATAGGTAATGTAACTAACGGGAAAACAGGGGAAAAGTGGAGGGAGATATTCTGGCCTATGGAATCTGCACCCCCCCCCCCCCCCCGCGCTATATAGGATCCATGTGAGTTTGTCTGTCCTCCTGTGAGAACCGGGGAAAATGGTCAGAGTGGAGAGAGAGACAGGAAAAGGAAGGAGGGCCTCACAGGTATCTTGTCGTGTCTGATATGTTTGTCTGGTCCTGTCATAAATAATTTGTTTCCGAAGAGAAGGCCCCTGGGTCCAAACTCTAGTTACCCAGAGGCTTCACCCGGTATATATATGTATAGTAGCTTAAATCTAAAATTAGATGTAGCAAATAAAATGTATCAAAAGAAACCTGATATATAAGACACAATGATGTTTATTTCATAAACAAAATACAGGAAATGTATAAAAAGATAAAAACTGAGGGTCAAAAAGAAAAGAAAAAAAAAAAAAGAAAAAAAAAAAGAAAAAAGGGTTTTTGTGCCATTGTGCCTGGCAAGGGAAAATAATGAACGGAAGCGCTGGGTTAAATGGTTTGCTAACTTTGACTTAAAGGGACTCTGTCAACCGAAACGTTGCTCACTCTGTGAATGTAGAGAATGTGGACCACCAGGTGCTCCACGAGTGAATAGCATACCTCCCAACTTTTGGTGATGGGGTCCCTTTAAGGTGGAAAGAATTAATGCAGGGAGCCTTTTATCCTCGAACATTCTATCACAGAATGCTCTGTGGAGTGCCACGCCCATTGTTTTAAAGCGGTAGATCTGACATTTTTATTTTGCTAAAGAGCGGCAGGGTGGGAGTACAAAATAAAATCACTGCTCGCCATCTCTTTCACATACTTTAAATGCCTATAAGGCGCACTACTTTAAAAACACAGGAACAGAAAATGAAATTGAATTGAAAAGGAGTTATCATGCATGATAAATGAGGCAGGGCTCACATCCACAATCGATAAAAAGAATTTCAAAACTTTTACTCTATAAAAAAAATTAAAAAAAAAAGCTATCAGGATGACATAGTACAAATAATGCCAGATTTTGAGAAAAGTACAGAAAATGGCAGCATTTATGACTCCTTTAACCGTGAAAGCAACAGAGATATAGGACACATATTTTTAGATTTTCCCCTTTTGGTTTATCTTTTTTTCACAGTAAAGCATGGTAATATTTTTATCTCAGGTCTACAAAGCTGCTATAAACAGAATGCTATCCTGGCTCTCTCCTTCACAGATAACAATAAAATACTGCGCCCCCGGGGTGTGCAAACTGTGGCATCCAGGCTATATATTTTCTGTGTGTTTTTAATATGTATAAGTTGATTGTTTATGTGGTTGGAGGTTCTGAGAAGGTTGGCAGCTCAAACCGGGTGGGAAGGGGATCTCGGTATGCCAAAATGATGTCATTTCTATAAGTAAGAGAGGGTAGTAAGCATGCGCAGTTTGTCTTTATTGCGTTGTGCTTTCCTTTTTGTTAATATCAAAATTGTATTTTTTTGGTTTAAGTTGCAACATAAAACATACGCGAATCTAATGCGTCATCGATTCTAACGCGCACTAAAATGTTGCAAAAAAAGGCACGCGTTATATTCAAGTAAATACGGTAATATGGAGAGTGTAACACAAACAGAGGAGAATGAATCCACCATGATCCATACCTCAGGTACAATAACTTCACATAGCAGCAAATGAGGATGTCCGAGATCAAGAGTAATTATTATAAGTATACTACGAAAGCTGGCGAGAGAAGCAAAGCATATAAACAGCAGATGGAAACACATCAATTTGCAACATTGTAGCTCCCAGAAAAAAGTTGCATTCCTAGCATATGTATGATGAAAGTGAGTATAAACACTTAATAGGCTACACAAACAGAAGAAAGAAAAAAAAAATGGAAGAAAAATAGTTTTTCTTCACAGTGGCATGGAGCGTCACCACACAAGCTGGAAAGGTAACCTTCTCTATCACCTGACACCTAAAGAGATCTAAACTATTTGGATGGGTCTGAAAATGCTTGCCAAAGGAGAATATCTCAAAACCTTTGCATATGGGGAACCTACATATACAGTTAATAAAACTTAGAAAAAGTGTTAGAAAAAAACAAACAAAAAGATAAATAACTTGTTACTTCCTTAAGGAGCTATTCCATAAATGAAATGCAATGTATAGATCTTTTTTTTACATTTTGTTCGTTCTGCGCACCTATGCAGTAATATAAAAGTTTAATATTTAACAGTTCCCCTATTATCTGTGGAAGGCTACGCCCACTGTTTTTTTTTTCATTTATAGTTTTTTTTTATTGGTTATATCAGTTAAATAGTCCCAATAATTATAAATATTTCCAGGTAAACATTTTTTTTTAAAGTCTTACTTATAAATGTAACATTTTGTTATTATTCAATAAGGGTAAAGGTCAGGGAATGATCAGTAACAATACAGTGTTAAAATACTTGTCCATTTGTGCAAATAGTGTGTCTCTAGATTGTTTACATGATGGATTTTTGGCCCCAATGGGCCAGGAAGAGGGTCATTATAATAATTAAGTCCACCACTTATCTAGTCTCCGCCTAGTTCCTTTGGAGTTATGTTTTACTTTTTGTTACTTTATGTTGCCAGGAAAAACGATTTCTGTCTCTTTCCTTTGTTCTCTTTCTTCCTTTTCCACTAGTTTCCTGGGAATACTGCTAACCGTGTGCTCCACAAAACTGTTTATACTTATCTTGAAGTCATACATCATTCATTCTCGATTCATTCTAAGGACTTGTCCTCTGGTGATCAGGGTAGGAGTTCCCATAGTGAGGGTTCTCTGGTATCATGTTGGAGTCTCCCCCAGCCCATTCTCCAAGTAGGGTTTCAGATGGTCTAGTTAGAGGAAAGGGCATAGACCTCCCACGGTGCCCAGATTTTCTCAAATTCGTTGAGTCTTCTGTTTCGCCCATGAAATCCCCTTTCCATTGTATACTGAAACCCAATCTGTGTGAGGACTTCCCTCCATGCTAATTCCCCCTTCCATTTCCATTTTCTAGCTATTGTTATTTTTTTCTGCCATAACAATGTGAATTAACAAAACTTTTTGGTATCTTGTCAAGTTAGAGAGGCCCAGGTGTAACAAAAACAACTGGGATGAGAGAACCACTGGATGGTTATATAGCCCAGCCAGGAGTTCCTGTATCGAGAATTTCAATTTATTTAGGGCCATGCATTGCCACCAGATGTGTGGAAGTGTTCCAACATCCGATGAGCAGCACCAGCATCTGTCTGAGTTCAATAGGATAAGGTACCAACGTCTAGTGACCTTAATATGTAATTCTATCAAGGTGATTGAGTGAATGCTTTGTGTTGTAATTGCCGAAGCCCTAGTCTACTCCTCTATTGAATGGGATGTGTTCAACTCACTCTCCCACCTATAGCTAGGAGGGTCCTTCTCTTCATGGTTTAGGGTTTGAAGGAGTTTAGAATTTCTAGAAATGTGTTTTGTCTTTTTATGAATACCCAGCCATTCTTCTAGTTGGTGAGAGATTAAGATCCTCTTTGAGGAAATTAAGTTTGACTCTCAGATATGAAAAAGTTTCACTGTATGATAAATTATACAGTTCTTCAAGCTGTTGGAAAGGCATTATGATATCTTGATTGGCAATGTGTTCTAGGCGTGTTATTCCCTGTTGTTGCCATCTCTTTAAATTAATATCTGTGATGGAATTTTGTATGACCTCGATTGGTGTTGAGAGTAACAGGGAATCTCCTATCTTAAATGTACTTTTTAATTTTTTTTTACAGTAATAATAGCATCACGTATAAGTGGATTACTGTACTTGGTTATAGCATTTGTTTATTGTGTCTGGGGTGGCCCAAATCATGGAAAAGGGATCGCAGTCTTTAATATCGGCTCCTACTGTCTGGAACCATACCGGAGAGTTGTTCAAATTCCTATCCCATGCTAAAAAGTGGGTTAGCATCGTGGACTCATATAAGTTTATAAGGTCCGGGAATGATACTCCCCCCTTAGAACTTTTTTTTCTTTAGCATGGAGTCGCTTACTCTCGTCTTTTTATTTTTCCAGATGTAATCAGCCAGGAACCTCTGTATTTGGGTTAGGGTTTTTAGTGGAACTGTCAATGGTATCATCCTAAATAAGTATAATGCCCTTGGGAGTAAATAAGCATTAGACTATAGAGATGTTGTATTTAGACAAAAACTGCTTCAAAGTACTGTTTCAACCCGGTCGAAAGCCTTCTCAGCATCAAGTGCCAAGAAGGCCTCCTTCAGGTGTTGAGATCTGCATCAATGTATAAGGTTGAATATTTTTTTTGTGTTATTTGTGCTGCTCCAACCCTCTATGAACCCTGTCTGGTCTCGAAGTATGAGACTTGGAATGACCAATTTCAGTCTCTCTGCTAAAATCTTGAACTTGATGTACTTGTTGGGTCCTTCCCTGGCATTAAAATTGGTGTAATTGTCGCTTGTAGTAGTTCTTCTGGTAGAGTTCTTTTGTTAGGGATGTTTAATAATAATTGAAATAGTATCAGTGCCACTATATGTTGTAGTTTAGAATAGAAGGGAGATGAGAAGCCATCAGGGCCTGGAGATTTACCTGTTTTTAAGCAGCATGCTCCATCAATGGCAATGCCCTCTTGTGGTGCGAGCTTCGGAAGTGAAAAAAAATTAACTTCCGTTGCTCTGAATATGTTGCTTGACTGCCCCTAGAGGCAATTTTTTTTTTTTTAATTAACTAAAAAACTAGTATTAAAGTAAGATTAGCTGTTAGGGTTAAAATCAAATTTAAATTAAAATATATTAAGGGATAGCATAAGGGTTAGAGTTGGGGTTAAATTTAGTGTTAAGGTTAAATATAAGGTTCGGGTTGGGGTCAAGAGGTCAATTTAGAAAAAAACCCAAAAAACACTATTTTTGTTGTTTGACCCCATAATTCGCAAAAAAATACAGAAAAATATGGAAACATGCATATTTCTGAACTCGGGACAACATTTAGAAACTATTTATATGGGGTCTTTTTTAATGATTTTATTTGTGTAATTTATATTTTAGGTCAAATTTAGAAAAAGTGTTTTTTTTAATTGTTTCATCATATTTTATGATTTTTTTTGTAGTGAATTATAAGATATGATGAACATAACGGTATCTAATGAAAGACCTTATGACGATAAAAACAACATATAATTTGTGTGGGTGCAGTATGTGAGATAGAAGAGAATTACAGCTGAAAACCCTAGAAATGTCAAAACAGCCATTGTCAGCAAGGGAAAGTCAAGGTAAAAATGTCTTTTCACTAAGGGGTTAAACACAGGAAAAAAAACTAAAAGAAATTGAAAATTAGTTATCATGAATGATAAATGAGGCAGGGCTCACATCCATAATCAATAAAAAGTAGATAAAATTTCTCCTCTATAAAAAAAAATGCTATCAGGATGACATAGTACAAATAATGCCAGATTTTCAGCAAAGTACAGAAAATGGCAGCATTTATGACTCCTTTAACAGTGAAAGCAGCAGAGATATAGGACACATATTTTTAGATTTTCCCCTTTTTTTGGTTTATCTTTTATTCACAGTAAGAATGGAAATATTATTATATCAGGTCTACAAAGCTGCTAGAAATTAAATGGTATCATAGCACGCTCCTTTATGCAAAGCTTAGCTGCAGCTAGCAGTGTCTGTGGCAAAACAAAGACAAAAAAATGTGCCTCCCCCACCAAAATGTACGTCCCATAAGTATTTATTTTTTATCTGCCCACTTTACATACACTTGGGGCTTTGCAAGCACATGGCATGGTACTCTACCATAATATTGCTTCATAATTGTATTTCACATCAACCAAAGGGGAGGTAATTGTAAAAATAGTTTTATAAAGAAGGATAAATTAATTTTAACTTTAACTAAAACATAATAAAGTTTTTTTTTCGGCATGGTTGTTTTTTCAGATGAAAGAAAATATTTCAGGGTAACGCAAAGTACTGCACCATCTGCCTATTGTTTACTGTGGTTCATTATTGTTATCACCCATACCTAGGTTACCCTTTAGGCCTTTGGAGATAATCTATTTGTTGCCCTCTTTCTGTAATCAGAGTGGGAAGAATTTAAGGTGAGAAAAGAAAGTGGGAGGCGCATCTCAGAACAAGAACCGACAGCGCTAAAATAGCCTGTACTATAGTATGGTATCTACTCGGAAGGGGGGGGGGTCACCAATAATAAGATACAGTCTTACGTTTTTTTTGTTTTCAACAGTGAGAGGAAGGAGGGGATGCTGTGGGCTTTCAGATCCTTCAGTGAGTAAGTGAAAAACAACAGCAGGATAGAAGCTTCTGTAGTCAAGTAGATTCTAATATATAAAAAGAGGATTGCATTAGCTGATACAATAGGGGTTATGTATCAAGGTCAGTTCTAGGGCAAAGTTCTAAAAGTCACCATGGAAGCCAAGGGAATGTTCCTATCAATTAGATCACTTTTAGAACTTTGCCCCAGAAAGTACATTTATGGGGTCTATTAACTAAACAAGGATCTGTAGTGAATTAGCAAGGATATTGTAAACATGAAAGCAATATCAAGGTTGTCACTTTTTTTTATGAAAAAAAAAAAAAAAAGTATTCTGTCTGTCGCTAAAATACTGTCTGGGTGCCAACCCTAGCCAAGATAGGAAAGCTGGAAAAATATTCTCCAACTTTTCAACCAAAGATGTACTGTCCTTTACTGCTCTGAGTACAAGCAGCAACCTCATGGGACACAGCCAAAATGAACTGGACAGATCAGCCCCTCCCCCCCAAAAAAAGCCTATCCCATAAAATCTAGTACTCCAGCATGTGGCTCCATTTATATACATGAACCTCTATAACAATGTATAGATCATTCTTATTCTGCGCTCTCCCACTGCACCTATTAGTAAGAAGCTAGATTTCTGATAAGATGCACATCAGTTTTGATCTCAGTTTGACCACATTGGACTTTTATAACAATTGCAGTCATCGCTGTGCATTCCTTACAGGCAGAGCTTACTTTTCTTACATGTTTGTAATGTAGAGTGCGTCGTCCTTTCTTCCTCCCGAGGTAGCTGGGCGCTGAGCTTGTGAGCGGTCATGCAAAGAAGACCAATTTATTAATTGTCTTGGCAAACCCACCCACACTGTGATTTTGTTTGCCTTTTAAGCCAATGCCTTACGATCTAACAATTAACTCTTTGGGTGTCTAATACTGCACATTGTTCCTTGTACATTGCAAAAATAAGTCATGCATTTGCTGTTAAATGAATGCTATCAATACAAGAATATATTTGCATGCCTCCCTATAAGGACTGGCACTCGCAAGCAAGGACGTTGTTACAGTTCACCCATTCACGTTTATACATTCTTGTGTTTCTATTTTAATGACAAGTGATGTCTCTACTGAGACTACATTACAGTACAGCCCTGTACAGTGCTTCAGTGTTTTTTTTTTGTTTCCTTTTGACCCCAACCCTAACCCTAACCCTAAATCTAACAGTAGCACTAACCCTAACTCTAACCCATCTGTAACCCTGACTCCAGATCTAGGGCTGTTTGGATCCAGGGTTAGTTTGAGATTTTTTTTTACTGCAATGTTGCTGACTGCCTCTAGAGGCAGTCTAGCAACTGCAACAGAGCAATGGACGTGAAGTTTGCTTACTTCCGTCGCTCTTCCCGGCTACAGGGCTGCGCCATTTTGGAGGGGCAAACAGCGTTTGCGATTATAGAAGAATAATTTGAGCGGTGGAAACGATCATTTTTTTTTAACACAGGCAGTATATATACAGATGCTGCACAGTGACCTAATTACCTGCACCCTGCTCTTTTTTGACATTCTATCTGTGTCAAAATCCTGGCCTGTATCCTACTCTGTGGTAGCATCCCGTCTTTATGGCTGACCTGTCTCATATGGTACAGTGTGGCAGCACCCAGCTCTGCACCCTGCTGGTAAAGGCATTAGTAAAAACAGAGAAGCACTCATGCTACTGGTGAGACCTCACTTGGAGTATTGTACACCGTGCTAGAGAATGTATCTCCAGAAGCACAAAAAGATACTCTGTAGAGAGTCCATAGAAGGGCGAATAAACTGGTTCTTCACTTACAAAATAATGATTAGCAGATTTGTTAGAGGATCTTAACATGTATAGCTTCAGAGGAAAGATGAGATAGTGGAAAATATAATAGAAATATTCAAATATATAAAGGGAATCAACACAGTAATGGAGGAGAGTGTATTTAAAAGAAGTAAAACTGCCCTTCTTTTGCTGTTTCAGCCAATGTAGAACTCAATAAGGCGCTGAAACGCGCCTCCTTAGTGTCTGGGAATATCTGCCAAAAACTGGCGGAGGTCCTTCGCCCACACTGAAAAGTGTCGTGAGTCATAAAAAGGTGCAAGCTCCATTCTACATGAACAAAATGGCGATCGCAGCTTTTTTTTTTTTTTTTTTACCTGTCCCGACACTTTGCAGTTGTTATACATGACCCTCATGGTATTAAATTATTACTTTTTTGTAAATAAATGGCCAGATGACCCCAGTTTAGTAAATAGATCTCATATTTGGAGCACTGGTCCACAGTTACCCATGGAGAATATTGAAAGCTGTTAACTGTCTGGCAAGTTAGGTGCAGGTGATTTAAGATGAGATTAACATTAGTAGTTAACAACGCATTAACGCTGGGCCAAGTCTTGTCTGTTTGTAGGAGGAATTTACCAGGTTTCTCCCAGCACAAGGTGCAGTCATGTCAGTGTTCAACTCACTTGCCCCTCACTTTTAGTGAATAACTCCCAACATATTCATTATATCGGAAGTATGAGTTTTATACCAGCTGTGGGTGCATTTGTTTGCCCACCGGAATATTCCTGAGTACCACGGTGCTGAAAGATCCTTGTCTGAACATCCATATTGCAAAAAAAAAATGATAAAAAAAAAATTCTTATCAGCAAAACAACAATGTAACGAATGCTGTACGAAGCAGAATGATATCAATCATTAATAAAGTTTTGCCAACATCAAGTTCCTTGAAATAGGATTCAGCATTTTCATAAACACGTGGAATATTTCCAAGTGAGTGATGCTGTAAAATCTGTTGTGGGAAAGCTGGAGGTTTGGATAAACACATAAAAAATATTGTGACAAAGCACAAAAAGTCATAAGGGAAGCTTTCCCTGCCCGTTACCTTGCATCAGGTTTGGTGTAAAAGTCTGTTATGAAAGGAACTTATATATAAAGAATAGGTACGACTTTTTTATTCATTATATTGTGTCTTTTGGAAACAGCCTCAGTTTCATTTGAGAAGTTCTAATCCTAGGACATAAAGGACACAAAAGGATGGGGGCAGCCATCTTTCTTTTTAAAGGTCACAATAGTGTAGGTAGTGTTTATGCCATTATCCCCACATTCTAGAATGCACACCTAATTTTAAAATGGTGGCACATGCTTATTACAGAAAAACAAAACAAAAAACAATTTAGCTAGTAAACATATTATTATTCCCAAGTGAATTGTGTATGTGCATATGTGTTTCAAGACAGAGTTATTGCATTAGGTACAAAGCAGTATAACAAATTGTTTATTGAGATGGATTTGTGATACAGATGCATAGACTATATTCTCACAGTGTCTACCTAGTGTACTCAATTTGGAAGACCCATGTGTGAACATTTAGAGCATCTACTGGACTATGCGAAGATGCTTTGGATGGTGGACCAAACTTTAGAGCACTGAACTGTAGAGACCTGAAGGAACCGACATTTCCAGTCGTCCTTTGAGTTTGAGGTCATGAAGGTAAGTATCCTGAGGATAAGATGTGATTGTTAAAGTCTTCAGTTTGAAATGTAGGAGTCGACAGTTATATTCAGCATTAGTGGGGTCTTGAACATCGAAAAAAAAAAATAAGAAATGAAGAAGGCGTTACTATTTGTTGTAGCCAATTGAATTAAGAAGGTTCATGATAAATGTGTTGATCAAACTTTTCCTTGGTTTCTGTGGACATTTGGAGACAAGAAATAATCCCCTGAGAATTTTTTTCGAACATCCCCTGTTGGTAATAGTGTCAGACATATCATAAAATGGCAAGCTGTACCACACATATCATGGCGCAGCATATATGTCAAGTTCTAACATCTAACCATGCATAAAACAAAAAAGTTAAAGATTTTTTTTTTTAGTAGTAGTTCATTTTGAAAACAGACTGTCAAGGGAGACTCCATCTTGTCACCCTTTACCTTCTTTCAGCTTTAAAATCTGTCACTCTGAAATGTATTTTCTCTGCCAACTGTTTGAATGCTTATATTAACAAGAATGTCCGTTTTTGCTCCAAGGAGCCAGCCTAGCTAATAAACATGAATACTTCCTAGAACTCGACCTTCCCACTAGAACATTTTAATTAAACTATAGATTTTCTTGGAACAGCTGGAGAGCCGCAGTTTGCCTACCCCTGTTCTGGGGGATCCACACCAAATTTTTTGGACATTTTAGAACACCTCCTATTTAACTTGGCCAACTGGTAATAGCATCAGACACGATGAAACTGGACAGCCTGCTAAGTCACTTTGCACAGATTTAAACCAAAGTTTTTTTTGACTACAGTGTTCTTAAACCAACACGTTGAGACAAAAGTGCCACTAAACCACATCCTACAAGGTAATTCAATAATACTACTTTACTGAGTTCTTATCCTACAAGTGGTACCTTGATGTGAGTGAATCCACATATATATATATATATATATATTTATATCACCATTTATTCTGCAATACTACACTATAAGTTTTTGTATATATCTTTTCTTCCCTTTGCAAACCATGGAGAGGATTACCTCTACACATAGGGTAAATACTAGTATGTAGTGTTTTGGGAAGCACACTATTCACATTTTTGTTTTTTATTGTCTGACTGCAGTCATAACATACAGTTGCCACCATTCTCCGATAAGGTTATTTTCACTAGCACTGTCTTTTATCTACTTGCTTATTCAGCTGTATCCACCACAGGAGAACCACATTTTGAACGTTCTCCCTCCTAACGACTGGTAACCAATGAAATAAAAAACATTGTCAGGTCATTGTGCATACAGGAACTAAACTAGCATTGAGCTTTCATTACTTGTTCAAATGATTATGCTGATACAATGGCCGCTATGACATCTCGTCTTTTCAGCTCCAAAAAACTGCTTCTCGGTGAGTTCCAAAAGCATTATTAAATACTATGCAAGTGCTCTAATGAAAGCAAAGGACACTTTAAAAACATGTAGTCCCAGCACAAAAGGAGGGTATTATAGAGTAGTCTTCACTGAAGGCCTCTTTATTTGATTATAAGAGAATGCCATCTGCAATCATGCAGTCAGATGGAGGCCATGAATACATAACAGATCAGTAACTACATATGAAGTGAGTTACCATAGCTCTCACTTGTTTTGGGAGAGAATATTTAAAACCGTAGCCATTTATATTCATGCTGTGCTACTGAATGAAGATTATAATGCTACTTATACATTTCAACCAGATTGGTTTTAAGGCATAATTTATTTCTACAAAAAAAAAAAAATTCCTTTGAATCTTTTTTTTTTTTCATGTTCCTAATTTGTGTGATTATTTACTGCAGCTAATACTCCTAACTGTTTGTGATAGGCAAACTATACCCTGACTCCATTATCAGATTCACTTTGTTATTATTTTTTTTAGGTCCATGCCTTTGAAATGGAATTCTGGGCTACGATACAGATTATAAAGAGGTAGAATTATTTGTAAAGTGATTTGAGTAAAACAATTTAAAAAATTGTATACAAATACTAACTGGAAGCTGCATGCTTTGTATTTCCAAGATTTGTTTTTAAATTTGAATTATTTCATTTTTTTATTTTTTATTTTAGATTACCAGTTCATATTTCCATTTTAAAAATTGATAGTTGCTTTTTTCAGATTTAAATTTAAAACTTTGGCCTTGATACAATCCCCAATGTAAAAATCTATTTTATCAATCATTAAAACTGCCAGAAAAATAGTTGAAAACACTATCTATTCTAAAGTTCTAAAAGTGACCCAGTCATCCTGAAAACCAATGAAATGTCCCTGCTGATTAGATCCCTTTTAGAACTTTGTTCCAGAATTGAGATTTTTTATTTTTTTAAATGACCTACTATGATATTTCTCGTCTGTTGTGGAGCATTTTGTGGTATATATAAACAAATATGAGACTTTTTATTTACCTTTTGTGTTATTGTTATACAGTTTTGAAGTTGGAGATATGGATTTAATCCCCACTATGTTATTTGTATTGCCTATCTTCTACCAAGTTATAGTGAGTGATAAGCTGCTCCCTTGCTTTGATAAGATGATACTGCAGACAGTTTTATACACTGGAATATAGACAAATCTCCTATATGTATGACAATAAACCGTCTCTAAGAAAAAATATGAGGTGCGTCACTATATATCCCGATGAAAGTATAATTATATTCAAATCAAAACTTTCTGGGGGAAAAAATGATGCATTTTTCATTGGTCAATCTATACTGCTTGGGTTATAAGATGCAATCCCCCCAAAAAAATACATACAAAGCAAAACATATTTATGCCAGATTCCTGATTGCAATTTACTGAGCAGCAGTGTTTGCAGTTTGTAGAATATAGCTTCCAGTACACTCATTTGGCAGGCTGTAATTGAATAAAAGGCTTGTTCACCCTTTCTGAATTTCTACCAGTTTATTGCTATTAACCTGATTAGGACTAACTAACTAACTTAACTCCTCCCACTTCTCATTCAATGCATACGTATGTACGTGCAGCCATATTTTTTTGGGAGGGACACATATATTGTTCATGCTGCCCTGCAGAATAATGAATTATATAAATACAGAGCGATATTAACCCCTTAGTGACATGACCTTTTGACCTTGTCTGTCCCTTGGTGACAAGGGCTGTTTTTACATTTCTGGGCTGTTTGTGTTTAGCTGTAATTTTCTTCTTTCTCACATACTGTACCCACACAAATTATTATTATTTTTTTATCGCCATGCGTAGGGTTTTTTGTTAGATATCATTATGTTCATCATATCTTAGAATTTACTACAAAACAAATCATAAAATCTGATTAAAAAAATAAAAAAAAACACTTTTACTAACTTTTACCTAAAAAATTATTTACACAAATACAATCATTAAAAATGGCCCCATCTAAATAGTTTCTAAATTTTGTCCCGAGTTTAGAAATATGCTTGTTTCCAAGTTTTTATGCATTTTTTAACCCTAACCCTACATTTAACCCTAACTCTAACCCTTATGCTAATCCTTAATTTATTCTAATTTTAATTTAATTTTAACCCTTACCATTATGCTAAACCTAATTTAATTCTAACCATTATTCTAACCCTAACACTAGATTTTTAGCTAATTACGTCTTTTTGTTTTTACATTGCAATGTTTCTGACAGCCTCTAGGGGCAGTCAGCATCCTAAACAAAGTATTTTGGCTTTGTTTAGGATGCTTTCGAGAGATATCGGTGTGGGATCACCTATGATTTTTGAAATCAGGCTAACCTGATGGCTACCTGCTTCCTATGGAATCATGGCAGCTGTCGGTCAGAGGATAAACTGGCGCGTACTGTCAAACGTACATTCCATTGTATCCTCACACTAGGGACAACTAACATTTCACTGGTGCTTCTATATTAACGTTTTGTGTTCCTTTTAGTCCACACTGGCTGTTCCTACCAATAGGCACCAGCTCTGGGGGGGAGGCTACTGTCTGCTGCCCAGGATACAGACCGCACAGCTACTGAGAAAGAGAGCACACACAAGGGGGTCCCTGGTGTGGTAAGTCTGTGCCGAGCATCTTATTTGAGCAGGTCTGTGGCTCAGAAAATACAGACCTACTCTTACTTTCAAATGAAAAGGGAGCATGGGGATATGAATTCATGCACAGGTCCATGTTTACTGTATGTGTGTGTTTCTGCCTGCATGTTTGTGTGACTGTGCATCTATGTAACTAGGCTTGCCGATATGCGACTGTGTGATTATGTATGTGCTTGCGTGACTTTATGTGTATGGGGGGGGGGGGGGGGGGCAGCGTTTTAATTCTTGACCAAGGCTGAACAATTTCTTGAGCCATGGTGGGGATAGAGAGACAGACATGGAGAGAAAGCAAGAGTGGTAAGATTGCATTTGTTTGAGTAACAGATTGTTCATGTGAGAGTTGCAGGATTGCACAAAAGTGTGAGTGGCAGAATACACATGTAAGAGTGGCAGGTTTACATGTGTGTGTGTCTGAGTGAGTGGCAGAATGTACATGCAAGAGTGGCAGGTTTACATTTGTGTGTCTGAGTGAGTGTCAGAATGTGCATGTAAGAGTGGCAGGTTTACATGTGTGTGTGTCTGAGTGAGTGGCAGACTGTACATGTAAGAGTAGCAGGTTTACTTGTGTGTGTGTGTCTGAGTGAGTGGCAGAATGAACATGTAAGAGGAGCAGGTTTACATGTGTGTGTGTCTGAGTGAGTGTCAGAATATACATGTAAGAGAGGCAGGTTTACTTGTGTGTGTCTGAGCTATAGCTTAAAGAGGCATGTCTAGAATTGACATTTGTAAACAAACCTGCCCCCAGGTGCCTGTGACCCTAGGCTCGGCCCTGTACCAGAGTATTATGAAATTTGGATGTTATCTTCCCATCATTCTGCTCTCAGAACATCCGAACATCAGGGTCATGATTTCAGCTCTGAAAGTCAAAGCTACCTCAGTAGTAAATTGAAAGTAAAACATTTTTTTTTTATTGAAAAATCATTATATTAATGTTATATATTCTTATGAAAAAATAACATTAATATATTTATTATTTTTGGTTTATTTAGAAAAGTTTTTATTTTATTACTGAGTAGACCCTTTAACCTACTGAGTTTATTTTAATAAATACCTTGAATTCCTGTCTAAGCAAACACCAGACTTATTGAGAAGACCCTTTAATCTACCTTATTTTTTATTTTTTTTAAATCATCCCATTTTGGGAGGACTAGTTTTTTTAAATTAGTTTCCTTTTGGAATACTTTTTCCAAAAACTTTAAAATGTTCCTTTTTTCCCCCCGTCCAGGATGAGAGATAAGTGGGAGGATTTGTAGAAAAGTCTAATCTGGTATTTGTAAAAAAAGGAAATGTATTTAGTACATATTAAAGTTGTAATTAGTACATTCATTTTTGTAATTATTTATTTTAAAATGCAGGAAAAAGTTAGGTCATTTTCATCGCGGAGTAGTCCTTTAAAGTCATGCATGAAACTGTATACTCACCCGAGCGAGGCACCCCCCCATGCAGAGATACTAGAGATGTCCTTCTCCAACCTCTATGCAATAAAACTATATGTGTGGAGTTGTTGTTGTTTTTTTGGGGGGGGGTTTGGGGGGAGTCCTAAATGGATGAAAGTCACAAACATTTGAAATATTCAAAATGTTATTTAAAGTAAAAATTAAAAACAGCTGGTTAGGAATTTAGCCAATGATAAGTCTATGGAGGCATTAGCCCTGGCCACTAATTTTTTTTTTTTTTTTAAAGAAAAAGGTGGCCACCCCTGTTGTCAGGACAATAATATTTCTATAAAGATGGCTTGTTGCTTGAAAAACAACAACAACCAAAAAGAACACAGTGTCATCATTAGCACCTGTGAAAAATGAATTTATTTACTTACAGGGTGATGGAGAAGGAACAGATGCATCCGATTCAGGTGGTGGGATCTGTAAATAAAATTATATGTGTCTGAGCATTCCATCTCGTTAAGACAAGCAATCACATAAATCTGGTTAGTTTCATTTCGCTATGGAATCTTAATTGTCATTTCGCTGTGCAAAAGATCTGTACGTAAATTAATTTTAAAAAATAACACTTTGAGGCAAAGTTTCATGTCGCACTTACAAACTCTTACAAAGAACAAATTCAATTTTGGTGGTTGTCAGAGATTGTCAGACGCAAAGGAGTCAGATTGGAATTAATTTGCTCTTATACAGAAGCAAAATACAGGCTATTGTAGTGTTGTACGTTGTCGGTGAGTTTGTGCTCCCACCCCCCTTTCCCAACTTACTTTTTATAGACATTTATTGCAATAGGCACTACACATCTAAAATCAGTTTCCAAGTCAGTAGTGTATCTTCTGTGAGGCAAACAAGGCACTCGCCTTGGGTGGCACTTTGGAGGAGGGCGGCAAAGAACACCGCCCCCTACCACCCTTCTGCTGCTTCAAAAAGCCTTTGCGCCCTCCCCTGACAGTTAGCACACTTTGGCTCCCTACCCTACTTCTACCAACCCGAACCCCCATCCCCCCCGCGCCATCACCAGTTCACATTACTCTCTGCCTCCCCCCACCGCCAGTTCGCATGACTCTCTTTATCCCTCCCCTCACCCAATGCCAGTTCTCACGCTTTGGCTCCCTCACTTATCCTCCCCACTTTTCACACACCTTCGTTCCCAGTCCTCCCATCAGAAGTGCGAGGGTAAAGTCTCTGCTCCCTTACCTTCCAGAGAGCAGCACCAGGTAGGGTGATCACCATTATTAAAAAAAAAAACAGTTGTAGTGAGTGTGATGTGAGTCTGAATGGGATGTGTGAAAAGGAGTGAGTGACTGAATGTGTGTGTAACTGACTTTGACAAGCAGTTTAAGATGTATGTCACTGAACAACTGTATAGGCAAAAAATATGGCCCTGGGAAGCTGTTGGGCACAAAGATGGTACTGACAAGCTGTGTGGGGACTGAGATGGTTCTGAAAAGCTGTGTGGTGGCTGAGATGGTTCTGACAAGCTGTGTGGTGGCTGAGATGGTCCTGACAAGCTGTGTGGGGACTAAGATGAGTTGCCACTGGCAAGCAGTTTGGGCACAAAGGTGGTACTAGCAATATGTTTGGGGTAAAAGATGTCACTTTGCAAAGTGTTTGGGGACAGAGATGGCAATGAAAGCTGCTTGGGGACAGAGAGGGCAAGGGCAAGCTGTTTGGGGACAGAGAGGGAATATAGGTATGCCCATGCTCCTGAGCTTTTTTTCTCAGGCTGGCGATGACTAAAGTAGGTCAGAGACGGTGGGTGGGTTTTAAACAATAAGAGGTCTTAACAGGAAGGGGTGTGGTATGTTTAGATTAGGGGCTGTGTAAGTTTAGTCTTGCCTAGGGCAACAAACCAAAATATACCACTGGCCCAAGTACAGACACAATTTAATACAATTATAATACAAAATTCTATTTAACAAACTCATTTAAATCTAGAGCTTCCCAACATTTACCAATCCTGACATGATGTGTCTGCCATACAGGCATTTATTTTTAAGCTGCCTCTTGACAGTCAAAGAGCATTTGCTGTTCCCACACGAAAAAAAGCTGCGTTCTTACTACAGCAGATGGTACAATTTACGCTTGAATTGAGAACAGCTCAACATTTTTGTTTAAAAGAACTAAGTGCATATTTTTTAAAAGAATTATTTGTAAATGTGGCATTTACACATATAAATAGTATGCCTTTACTTGCAAGAAAAAAAAATATATGAAGCAACAGTAAATGTGTTCCTATATTACTGGATAAAAGATGGCTACTACTGGCTGGACCAATAGGAAATATATGCCCTGGACCTGTGATTAGGGGGGGGGGGGGGGGGGGGTAGATCTGTGATGCTATGGGAGAGAAAGGGGAAGGAGGAGAGAGGCTGATCCTTGATCAATAAAAGAGGGTAATGAAAGGGGGACATATGAAGCTGGGGAAATAGCGAAAAAGATCCGTAGATCTTGAGAGAAGGGAGAGCCGACTTATTATTCTGGAGTAAAGAAAAAAAAAGAACCTACGATGCTTGAGGAAGAGAAAATGGAGCAGGATCTCTGATGCTGGAGGTTATGGAAAGTGACTTGTTGAGGAAGAAAATAGGGAGAATGATTTGTAGTGTGATGGGGAGGGAAGAGGATAGGGACCGATGATGCTGGAGGGAAGGTTGGACTGTGATGCTGGAAAGGGGACATGTGAAAGAAGCCTGTGATGCCTGAGGGTGGGAATGGGGCACCAGTTGCTAAATGAGCATAATACAAACTTAACTGGAGTGCTAAATCAATGGTCTGCCACATCCTTCCTCTCATTCAGTAATGGCTTACCTGTGGCATCTCTGCTGTTGTGGATTATAGTTACCATAATGCACAGATAACTATTTTTTTTTGTTAGCTGTGCATTGTAAAACTATACTTCACACGAGCCACTAAATGGCCAACTTTTTCACTTTAAATATTGCAGCCCCCCCCCCCATTTTCCATCTAATAGTATGCTGTAATTCCTGTCCATTATGCAAAATGTAGTAACAACATCCGTAGAGCAACAGGGCTGCTTAATAATAAAAAATATTTTATTGCTTAACAATGTCATTGATGGCAGGTGCACTTTACAGGACATTTGGACATTTTATTTTTTGGGGTTTATTCTGAATTTGACAAAAGGCAAGGAAAGCTCTACTGAATTAACAGAATGGCAGCAACAAGCCATTAAGAGCAATCTACCCACACGGTAACATTTTAACTCCGTTTATGTCATTCTATTCTAACAGTTCAACGCTAACTCCATTAGCCAATGCCAATACATGAACTGGTTTAGACCCACAGAATAACACACAACAATACCACAGACAATGACTGTAAGAAGCCAGCATCTTGAAATGATTTGCTTTACCTCTGGGTAACATTGGTAGATGTACAACATTTACTAGTTAAAGCAGTCCAGGCTGCAAAAATGCATTTTTAAACAAACAAAAATGATTTAATTCTGTTTTAATAGTTTTGAATAAATCTTGATCACTGATGAGCACATGATTCTATTAACATGCAATGGAGACTACTCGACGACCTCTGAGTTAATTTATCTCATGTCATTGAAAAGCATCAGCTGCAATACAAACATTTGATTTAAAAACCTGTGATAAGTGATGTGTTGGGTCATTGAATCGGGCCCACTATGTCATATTGCTGTCACTATTTTATTGTTGATGAGTATTTTTTACCTTGCTAGAAATATATATATATAAAACATGGAATAAAGTACTAAATATGTGCTGAATGGTTGATAGACCTGTATTTTTAATGCCGTTAGTCACTCTTGTAGTCTAGAGACATTTGCTTTTTGTAACATCAAAATACTTGGAAACCACAACACATTGGGTTCTTTTCAATATCTGAAGATCAGAGGGGTCCGGAGAACAGGACACGGTTTCACTGTAAGTTGACAAGCCATATCTAACATTTTGTGTACACAAATCCTACAGCTCCCAACTTGCATAGTGAACACAGGACGCACCCTGGTGTTCCTTCCGGCACACAAATGAGCCTTCTCATTTGAGGTAGGTAAAGCTTAATTTAATAATTGCCTGATGATTACTCACTTGTTGATGTCTTCCCTCTTTCCACGAGCACATTGCAGATCTATTATTGTTTTAGCCGATTTCAGGTAAATTTCGAGGGATCCCCGTGCTTATTGAGTAGGAGAAATCCTATGGATTCTCCAGGCCAATTTCCCCCCCGAACCAAATATGGCTGTTACATCAGTGGATATTGATCATCATTACCAACAGTTGATTTGACCGATTTCTGCCCGAACTTCTGCCATATTAATTTGTGGCCTGGGGAATCCACGGGATTCCCCTACTCAATAAGGGCCAAAATCAGACAGACAGAGTCAGACAAAACCAGACAGACAGAATCAGCCAATCAGATGCCTCCTTTTTTCAAAATGAAATCCCTGCCCTACCAGACTGGGATTTCATTCTGCATCAATCCTCCACTTATGACGGATGCTAAGATATAGGGCTGCATTTTTTTGTTTGTTTTATTTTTTTCCTGATGCACTCTTTTTTTTAATAATAGGTGGATTTAATTTTGGATGGCCCCTTTTTCATGGACCAATGTGGAGAAATCAAGGCCGTCTTTAGGGATCATCTTTAGCCATAACGAAAAAGGAATATTTTTCTTCACAGTGCACCCTTTGTGTACCGGGGGGCTTGGGGGTGATTTTCACTCCTGGAACCCCAAACCTGTAAGTGGAACTGTCCATTTAACAGTATAATGTAAAGCTGTAGCTTTTTAAACACATCCATAAGTCATAGTTTTTTTTAGAGACTGAATTGTTTTTTTTTTTATTTTAACCCCTTAGTGACAAGACTTTTTCACCTTGACTTTCCCTTGGTGACAATGGCTGTTTTGACATTTCTGGGGTGTTTGTGTTCAGCTGCAATTTTCTTTTTTCTCAGATACTGTACCCACACAAATTAGATGTTGTTTTTATCGCCATAAGAAGGGCTTTCATTAGATACCATTATGTTCATCATATCTTATAATTTACTACAAAAACAATCATAAAATATGATGAAAAATTAAAAAAAAAAAAACTTTGACCTTAAATATAATTTAGACAAATACAATAATAAAAAAGGCCCCATCTAAATAGTTTCTAAATGTTGTCCCGAGTTCAGAAATATGCATGTTTCCATATTTTTCGGTATTTTTTGTTTTTTTCCTATATTGACCTTTTGACCCCAACCCGAACCCAAAATTTTACCTTAACACTAAATTTAACCCCAACTCTAACCCTTATGCTATACCTTAATATATTTTAACCCTATCCCTTATGCTAAAAATTATTTAATTTTCACCCTATAGGCTAATCTAACTATATAACCGGTTTTTAATTAATTAAATATTTATTTTACATTTTTTCCATTGCTATGCTACTTAACTACCACTAGGGGCAGTCAAGTAGCATATTCAGAACGACGGAAGTGAAGGCACGTCCTTTGTCGTTAAGGAAGTTTCTCCCAGGACGTGCCTGACATGTCCTTTGTCTGCAAGGGGTTAAAAGAGGACATACTTTTCGTATAGTAATAATGGTATAGAATTATTTTTGCCTATCATTAGCAATACAACCTTGATGCATCTAAAATAAATTTGAACATTACAACAAAATTGCACTACATCGAATCCTAATTAAGTGAAAGTAATACACACTCAATGAGCCCGAGTTCATTAACTGATAACGTGCTTAATGATCAATACCAGTAGATACTGATTGCTAATCATAATCCTAGCTTCCTCTTCTGGTCAATAATTCTGCAGCAGATTTTATAGCACGTCTGCTACTAATTACGTTCATTTTATTATGATCACCTCTACTTCATCTCCCTCTATACAATATTTGTCACTTTAATCGTGCTAGATATTGGACATTGCTGGCACTAGACGTGGGAAGGCATCCCATAAGTAATTGCAAAAAAGTCTGTATATTTAATAAAGATTAATATTTGTTTTAGAAACAAACAGAACCTGACCGGGATGGCCTGCTTAAAGGACAACTGTTGGAAAAAAGTTAACTTATGTTTAATTTTAAATATTAAAGTAGACATCTTGAAAAAAAATGGTTCTATCCTGTGATAAAAGTGGCAATATTATGATACTGTCTATATAACAATACAAGTACATGTGCATGGGTCACCTCTCAGATTGTGAGGGGTACCAGGTATGCAATAAAGACTCCACTGACCACTACTTTCCTTCAATTACGATCTTTTTTTCTATTCAGCATGTTTCTCAAACAGCAGGACATGCATAGACAAATTCAAATTCTCTCCCACAGTATCAACATTTTACTGTGTCCCCAAAATTCATAAGGGCACTACCAAACCACCGATGAGGCCCATAATTTCTGGCAATGATTGCATGACTCAAAAAGTAAGCATGTTTCTCAACAGAATTCTTCATCCCCTTGTAGGAACCACCAAATCTTACCTAGAAGATACAGCACATGCGATCCACAAATTGTGGAATATATCTTCACCTCCCAATACATGTTTAGCCCTTTTAGATGTACACGCCCCCATACAATAACTCCCCCATTAAAAGGGCCGACACTCAGACATGCAATGTGACTCTATTGTTATTCTACTGGAATTTCTACTCACATACATCTTCTTCATTTTCAGGGCAAGTACTATAGACAGACCAGGGGTACCGCTATGGACCCCGAGTCATGCCAACCCATATCTCGTCTGGTGAAAGGAGAAGTATGTATTTACAAGTTATCTATAGCTTTGTTATCTACAGTTATCTACTGAAGGCCATTTAACTGAAAGGAGCAGGCGAATACTGAGCCAAGCGTATTCAGGTGAGCAGCTTCCAAAGTGATCAACCTTCTTAAGGGTTGGCGTTAGAAGCAAATAAGGAGTTAAAAGTCATGAAGGAGGGTAAAGTATAAATCCTTGTTTATTCTATTCAGATTGTGTGTTTTACATTAGGGAGCATGTTCAACAATGCCACTAAGTGCATGTCTTGCAGCATGTATGCTGTCTTGGAGCAAGTTCCCCGGGGTCCATACCACTGCTACAGATGTGAGCAGGTTGCTGCTTTGGAAAATATCCTACTAGATCTAAAGAGGCAACTGGCAACACTTGGGCTAGGGAGGCTTGTTCTGAGCTAGTTAACCCCAATACGTTTACAAGCTTGTGCAAGGATGCTGGGGGGATTAGCTCAGAAGAGGCATTTCTCGGGTCAGGCGGACTCTCCTAGCAGCCAGGTGAGTAGCCTCTCCAGCACAGTTGGGAGCCAGGACACTAGGAAGGCTAGACAGGTAGTGGTGGTAGGGGATTCTATTATTAGGAAGGTAGATAGGGTAATCTGTCGCCAGGACCCCTTAATAACATTCTATGAAGAAGTCAGTAAAAATATAGATCTAGGTGTGGCAGTTGATGTGATCAATTTAATTTTTGCGAAAGCATTTGATACAGTTCCACACAAAAGGTTACTCTACAAATTGAGAGAAATAGGTTTGGGGGCAAATGTACTGTATGTAATTGGATTGAAAATTGGCTAAAAGATAGAACACAGAGGGTTGTTGTAAATGGAAAATCCTCAAATTGGACCAGGGTATTGAGCTGAGTACCTCAGGGGTCTGTTTTGGGACCTCTTCTTTTTAATTTGTTTATTAATGATCTCCCACATTGTGCTGAGAGCCATGTCTCCGTGTTTGCTGATGACACAAAATTAGGTAAGGTAATAAAGACTAATCTTGATGTTTTTTCTTTACAGGAAGATTTGGACAGAGTGGGGGACTGGGCAGTAAAGTGGCAAATGAGGTTCAATATAGACAAATGTAAAGTTATGCATTATGGGAAAAATAATAACAAAGTAGCATATACTTTAAATGGTATTTCCCTGGGAAAATCTACTAATGAAAAGGATTTAGGAATAATTGTAGATAACAAACTTGGCAACAGTGCCCAATGCCATTTAGCAGCTGCAAGGGCCAATAAGATATTGGCATGTATAAAACGAGGTATAGATTCTCGGGAGGAGGACATCATCTTGCCTCTTTACAAATCAATGGTAAGACCTCACCTTGAATATGCAGTACAATTCTGGACACCAATCCTTAAAAAGGATATTAAGGAGCTAGAAAAAGTGCAAAGGAGAGCTACAAAATTAATAAGGGGTTAGAAAAAAGGCGTCTCAGAGGGGATATGATAACATTGTATAAATATGAGCAGTGCCAATGTAAAGAGCTCTCCAGGGACTTGTTCATTAACAGAAATGTACAAAGAACAAGAGGTCACCCCCTGAGACTGGAAGAGCAAAGATTTCATAGACAGTAATGGAAGGGATTCTTTACGGTAAGGACAATAAAGTTATGGAACTCACTGCCAAGAGAGGTAGTGCTATCAACCACAATTGATGCATTTAAAAATGGTCTGGATGTTTTTTTTTAGAAAAGCAGAACATACAGGGCTATTAATAATAGAATAAGCATTAATAATAGAGCTTATTGATCCAAGGAGAAATCTGATTGTCCCTTGGAGTCAAGAAGGAATTTTTCCCCCTAGGAGGCGAAATTCGAAAATAGCTTCCTTAGGGGTTTTTGCCTTCTTTTGGATCAAAAGCTGGAATGATAGGTAGAAGGGTTGAACTTGATGGACTTGTGTCTTTTTCAACCTAAATCACTATGTTACTATAAATTACTATGTTACTGCAATACACCCGGCATATGACATCCGGATGACGTATCTCGAAGATATTTTGAAATTTTTCTCACCGGTCCAGTTACAATGTTCCAGGAATTCACCCATGTTATTACCAAAACCACACGGGTTTACAATTAACCATTGAATACATTTTTTCCTGGATCTGCGTATTTGTATAGCCCAAGATGGTCAAATTAAAACTTATTTACATCAAGTGACCACAGTCACAAACAGTCTGTTAACATGGTCCAGTTATCACCTGGAACCACTAAAAATGAGTATTTTCCTAAGTCAAAATCTCACAATGCCAGACTCTTTTTTTACACCTTGGAGCTATTCCAAAAAGAAGCCAACACCCTTAAAGACTGTGTAGCTCTAGAGAGTATCTTATGAAATGGATGAAAAAAGCAGATCAATGAGTCTTGGTGTTCAATAGACTGGAGGAAATCACTGACCAATGACCATACTACAAAAATCTACAAACACATCTACTACTATTAGATGCAAAGGCACTTTTTACCGTGGCTGGATATCAGCTATATCTATTTTGCAAAGATACTGGCCCAGCCTATAAACAGAACCTCTAAAGCCAAATAATCGCCAGCTTGCTTTTGATTGTGCACCAGTAGGTGTGAAACGCGTCAAGCGTTCTGCTGTTCCTTTTTTCTTTTTCCCATGTAGCTTTGTTGCTTTTGAAAATCTAACTACTCTAACGGGTTAACGGGTTAACTGAGCAAATGGCGAAATTGAAGCTCCTATTTTTAGGCATGTTGTGGCATGTTAAGACAGGTCCTAATGCTAACAGCAAACGTCTGAAATTCAGAGCAAATAAGAAAGTCTCCTTGCAAGGGAAATCCAAATGGTCACTTCCGACATCTGGAATCCAAATGGATCTATAAAATGAGACCCCAGGGCTGTAATGAAGGGTGTAACTATTCCCCTGTCATCTGAAAGCTTATATCATAGTATAGGCCAATACAAGGAGCCAATAGGAGTATGGATTCTGTCATCAATTTATACATCATATTACCCTGGGCTGGCTACATAACTCCCCCTCCCAATATAAGCACCCGTCCTTATTATATACAATATATCACTCATTATAGTTTCAAGAACAACCATTCTGTGTCCTCATTGGCTATTTACTAAAAGGTGAGTTGCATGTGAGACAAGGTAAGATGAACATTCCATCTTACTATTTTAACTATACATTGTGCATGGTTAATCCTGGTGAGTTTCCCATGGGGAATGCAGACCCACCAGGATTGTCCCTGCAGAATGTATAGCTAAGTTTGGGACATGACATGTTCATCTCACCTCAATCCCAACTCACCTAATCTCACCTCAACTCACCTTTTAGTGAATATCTCCCATTGTGTGCTAGTATTACCGACTATGCAGTCTAACCAGCTCATTGTCTGTGTTTTTTTAATATCTACTCCATCTGGGATTAATACCACTTTGAATCTTTCCACTTTATATACTTTTATTTTATTTCTCTGTCCCATAACACTTAGTTTTGGTATTTCGTTCAATCATTTTAATACTGCACTGGTTTTCATCAATCATGATCTTTAATGTATACACACACATATATTTTGACAACTATATTCCAAGCTTGCTTTTATTATGCATGAGTTGTTATTCTGTATCCATCCCGCGTAAACAAGACGGACTGACTGGCATCTATAGCTCCTCCCCTTGTTCCTATTGGCTCTTCGTATCCATAACCCACTTTCTTATTGGATCATCTCTTATTGGGCCTTCTTTCATTGTAGCACTCTCTGATTGGTCTGCCACTCTTCTAGCCTACTAATTGCCGCTATTACTTATCCCGTTTTTTTTTAGCGTTTAAATGACATGTTCTAATAAGGGGGATCTGTACAAACAACTAAGGCATAACACTTACGGAATAAGTTGGGTTTTATGATGTGTACTTGGACTTGACATTTTATGCCAAGTGCAGATGAATTTTATTCCACAACTTGTGATATGTGCAATAAAAACTATATTAAATTTTTTTACATTTTTTCAGGATTTTATATACATTTAATTTGGGATTTCATATAGCCGAGGTATACCATTATGCATATCTGTGTCAATAACATGACCATTATATTAATGAGTAAATTATAATATTCTACATAAGAGAACAGTGATGAGTTATTGAGTTAAACTGTAAATGTAAACCTGCGTGTCTATAGTGTGATATTTAATAGATGAGAGCGACTGCAGTGGATGCCAATTAAGATATCCGATGAATATGTAAGAATCACGCTGGGTGGCACATAATCCCGAGGTACATGCTGGCTGTGACTGAGAATATTTAATAAGCCACAGTGGGGTGCAAATGACAGGTTACAAACCTGTGTCAAGATGCCCCTTTCTGTGGTTAACTTTGTAAAGAAAATCCTAGACCTTAGACAAAAAAGGTGGAACTTTTTTTTGCTCAGGGGGAACAGACTGTGTGCTTTAACATATGGCAGATTCCTTGGTTTCCCATGAATCAGACACATCCTAAGATGGGATACGAGTGAAACTTACTAGTAAAGAAAAGAAAAAGGGAAAAGCATAGTATCCAATAAGGAACTGTGAATGCCAAGGTGTCTTTTTACTGAGTAATAGGTCAGCACTGTTAGCTCTGCCAAAGCAGGGGACTGGACTTAGGCCGCCAGCAAAGCAAATTCCTGGTCAAAAATCGCAGGAGGAAGACCACATATGCTGAATGCGATGCTCACTGGAAGTGCAATGTATCCATACCAGGGCACCAGTGTCTGTGACAAGATCCAGGAAGGTCCATAGAACTTGGTCCAGGAAGATTCACCATGAACAATATTGGTGCACACCCCTGGAAAACAACATAAACACTACAGTGTAGTCCCAACTTAGGGTACATTATATATATGCCCCTTAATAATATCTGGTTCTCTGATGGGGCTCTTACAGTGACAGAGGTAGTGCTATAATCTGTTATCTTGAAAGCACCTGACATATACTTGTAATGGTGCACCAAATGTGCACTATTCAAAACATGGCTTCCATTATACTGGGCTTAGCTTTGTCACATCAGAGAGAGATGGTCTGACTGGTGTGTGTGTGTGTGTGTGTCAATCACCAGCCACACAAGCATACAGTGGGTATGACGTGACCTATTAGTACTGCCAGGTTGCAGAGAACCATCTTGGTCTTGAAGTCAGTGTTTGACTTCTTGAAGAAACCAACATTGTTCCATCTGAGCCTTTTGATCACATAAAAGTATCTTATATGTAGACATAACTCTATCCAAGAAACATAACATGACACAGAATCATACCCCCTTTAATGAGACTCATTAGAATCATTTTAATTTAGGCCTTACAGAGCCATTACCAGTATGGAACGCCCATCCTATTTTCCTGTAGAACCTTGATCACACATAGGACATCCTCTGTATTTGGAGTATTTGGCACCTGGGGCAGTTCCTATGTTTGGCACACTCCACCCCCTTGCCAGTGCCATCTGTATCCCCAAAAAGCTTGTTAGTGCCAAATCTGTCCCCAAACAGCATGCAAGTGCCATCATTCTCCTCAAACAGCCTGTCAGTTCCATAGATATCTCTAAACAGCTTGTAAGTTCCATCTATGTACCCAAGCAGCTTGTCAGTGGTATCTAATGGGACTATTCACTGAAAAGTGAGTTGGAGGTGAGTTGAGGTAAGATGAACATTTCATCTCACCATTTTAACTATCCATTGTGCAGGGACAAACATGGTAAGTCTCCCCTGATAATCAAACGCACCGGGTTCATCCCTGCACAGTGTATATCTAAATTGGTGAGATGAAATGTTCATCTCACCTGCAACTCACCTTTTAGTGCTTAGCCTCTATGTCAGTCCAATATTTGTCCCCAAACATCTTATCAGTACTATATATGTCCCCAGACATCTTGTCAGTGCCATCTCTGCCCCAATACAGCCTGAGTGCAAGCAGCTAGTCAGTGCAATACATGTCCCCAAACAGCTTGTCAGGTTCATCTATGTCCCCAGTCAGCTTGCCAATGTCATCTCTGTTCCTAAACAACTTATCAGTGAAACTTATGTCTCCAAACAGCTTTCCAGTGACATCTATGTCCCCAAACAGGTTTTTAGTGCCATTTCTGTCCCCGGGTATTCATGATGTCTAGTAAGAGCAGCCAGAAGATGTCTATGCTCTATCCGATACGCTCAGACATACTCTGATTCTGCCCAACGCTTCTGCTGTGTCTTCTGAATCAGAACGACACGAGGTTCACGTGGACTTGGAGAAAGTCTCATGCATTATCGTTGTCGAATGTCTGTGCACAGTGAGTAGCGCATAGCCATCTTCTGGCTGCCACCACTAGAACTATATAAATAGCAGGTTTCATAGCTCTAATGTAAACTATATCCAGGGTCTGCAAATTACTGATTCCCAAATTGTGTTATTTAATTTGCTTTCAAACAGATGTCATTAAGTCAGAGGGTTGGGATGGTTGACTCATCACTCAATGAGATGTTACTGAGACATTGTTTACATCAAGAAAGTCAGATAATATATAGGGTTACACACAGTTTCTTGTTCATATCCCCCCCCCCCCCCCCCCATCCCCGGAAAAAAAAAACAATATAATTTAGGCTTTGCTTCAAGTTAATTATATTATAGAAACAGAATATATTAAACAATGTTTATGTTGTAAAAGAAAATAAAAAAAATAATTATGTTAGCAGAATTGCAAGCAAATGCCCAAAAGAGACTTCTGTCTGTGGGGGGGATGGTCACTAAAAGGTGAATTGCAGGTGAATTGAGGGGAGTTGAGATGAACACTTAATCTCACCATTTTAATTATACATGGTTTAAGGACCATGTCATAACACAGACAGGAGCCACCACAAACACATCTAATACATATCTGTTGCTTGCATCATGCATTCGCTTGCAAACACAATGTATAACGATGTATAGGTGACATAGTCCCTTTAAATCAAATTAATGTTAGTGTACCTATAAGCCTTAGAAGTCTAAGCAATTAATATTTCTCCTCCCCCCCCAAATAGAACAAAAACTTGGTATAAATCTGTAAGAATTAATGCTCTGTTTTGTTCCCCAAGCAATTCTCTTTTTTGTAAATATTGCAAAGTATTAAGCAACATAACACAAGTTTACAATCCAAATCCATTTCTCCATGGTAAACGCTATTTTTTTTGTGGGTCTGCAGCACATCCGCGGTGAAAGCCCTGCCTTTGTCAATCTCAATTTATTACAAGTGTGACTGCGACATCATCTTACATTCTACTTCAAAGTCATACCTCAGCCCGCTCGGACTATTTTTCATGTTTTCTATTATCATTAGCTCTCTTTTTTTTTGGTGCAGTATTTCATCCGGATTGCATGGTCTGCTATGATTTATTGTAATACTATTTCTGGAAGAAAAAATAAAAAAGTTGGAAAAAGTCAAAGACGTCTTTTCTAGTGGGACTGGATCTCAAAATCTCACTGTATCCTAGATTAACTTTTTTCTTTCTTTCATTTTTTTTTAGCAAAGTTTCATACCCGTCGTACAAGACGCACAGATCAATGTCACTGGCTACGTAGATCAGTTGGTGAGTACTTTGACTGGAGAATGAGTACTGTTAAAGAGACCCGTGATTTATACTGTGAATAGAGAGAATTAAATCTGATCAAAAATATTCTATACATTGTGTCAGCAGAAATTAAGAGAAAAGGGTGTGTTAAATGGTGGTGTCTCTTATTTATAGCAAAGCAGGGTGAACAGGCAAGTTCAATTTCTCTCCAGCGGGATGACTAAATGGAGACAAAAAAGTTAGGTATGCCCCGCATTCAGGCCCGCCATCAGGGGGTGATGGGCGATACTGGTGTCTCGGGCCCGGCACGTCCAGGGGGCCTGGCAGGTCCAGGGGGCCCGGCAGGTCCAGGGGGCCAGGCGGGCCCGGGTCACGCCGAGTAAAAAAAATTCTCTGTTAAGCCGGTCCGTGGCTGTGAGGGAAGCGTTGTGGAAAATACTGGCATATTAAATGGCACATTGAGGGGCAAAATACTGGCATATTAATTGACAAAATAATGGCATATTGAGGGTCAAAATACTGGCATATTAAATGGCATATTGAGGGGAAAAATACTGTCATATTAAATGGCATATTGAGGGGGAAAATACTGGCATATTAAATGGGAAAAGAATGGCACATTGAGGGGCAAAATCCTGGCTTATTATAGGGCAAAAGAATGGCATATTGAGAGGCAAAATACTGGCATATTAAATGGCAAAATAATGGCATATTGAGGGCAAAATACTGACTTATTGAGTGGCAAAATATTACTGGCATATTGACCAACTGCTCCCAACCACCCTCCATATTACAGTAGACCAGTATAACATGCTTGTGAGGGTAGGTGGGGCTAGTAAGAGATATTGTCGGGGGGGGGGGGTAGGGGGCCCAGAAAATTTGTTCAGCAAGGGGCCCTGAAATTTCTGGTGGTGGCCCTGCATGGATTTGTGGTAAGGAACACATATAGGGTCTACTCTGAGCTACTGCTCTTGCTGTATCAACAGTCCTGTCTATATTTGCAAGGTGCCCTCCATCGCAGCACCATCCAAGAGTGTTTTCCATGTCTTTAGAAGTCTAGGTTATACTTCCTGACTGACATATCAAAGATTGATTGGTGGATCATCTGAGACACTGGAAATTCACTTGGCAGGGAAAAGATGCTCTTCTCTTCCCCAGCTATTGGTTGAGTACAGAGCGGAGAGAGATGGTTGCTCAACCAGTCTTCGGTGTGGATTTTTTAAATGGCAGAACCAGTATGAGCCTGGCCTTCTGGATGGTCACTCTACTGCTGAATTATTTTAGCTTCAATGAGTGCAACAATGCAGAGAAACAAATTAGAGGGGAAAAGGTTTAAAAAGTAATCATTTTACTGAGTGGGTAGTGGTTACATGGAAAGGCCTCCAGCAGAAGTGGTATAGGTTAACACAGTGAAGGAGTTTAATGGTATCTTAGATATAAAATAAATCCAGGGGCTAATCTATAAATTACTAGATGAGCCGAATGGACCTTATCTGTCGACACATTCTATGTTTCGTTGTAATTCTGGTTCCATTTTTTTTATCACCTTCCTATTGCCTTTAAGGTGTAATGAATCGCAAAAAAATGGCAAATAAGATTCAAAGAATGTCAATGCCCCAGAATGTGAGCGAAACCTGAATTTTTACCAATTCTTTCCCTCTCACTGAATAAAAAAGGTGTCAATGCATATTTCTTAAATACACCTTCTAGACCTGCTGTTAAGGTTTTATTTTACCTGAGTACATGGATAATTGTTTTTTTTTTTTATGTTCCTTGGCTTGTTAACACAACTCCTGTTCTCAAATACAGAAGCTGGGTACCCTGCTGCTTCACGCATCTCCAGGTCATGTGTGCTACAGATGAGACTGTTTGTAACAAGCCCATTACTACTGGATCCATAAAAGGTTATACATTGCATTTTCCATTGGTTTTTAATAACTAACTGGGTTTTTTTTTTTTTTTACATTTGAGACTGCCAGTTTGGTAGAATAAAGAATGCTATTTAAACAAACTGTATCACACATTGTTTGTAAGGTGCATGCAGAGAATAAAAAATGATTGATAAATAATCTACACATTGGGGGGCATGTATAAAGAAGGGCACACGCAGATTGCGCAAAATACTGGCGCAACCGGTGTGTGTGTGCCAATGTATTAAGCAAACTCACGGAAGTCTGCATTATCCGCACTGAATGAGTAGATCTAGGTTGTGTCGGCGCTCTTTGCACCGGGCAGCTGATGTATAAAAAATATTTGCGTCGGGGGATTCTCACAGTTTAACGGAGGTCCCTCTCCCCCTCATATCAAACCACAGGTGATGTCATAAACAGGAGACACATTTAAAACATATTTTTTCCTCCTAATTCAGGCATTTGAATGAAATTCTGCCAATACAATGTATAGGTAATTTTCAATCATTTTTTTTTATCCTCTACATGCATAGTGCAAGCAATGTGTAGGTGATACAGTCCCATTAAATCACTCAACAGGATTTTTCCATGTTGATTTTTAAAGAATGTACCAGCCATTTGTTTTTGCAGTAAGTTGTTCAAAGGAGAACTGTAGGCAAAAAACCCCAAAAACATATGTAATTGAATGACTGGAGTAAGTATCGAAATTCTCAATAGATATGGTCTATCAGGAGGTAAGATCTTCACCCCTATCTGATCCAAGATTCTGGAAAACAATAAAGCAAAGAGGATTCAATAAAATACTTTATTTATATTTTTTTGTTAAAGCATTTCTATTTAAAATGCCTACACTTCAGTCTTTCAGTTAAACATGGGTTAATGTTGTGGAAAAGGACAGATGAGCAGGCTAAGCCTGACAGCACATGTACGCTCACTCACATAACACACAAAGAGTTCAAGCTAATAAAGTATGGTAAGTAGCATTTTACCAACCATGCAGTGAAACGCCCCTTTGGTGACATGTAAATCTTGCAAATTGATAGAGTTAGGGTTAATGTTGTGCCTACCATCTTCCTTTAACCCCTTTGTGACAATGGACATGACAGGCACGCCTAGCCGGCAATGGACGTGCCTGGCATGTCCTGCTGTGGAACGAGCATTTTTTTGCTATTTATGATTGCGAAATCCTCTCTGGTGTTGATGCTCAATTGCCGAGGCATTAGACAGCAGCAAAAATTTTAATCTGGGGCACCCACAATCTCTCCACGGAGCAATCATGGGCGCTATATTGGACTGTAGCATGCTCCTCCAATATGGCTACTGCCCTCTAGTGGGTAGAGCATCGTAAGTGAAAAAAATTCACTTCCGTCACTCTGATGCTGTTGCTTGACTGCCCCTAGAGGCATTCAGCAACATTGCAAGAAAAAAACTTAATTAGCTAAAATCTAGGGTAAGGGTTAGAATAATTGTTAGGGTTACAATTAAATTAGGGTTAGCATAAGGGGTAGGGTTACAATTGAATTAATATTAGATTAAATTAAGTGTTAGTATAAGGGTTAGAGTTAGAGTTAAATTGGTTTTTGCCCTATAACTAAAAAAAAAAACTGCAGAAAAACATGGAAACACGCATATTTCTGAACTCGGGATAACATTTAGAAACTAAATGGGGTCTTTTTTAATGATTGTGTAAATAATTTTTTAGGTTACAGTTAGAAAAAGGTTTTTTTTTCCTCCCTCATATTTTATGATTTTTTTTTTTTGCAGTAATTTAAAAGATATGATAAACATAATGGTATCTAATAAAAAACCCTTCTTGTGATGATAAAAACAACAAATACATTTGTGTGGGTACAGTATGTGAGAAAGAAGAAAATTACAGCTAAACACAAACACCCCAGAAATGTCAAAACATTTCTTACTATGAATTTACTTTTTCTGTTAGATTGTTTGTTTATTTTTTCCCCTCCAGCCTCTTACAATTCTTAGCACAGCAACTGCGTGTTAGACATTTTACACATCATTTACATCATTTTACAACTTTTAGATTTTTCATTTAGTTTTTTTTCCCCTCTTTCCCCTTTTCCTCTTTTTTCACTTTTTTTCCCCAAATCACAGCAACACATCTTACAAATATTGATATTTTTGCATCAACATTACAAAAAAAGAACAAAAAAGAGAGCTAGAGAGAATAAAAAAAGGGATAGAAAAGAAAGAAAATTATATTAATGAGCTAAATAGATATGTCTCATCCTTTTGAGTAATAATGTTTGCTACAGTTTATTTCATAAGAGAGGATACTAACTGTGGTATTGAAATTTCATCCATGGTATCCAGCTCATGTTGTGTGTCATGTCTTGACCGTTTGATGTGTGAAGTTCTTCTAGTAATCTAACCGACTTTCTAAAAAATGGGGAGGGGGGTGCCCTTCCAATGTAAGGGTATTAATAAAATAGAAAAGTGGACAGCGCTCAAAATATATATAAATAACAAACTAACACAAATGATTTTAATATACAAAAAAAGGCAAAAATTAGCACATATACATACGTAAAAAAAAAAAGCATTACCAACTAAAAATAAAATCTTATTTGAAAGAAAAGCACATGGGTCAGAAAATAATATTCGGTAAGGGTTAGACTGAAGTCTTAGTTCCCAAAAACGTTCATATAGATCAAAGCATAAAATACAATAACAATGAGTATATAAAAACACAGACAAATGAAGTAAAATGGCACATATATATATAAACACCTTATAACAGACATGGGTAATAAGCCCCGGCAGGGAGAACATGGAGAAACTGCAAAGTGCAACGCTTTTCGGAGAGAGGTCCTTTCTCAAGCAGGAACATGCGTCTCCTACAAAAGTCTGTATATCGGGTATTAATGTCTTAGCGGCTTGGTTAGATTCTGGTTCTTGTAGGGTGAAATGTCATTTCATGCATAAAATTTAATTCGACCGACGAGCTAAATATCTTACACAGATTTGTAAAAACGAGTCACTAGAGAAGAAGGGGGCGGCTTGATATCATCCTACTGAAAGTTTACCTTTATTTTGATCATTTAAAAAAAATATTGTGGGTTAGTTATAAAAGTCAGCTCTATAGTTCTAAAAAGTGAAGCGATCATCATGGGAACCAGTGGATTGTTACCGATGCTTAGACCGCTTTCAGAACTGAGTTTTTATAAACTACCCCAGAATGTAATACTGATAAATGGACAAAAAAAAAGGAAAAAACTATTCTCAATAGAAAAAAAACCCAGCAGGCACAAAGAAAACACTTCCTCTTTCTAACTTTTACCAATATTGACTAAATACGTAAGCTGTAAAGGCATGTAGCATTTTTTATGTATCCCTGTACCAGTCATGAGGGTGGGCAGACGGGGTTGGTACCTGATGACTTCTGATCAGCTGACAATCAGATGCCCTGCTGGGCTGTTATTTCAGTATGAGTCTTGCTCTCTCGGAGAGCAGACTCATTGGAGATAGGGACGGCGGTGATGGGTCAGGTTTTTTTTTTTAGCACCAGGAGGATATTTTTCTTATTTTTGGGTGGCCCCTTTCCATGGCCCAGATGGTGAGGAACCAGGGCACCGATGATACTGCTGGAACCAGGATACAGGTAATTAAATATTTTACATGGCACCCTTTGTGTGTCAGGAGGGTGGACAGCTTTTTTTTTTTTTTTTACAGGTTTTTGTGTAAATTTAGACCTGGGTGAGGTAGAGGTGGAGGGGGGTAGGTAGGCGTTTTATTAATTCAATATGCCTGGGGCAATTGGGCAGCCCCTGGCATATTTGGTAGAAGGGGGTTATCTTGGGCATCCTGCATCCCCCATGGGGGGAAATTCATTATTTAACGGGCCACCCGCAGCCTGGGGCCCCCTATGGGGGGAATTCAGTTTTTTAAAAGGAGGCCTCAGGCATGGCACAGCCATCATGCTGCCGTGGCCCCCAATGGGGGCATATAATTATATTTTAACTTGAGTGCAGGCATTGCACAGCCATCTCCCTCATATAACTTTTTTATGCGGGATATCACTTGCCCCATAGAGGGCATTATTTTTTATTTGGGGGTAGGTGGAGCTGCTAGGGGACTGGGAGTGGCTATTACATCCTTAGTCTCCCAGCTTATTATTAACGGGTAATCGAGAATAATGGTGATTCAATGGAAATGTCGTTATTCCCTTCCCGCTGCACCTGTGCTTTGACGCAAGGAACATATGCGCTCCACGTTTCAGTAGAATCGCACGCTATTCCTTTTCGAATAGCGACCGGTAGCATGAGCTTTTCCAGGAGTTGTTGGAGCAATCATCAGCCTCTGACTAGAAACGTTTTACACCGGAACCATATAGTACTTTCAGCGCTGCTTTTCTCTCTCTCTATATATATACAGCCACTATTTAGTTATTCATATTGGCTAAGAACTCTGTATACATTTTGCTATTTTCATTGCGTACTGACGGAGCTGTAAATCAAAACGCGTCAGGTCTTTCCGATCCATTTTGACACCACCAACAACACCTTATACCCCGGTGCAGTAAAATTATAGAATTTTATATATTTTTTAAACTTATTATTTTTATATTTGTTGTATTCATTTATTTTCATTCAAGAATGATTTTCTTCCTGCCCAAGACGTTATGTTTCCAGTGATAATAGTTAAATACTCTCACCATTTACTTCTAATGAGAATTGACTGGCAGACCCTTTAAATAATATGAACACACTAATTAGACAGGATTATGGCGTATATATTAATGTTAAAGCCTTTTTCCAAGTGACAGAATTATGATCTTAAACACACAGGTAATTGAATCAGCAGTAATTTTGTTTGCCTAGTTTCAAACTTCAGATTACATCAACATCAATTTAGCTCTCACTTTAGAAACAATATTAATAAAGACTGACGTTTTAGCTAATTGACTAATAACTTGGATAAAGTCTAGGTTGTGCCTCTTAATTCGCTCGATGGTAAGTCTAAGATTAATTATGACTTTAACAATTAAAAATGAATTCCAGTTTTAATTACACCCATAAAGGGGGATGATGTGCCATCCAAGCCACGGAAAATGGTTCGGTAAGCGTACTGGTATTTGTGTATAACACCATGTTTGTTTTGTGCCTTATCTCTCGAAATGTATTACCCAAAGTTGCCTTGGTAATTTTGTAACAATTACTTCTTCACTGGAAATTAACTGAATCTTTAATTACTTCATTGTTATATATTACGTATATTCTCGAATTCTAAGACGCTATCGATTCTAAGATGCTCACCTTGTTGAATGAGAGAGTCTAAGACTCAATGAAATACCGTGTTGGCCTGTTGGAGTTGCTAGGGGTGCAAAAAACACTTTCCGTACTTACGATGCCGCACGACCTTCGAAGCCGACTCTGCCGCGAAACATCACATCATCATCACTGACATGCCTCCCCCTCCAAGCAACATTTCGGCCACCTCGACCAAATGTGTGGCGGCCAATGGAGCCACCGAATCTCGGATGCTGGATTGAGCCGCGAAGATTTAGCTACAGAATGTAGGACGGCATCTATTCTAAGACGCACCACTTTCCTAGAGGTGTTCATTTCGGAAAATAATCATGTCAGTTTCGGGTAAGTAGTCAGCTAGCCCAAGTTGCTGAAACCAAGGCAGGGCAAATATATCATGATTTCAGTCCCTGAGCTGAAGTCCCGTGGAAACCAATATAGACAAATTCAGTGGGCAACAACATTGTTGATGGGAGACATTCGCTGGAGTTTGTGATAGACTTCGATGGAGTTTCACAGACCTTGCCACAGACACTGGTGACCTTGTACGTACACTCAACCTATCCCTGGACAAAACTTGGGTTTGAGAGTATTCAGCAAATATCATAGTATAGAATAGCAGGGAATTGAGGTGGGAATTTAACTTTAGCCCAACGTAGCCCCAATGTAGCTGGATGGTCCATTGATTTTGGTGACCGTTCTAAGTCGAAGAGGGATACAGCGGAATGATCAACCCCTTTATTGTCCATGTTTAAGAGGTTATGGGTCCTTTTAAATTACTCAGAATAATAAGGTTTTCAACAAAGAGGAATTCTTAAAAAACATTTTTAAATGATAATTAGAATGGTAGGAAATGTCGGGAAAAGTTTAAAAGTAGAGGGTTAAAAACTTAACGAGACAAGCAGTTCTTGTGACAAGCACTAGCATTCTAACATATACATTTGCATTTATCTTGGTGCTTTATTTTAACCATGATTCTATATTTTAAGCTCTGTGAGCAGGGCTCTCTACCTCATTTATCAATCTGTTCTTGTTCATCTAACTTAGTATGTAGTCCCCCCTCTATGCTCTCTAACCAGTGCTAAGTAGATTGTTGGCGCCATATAAATAAATGGTCATTAATTATTTTTTTTACTAAAGGTTTCTAAGGTATGTAGTAGAGTATATTTACAGCATGTGTCTGGATAAACAGGCACATCAAACGCTGCCACCTAGTGGGAAGAATGTGACAAAACGGTGTACAAGGAATGATACATTTTACTTAGAAACACAGGTGGGGAGGAAATGCTCAGATATTATGCAAAGGGAAAAAAACAAAAACAATAATAGTGTAGTATATCAGTGCAATGATATAATAGTGCAAAGTGCATAAATGGTACACTCACATTTACATGAGACACTTGAAAAAGCCTCAGCAAGAGGGGAAACGCGTTGTGTGAGAGGAGAGGAGTGCACAGACAACACTATTGGTTTTATGGACAAGCATCTGGGACTTTTAAAACGTTTTTAAATGTAAGATCTTACTGTTTGTTGGATTTATTAAAATACTTACTTGTGCAATCCTGCCTTCTCCTTCCCATGTGATCTGGATATCTGGGCTGCCTCTGGAGCTGGTTTACAAGATCTACCTGCTCTTATCTGAGCTCACCCACGCTGTTTATCTTGAGCAGGGTATTGCTCATGTAAATGTGAGTGTACCATTGATATTACAGGGGAACCGGGAACCTTTTCCAAGTGCCCCTGGTCACAATATGTATAAAGGTTTTTTTTAATGGGTGTGGTAATTGTACTGCACCCGTTATAGAACACCCATTATGAAATGACTGTAGCCGGTGGCGAATTGCAGGAGGCGATACGAATATCAAATTCCAACTAACCAATGACTCTTTTTTTTTTTTTTTTAGTGAATAGCAATTTATTTTGCTTTCCATGAAGGTGAGTTCTATATGGGAGTTCGAACTTGACTTTGTTGAGGTGGGCAGGAAAGGAAGGGTGAATTTAGTTTAGTGCATAGTGAGAGGAGGTCAATTAGGAGGGGAAATTTAATGTTATACAAAGTCAAATTCGACCTCCCTGTTTGACCTCCTCTCGCCAATGTCAAACGTCAGTGAATAGAACTCACATGATAACACGAGATCTGAAGCAGGTGAGCGTATATTCTTCCCAAAGATTCATACTTTTTCCTGGCATTATTAAAGGCTAATCAAAGCACCACAAAAATGTGTATATCTGTAGTCATCTCACCGTTAACTGTTATATAGATTTTTGATAGGCAAGGTTTAGGATCTGTTACCAGTGTTAAAACGTCTGTGATCTGATAAGAATTGTCGGAGAGCCAACTGAAGATGGAGATAGAACTGACTTCAATGCAAGTTCCAACCTTCCAACATCATTTGCAAGTACCATGTTGTGCATAACATAATCCCCCATTGGAGTCATCTTTCAATTACTGTTACATCTGATAGAATGCACTGAGATGTAAAGGCATTTATAACTCCAAAGGATGATTGTCTCAGGCAAAATCACACTTGGTGGATATGTTCTGAAATAGGGACGAGCATTGACATGTATCCTGCCTCTTTCGTGGGTTGGATCATCACGGAACCAATAAGATGAGCAGCCCCAGATATGGTATGAAGGGAGCTTTTCCACCAACAATGGCAGGCATCGCATTTACACTTTCACGCGAAATAAATAAATAACATGGATTTTGGTGGTTACAGTTGTCCATGAAATAGGCCAAGACTCTGCCAGTCTTCTTAAAAAATCCTCGTAAACACTAAAATGCAAGTTCCTGGGAAGAGTCTGCAATTAATTTTACTTTCTATTCATAGTAATCCTAAAAGGGATAGTTCCACCAAGTGCGTCTGATAAACATGTTTTTAGATTAAAATCTGTATCATGTAAAGAAAATTTACAAACAAAACAGGTCTATGTTGTCTGTTATACTTGTTTTATTGCTGTTGCTATAGCAACAATCCTGCCCATCTCGCCAAGCCCCTCCTTATTGGAATGTCACTGAATTTTTAATGTCAAACTACAAGGGAACTTGTAAAACATCAGCTCATATCCCACAGACTTGAGCACCCGTGTTTTTTTCCCGATTCTGTTGCGTCCGAATCAGATTTCTTCCGCTGACACATTAGTTTCATATGAAATCCGAAAGAAATGAATGGCAGAATGAACTAACGATTTTAGTTTATTCTGTATTAGTTTATTCCTTTCTTTGTCCATCTCTGCATTCGTTTTCGGACAAGTGGCCAAAAATACCGATTTTCGTCCAAATCAACATTCGTCCAAAAAACGAAATGCCTAAGTCTAGTGTCACATATATTTCCTATATTACACAAAGAAAAAAAACATTGGGAGAATGGCCCATTTCATTTCACATTTATTTGTCCAGGGTTTTTTTTTATACTGGAGTACTCATTTTAGTTGCACTAATTACATCTCCTCTTCAGAAGGAGCACATCTTGGTTTTGCAGATACACTCAGATACATTTCCTTTTTGCATTGTATACATAATGTTACATTGTGACCAGAATAACTATCATCAATATTTTGTCATTTCGTTCCAAGTAATGTATAAGCTTTCTCTGAAATAGCCGGCATTTAAATATAGCAATCCACGTGGAAGAAACATCTGTGTTTACTTGTTTGAGAGAGATGCTTTTATGATGCGCAGACAATATTATTTTTTCTTTTATAGTTTGACCTATCGTCTCCTTTTCCCTTCTTCGGCAGTTCTAAGAAACTGATAACTGAATTTGGACTTCCTTGGAGGTATAGATATTCAGCATTGATTTAAGCTCTCCAGGGACAGGGATATGGGAGTCCGAGTAGAAGTTTATAAAATGTTTTCAAGCAGGGGGTGGGACCTTTCTGTGCTGCTTTATCTAGTGTTAAATACAAATATATTATGAAATATAAAACACACTTAAAGGACTACTAAAACTTTTTTTTATCCCTTGCTTCCTTGTCCTCTTCTCTGAAGTGAATCTGACATGTATCTTTAGCGTTACAAAAGGTCAGAAGGCTGTTGTGACCTGACAGTGTTAGAGCACGCACAGCCAGTGGGGGCTCGTCCCGCTAGTCTGAATAAGGGTCTGCATGGAGCGCTCTCTCTCTCTGTCTGCTGGTGCAGGGAGAGACCCTCATTTTTTACATCAGATCAGTAGAGGTGACCTTAACTATGGGAAACACGGCAGCTGTCGCTCAGAGCTTAAATTGCCATGTACTATATCAAAAGGGTATACCTTGACATGGCGGGTGAGCTTAATTATGCTTTGGCCAATGCACAGAACCAAAACCTTTCATTTATATTATCTTTATATAATTGTTGCCAACTTTTTTTTTGTATACACTCTATAGACAATTACACTGTACTTGCAGTTTGCTTACAACTGGTAGATAGGCCTTGCTTGCATGGCTATATTATTCGATCCACTACAGCACTGATTCCTTCTGTCAAAGGCTAACAGTGTTTGTCTAGCAACATTGTCCAAATGTATTGCACCATAAGACATAACCTTACTGAGTCTGTTCATAACTTTGCTAAAACAATACAGCAGATGATTCTCAGCAGCAATGATCATTAAAGTCAATAGCCGTTACTGCTAGAGAATCGAGTCACGGGTCATTTTGGGAATACTGATTAATAGGACTCTGTCAGACAAATCCATGCTTATGTCTCGTACGATCCTTGTAGGTTAGGATGGAAAACTGATCAGGAACGTCTTTTTAATGTAGGGTCATGTTTTGCGATAAATCTAAAAAAAAAAATCACGTCGTATGCAGGGATAGGTAGAGCATCAGTACAAGAACATCAGTGGCCATGGCACCATGGCACCATGGCACCATGGCATCATGGCACCATGGCACGGCCTGTGAAGGTCAATAGAACATCGTTAAACTGTTGGTCACAAAGTCCAGTAAATATCTACTAAGGATAATGTTGTTTCCTATACCTGGTAGTATTATAATATAACATTGGCGTTTAAAACAAATGTCATTTTTAAAGCGAATATGCTGTTATTTGTGAATACAGGTGAGAAGAACCTAAGATGATTTTTTTACAGGATAAAAAATAAAACTTAAGTCAGTTTAAAAAAAAAGTGGAAAATATATTCCTTGACCACAGGTGTGTTCTACATTATTTGGTGAATATCCTCAATGTCTCAACTCATCAGTAAAATTGGTTCAAAATAAAAACCCATGCTACAAACAGCAATCACTATCAGTCGATAGGAAACACACATGGATACATGGATAATAATGTTGAGAGGTAATCTGTCAATGAACGATCCAGATATTAGCCCTTATGCTTCAGATGAATGTCGACATATTACCTCAGTTATCAGGCTCTGTGTCGAGAGGAAAAGGCTTCAGTTCTTGCACAGGCCGGCTGAGTTTAATTACTACACTGGGAAAATTACATTGTGTAATTAAACTGGAATCTTTATTTAAGATTTTAGCTCAAAGAGTTTAGTAATAATTTCACACTGATTGTAGAAACAACTGCATAGCAATCCCTGGGATTCAAAATCACCAAGAAAAGTCTAGAAGCCACCTAAAGCCAATCTTATTCCACTAATAAAGTCAATCGCAAAAAGAGGTAGAGTAAAAATGTGGCCGGAGCTCCAAATGTTAAAATGTATATGGGGTCGCCCCCAAATTTTAAAGGGGGGCTTATAGGTTCGAAAATAATCCAATTAAAAGAAACACAAAAGAGAAGAGAGCAGAAAAAAACAATGAGATGAGTACATGTGAGCCAATATATGTAAGATAATGTATTGTCAAAAATTAATTGGTGTTGCCCCAAATTTTAAAGGGGGGCTCACTGGTTCAAAAATAGACCAATTAAAAAACACAAAAGAGAAGAGAGCAGAAAAAACAATGAGATGAGTACATATGAGCCAATATATGTAAGATTATGTATTATCAAAAATTGATTGTCTTTATTTAGTTTAAAACATGACATATGATCACACACATCTATATAATAAGATGTTAAAACCAAATATACATTTAAAGTGCTCTATTAAAATATCTACAACTAAATAGACACACAATGGCGTAACTGATCCTTATATGGAGCAATGAATTAGCATAGTGTCCACATGTTGGTGTGATCCGTTGTATAACCACATGCCTAATATTGTATAGATCCCCTTTTGCCACCAAAACAGCCCTGACCTGTCGAGGCATGGACTCCACTAGACCTCAGAAGGTGTGCTGTGGATCTGTCACCAAGACGTTAGCAGCAGAACCTTTAAGTCCTGTAAGTTGTGAGGTGGGGCCTCCATGGATCGGACTTGTTTGTCCACAACATCCCACTAAAGCTTGATGGCCAAGCCAACACCTTGAACTCGTTGTTGTATTCCTTAAACCATTCCTGAACCATTTTTGCTTTGTGACAGGGAGCATTATCCTGCTGAAAGAGGCCAATGCCATCAGGGAATACCGTTTCCCTGATGGCATTGGCCTGTACAGGGTCTGTAACAATGCATAGGTTGGTGGTTCATGTCAAAGTAACATCCACATGAATGGCAGGACCCAAGGTTTCCCAGCAGAATATCAAACTCCAAAGCATCAAACTGCCTTGCCACCTGTAAGAAGTTATAATGCTATGGCTGATTGCTGTACATTTAACTACCGAAACTTCGCTCTTCGGTCTACCATTAAACTATCTTTAATACATAAATAAGTTAATATTATAATGGTAACCACTACATATTGCACTGCAAAACAATATGTAATTATAAAAACATATGTTATTAACCAAATGTCAATGATTTATTCAGAATGAAATGAGCTATATGAGATATGTAGGTATATTATATTCTCCTTAAAATTAAACATTGATATAGGCAAAAATAGATACAATAAAAACTTTTAAAAAAATACATAAATAAATATATATACATATAAAATAAATAAATAACAATGTAAATATTCAAATAACTTTTTTTTTTAGCATGACAGTTAAACACTTGCCATAGACCCCACCCCATAAAAAATACTCCTCCCTAGGGACACACCAGCCTATGGCCCCAGGGGGGTGGGGCTTTAATAATATAATTGCCCACTACCCACTATGTGTCAGGGTCTGGCCAAATGCCCCTGGCATGATAAAAAAAAATAACTCCCCCTCACCCCACCCCCTGCCGCTAACCCCTACATGCCAGGGGCTGGCCAGATTTCTGGTAACTCCTGGACTGGTATTTCAAAGGAAAGTAGGAGGCTCTGATTGTTTGGAAAAGAATATCCCCTTTAGCCAAAACGATAAAACTCTACTAAAGTTTCAATACTTATTAGAACACTTAAGGCAGGACTATTCCTGGGATTTTAGATTCATGAACCAGTCAGTGTTTTAGTCCATTTCCTGCAGAGCAGTATAATTATCTGTACAGGAAAGTGTCTACTGATTTTAGCAGGAGGTTGAAGACTTTAAAGAGCTTTTAAAGTACGTTTTGCTTATTTTGAGCTTAAAGAACTACAGTTAGGCAGCAACTATATTTTTCTTACTTTTTTTTTTTAGAAAACCTATGAAATATTAATCTCCAGCTTCCTTATTTCAAATATGCTATATTAGAGACACTCTGTCCCCTGGACATTGTTTGTATTGTAAATGTAGAGAATAAAAAATTATACCTGCATTGTGTAAGAAGAAACACTTGTATAGCTTAAAGCATATATAACAGGTTTACAAAGAGAGAGAGAGAGAGAGACAGAGAGAGAGAGAGAGAGAGAGAGAGAGAGAGAGAGTTATTTTTTGGCTTATTTTGCCATTTTTACACCCTTTATTAAAATGTATACAGTACACAATCTCAACAAAATGGTCTCAATTGAAAGTCCTACCTGTCCTTTAAATAAGAGTATATAATATGTTGGGATTTATTTAAGAAGCAGGCATGCACTTTTATTTAAATGCACCATGGCTAAAGTAACAAAAAAGCATTGTCCTGAAGGGGTTAATGAATTCGTTTTGCAGTTCCACGTTTTTAAAGTCCTTTAGCTTCACAGTACACTGTAGACCTGATGTAACCTGATCCAGTACTATACGGGATTGTCTATAATGAGGATAACCTATGGACCCCTTCATGTGCTAACATGGGTTCATACATGATTCTGTACTGGTACACCTATTCTGTGTATTTTGTCAGTACGCTTTTTAGAACCCCAGTGCATGCGTTGTACCAGGTCTACATTTTGTTAAGCAATTTTTTGATAATGGAGTCCCTTTTACAATGCTCCATTTTTTTTTTCTTGCTCCATTCTGTATAGTTTTAGGCAGTACAAACTGCACCTGTGATCATGGTTGATTAGATTTCTCACCTGTCCTTGTTCTGCAATTCTTGTATATTTGTTTATATGTATTGTAATATTATTTAGTATTTTTAACATAATTCATGTACCCTGTTGTAATAATTCAATGTTTATGGACTTGGAAAAGAGAGAAATTGCAATGCATTCTTCCTGGTATTTTTTTTTTTTTTTACATTTTTATAAATAAATAAATAATAAATACATAAGTAATACATAATTAAATATAGTTATCAGTTTGAATACTTTGATTTTTGCTTGTTTGATACACTTGATGTTGCCTTTTTGGCTAAACAGAAGTTGTAAACCTAATGTAAAATAAACATATTTAGAATACATATATTCTAATTTTAAAGAATTATAGATATATACAAATTTAAAAAAAAATTAATGTTATTATGAATTAATCAGTTGTCGGGGTGCTTTTATGTTATTTATGTGTTTGACAACCATTATTTTTTTTTAAATAATTTTTCTTTGAACTAATCCATCCACATTTTAATCCCCTTCACAATCCGTTTTACCTGATGTTACTATATTTATCCAAAGCAGTTTGATACCACAATGCTATATGTAAATAAAATTGAATTTTTGCTGTCCAGTAAACACACTGAAATTGGCAATTTATAGCCAAGGGATATGTCCACTGTCTCAATTTGCAATAAACAAATATGCACAACTTTTCAATCTGTATATTATCAATCACAATTTACACTCCCATCCAACTGCTTAATATTTTACACGACCATGATATGGAAAAAAAATGTTTTTATTTTAGTCTTGTAATTCACATGGGAATAGGTAATTGTTTTTATATGTTACATTTCCAGTAAGCATATTAGCCTGACATTTGTCACATCATAAAAACATTCCCCAATATAAGCACATTAAGATACAGTGTATAAACTGAATATGTTTTGCCATGTACAGAACAATGCTTTAGCGTTTACAATAAGGGGCATATGAAAATTAAAATGTTCCACTGCGCCAACGCAATTGCCTTTATACAATTGTTTACCTCTCATGTTATTTTTACAGAGTGGGTTTTTTATACTCTCCGCTGTTTTCTCCTTTTGGTCTTTGTATCATGGTCGTCAATATACCTGTCATACTTGTCTCTCCACCATTTTCTCCTTATGGTCTTTGTATCGTGGTCTACCCATTATACCTGTCATACTTGTCTCTCCACCGTTTTGTCCTTTTGGTCTTTGTTTCATGGTCTACCCATTATACCTGTTGGACTTGTCTCTCCACCGTTTTGTCCTTTTGGTCTTTGTTTCATGGTCTACCCATTATACCTGTTGGACTTGTCTCTCCTCCGTTTTCTCCTTATGGTCTTTGTATCGTGGTCTACCCATTATACCTGTCATACTTGTCTCTCCTCCGTTTTGTCCTTTTGTTCTTTGTTTCATGGTCTACCCAATATACCTGTATGACTTGTTTCTCCTCCGTTTTGTCCTTTTTGTCTTTGTATCGTGGTCTACCCATTATACCTGTTGGACTTGTCTCTCCTCCGTTTTGTCCTTTTGGTCTTTGTTTCATGGTCTACCCATTATACCTGTTGGACTTGTCTCTCCACCGTTTTGTCCTTTTGGTCTTTGTTTCATGGTCTACCCATTATACCTGTTGGACTTGTCTCTCCTCCGTTTTCTCCTTATGGTCTTTGTATCGTGGTCTACCCATTATACCTGTCATACTTGTCTCTCCTCCGTTTTGTCCTTTTGGTCTTTGTTTCATGGTCTACCCAATATACCTGTATGACTTGTTTCTCCTCCGTTTTGTCCTTTTTGTCTTTGTATCGTGGTCTACCCATTATACCTGTCGGACTTGTCTCTCCTCTATTTTGTCCTTTTGGTCTTTATATCGTGGTCTACCCATTATACCTGTCAGACTTATCTCTCCGCCGCTTTCTCCTTTTGGTCTTTGTATCATGGTCTACCCAATGTACACTGAATTGTCCTGAAATAAGTTTATGTCGGGAACATTAGCCGAATTTAACAAATTTTTGAAATGTGGCTGGAAAAGTGTAGAAGATTTAAAGTCAAAACATATGTATGTAAAATTATAATATATTAATGCTGGATATTATAATTGTTTATTTACATTAATAAGGATTTTTTAATTTTAAGAAAAAGATTTGTTATTATTTTATGTTAATTTACTTTTCTATGTACTTAATGTCATTAAGGACAAAGCACCAACCAGAGCAAATGGGTTAATTTTTTTCAAGCAGCTGTTTTTACGAAGCCTCTCAAATATTGTTGATAATGTGATACTTTCTTTTGCTTTTTATGTTTCTTCTTAACAAACCAGTTATTAACATATCACACTGTCCGTGGGCTTTGCTGCTTTTTGATGCCAATGGATATTCATTCTCCCAAGGTAATACCGTGGACTGATATACATTTGGCTGTCCTTGAGTTTTAAACTCTTCTTTGCTTTGTGTGTAGACTACCGTCCCTCTGCTCAGGGTCTCCTCTGAAATGAAAAAATCTCGGATATCCATTTGATGAAATTTCCACTCATTTTCTCTTTAGCGACAAACAGCATATATTTTTTTGGGGAAAATAATATTTCAAAACGCATTTCTTTATTCAAAATGCTGATAATGTAGGGCATCACAATGATGACATTTCCATTTTATTTAGTTACATTTGTATGCAATTTCTCTGATGTCTTGTTCTGTCTGCCAGGAACTGACTCCAGAAGTTATTGCTTTTCTGATGTTTTCAGCTGTGGTTACTTTGTCTGGTCCCTGAGGAGATTATTCTATGAATATGGGAGTGGAGTGGCAAGTGCGGGTTCACAAGACATGACAAAGGGCAGCCGCCATTTTGTGCCCACAGGTTTGTGTGTCCATACGTGAGGCTAGGGTAGAGGTGTTCCAGTATGAAAACCATACATTTTCGGTTACCCGATGTGAGCCAATCACCCCCCGAACGCACTCTGAATTCGGGAAACATACAAGAAATTCACATATATCAACGTTACAGATTTTAGTTGGAGAATTGAACAGAAAACGGTAGAAGAATTAAAGTAAACGTATTTCAAACAGAAATGTATTAAAACAGTAGATTTAGATTAATGTAAGCATTTTAAAATCTTAATCTAAATGTGTTTTTTGTTATTTTATGTCCATTTACTTTGTTTTTATTTATTTAATTAATGTATCATGTTTTTTTTTCTTAACATTTTTAATGATTTTTAACACTTTGGGCCATTGACCTCTATGGGAGGAATTAGGCTACATTCGTAATAGACGAGGTCCTCCCGAAATGGCCTGAAAATAAGCCGGTCCTCCCAATAAATGTCTATGATGAGGACCACTTTGTTTCAATACCTTTCAGCTGATCTCGGTGTCAGGTGATATCTACATGGGATCCGCTATGATGTCCGAATTACAGACCTATTCAGAGACAGATCAGAGTTTGCGGCGGATAACAACATTTTTTTTGTGTGTGTGCCACCAATAAGGGCCAAATACTTCAGGACATTGTAGGCACCATTTAGAAACTGAAAACCAGCAGTCTACATTAATTTTTGCTTTACTAGTACCTTCCAATCTGGCAAATCCTCACCAATAACTCTAGCTAAAAGTACAGTTGGGTAGACAAAGACACACTTTGAAACTTAAACAAGTTGTGGTAGTTGTGGTAGTTGTGGTAGCTGTGGTAGTTGTGGTAGTTGTGGTAGCTGTGTTAGTTGTGGTAGCTGTGTTAGTTGTGGTAGTTGTGGTAGCTGTGTTAGTTGTGGTGGTTCTGGTAGCTGTGGTAGTTGTGGTAGCTGTGTTAGTTGTGGTAGCTGTGTTAGTTGTGGTAGTTATGGTAGCTGTGGTAGTTGTGGTAGTTGTGGTAGCTGTGTTAGTTGTGGTAGCTGTGTTAGTTGTGGTAGTTATGGTAGCTGTGGTAGTTGTGGTTGTTGTGGTAGTTTTGGTAGCTGTGGTAGTTGTGGTAGTTGTGTTAGTTGTGGTAGCTGTGTTAGTTGTGGTAGCTGTGTTAGTTGTGGTAGTTGTGGTAGCTGTGTTAGTTGTGGTAGTTATGGTAGCTGTGTTAGTTGTGGTAGCTGTGTTAGTTGTGGTAGTTATGGTAGCTATGGTAGTTGTGGTAGCTGTGGTAGCTGTGGTAGCTGTGGTAGTTGTGGTAGCTGTGTTAGTTATGGTAGCTGTGTTAGTTGTGGTAGTTATGGTAGCTGTGGTAGTTGTGGTAGTTGTGTTAGTTGTGGTAGCTGTGGTAGTTGTGGTAGTTGTGTTAGTTGTGGTAGCTGTGTTAGTTGTGGTAGTTATGGTAGCTGTGGTAGCTGTGGTAGTTGTGGTAGCTGTGTTAGTTGTGGTAGTTATGGTAGCTGTGGTAGTTGTGGTAGCTGTGGTAGTTGTGGTAGCTGTGTTAGTTATGGTAGCTGTGGTAGTTGTGGTAGCTGTGTTAGTTGTGGTAGTTATGGTAGTTGTGGTAGCTGTGGTAGTTGTGGTAGTTGTGGTAGCTGTGGTAGCTGTGGTAGCTGTGTTAGTTGTGGTGGTTCTGGTAGCTGTGGTAGTTATGGTAGCTGTGGTAGTTGTGGTAGTTGTGTTAGTTGTGGTAGCTGTGGTAGTTGTGGTAGCTGTGGTAGCTGTGGTAGTTGTGGTAGCTGTGGTAGTTGTAGCTGTGGTAGCTGTGGTAGTTGTGGTAGCTGTGGTTGTTGTGGTAGTTGTGATTGTTGTGGTAGTTGTGGTAGCTGTGTTAGTTGTGGTAGCTGTGGTAGCTGTGGTAGCTGTGGTAGCTGTGGTAGTTGTGGTAGCTGTGGTAGTTGTGGTAGTTGTGGTAGCTGTGGTAATTGTGGTAGTTGTAGCTGTGGTAGCTGTGGTAGTTGTGGTAGCTGTGGTTGTTGTGGTAGTTGTGGTTGTTGTGGTAGTTGTGGTAGCTGTGGTAGCTGTGGTAGCTGTGGTATTTGTGGTAGTTGTGGTAGCTGTGTTAGTTGTGGTAGTTATGGTAGCTGTGGTAGTTGTGGTAGTTATGGTAGCTGTGGTAGTTGTGGTAGTTGTGGTAGCTGTGGTAGTTGTGGTAGCTGTGGTAGTTGTGGTAGTTGTGGTAGCTGTGGTAGTTGTGGTAGTTGTGTTAGATGTGGTAGTTGTGGTAGCTGTGGTAGTTGTGGTAGTTGTGGTTGCTGTGGTAGTTGTGGTAGCTGTGGTAGTTGTGGTAGTTGTGGTTGTTGTGGTAGCTGTGGTAGTTGTGGTAGCTGTGGTAGTTGTGGTAGCTGTGGTAGTTGTGGTGGTTGTGGTAGCTGTGGTAGTTGTGGTAGTTGTGGTTGTTGTGGTAGTTGTGGTAGTTGTGGTTGTTGTGGTAGTTGTGGTTGTTGTGGTAGCTGTGGTAGTTGTGGTAGTTGTGTTAGTTGTGCTAGTTGTGGTAGCTGTGGTAGTTGTGGTAGTTGTGGTTGTTGTGGTAGTTGTGGTAGCTGTGGTAGTTGTGGTAGTTGTGGTAGCTGTGGTAGTTGTGGTAGTTGTGGTAGTTGTGGTTGTTGTGGTAGCTGTGGTAGTTGTGGTAGTTGTGGTAGCTGTGGTAGTTGTGGTAGCTGTGGTAGTTGTGGTAGCTGTGGTAGCTGTGGTAGTTGTGGTAGCTGTGGTAGTTGTGGTAGCTGTGGTAGTTGTGGTGGCTGTGGTAGTTGTGGTAGTTGTGGTTGTTGTGGTAGTTGTGGTTGTTGTGGTAGTTGTGGTTGTTGTGGTAGTTGTGGTAGTTGTGGTAGCTGTGGTAGTTGTGGTAGCTGTGGTAGTTGTGGTAGTTGTGGTTGTTGTGGTAGTTGTGGTAGCTGTGGTAGTTGTGGTAGTTGTGTTAGACGTGGTAGCTGTGGTAGTTGTGGTAGCTGTGGTAGTTGTGGTAGCTGTGGTAGCTGTGGTAGTTGTGGTAGCTGTGGTAGTTGTGGTAGCTGTGGTAGTTGTGGTGGTTGTGGTAGCTGTGGTAGTTGTGGTAGTTGTGGTTGTTGTGGTAGTTGTGGTAGTTGTGGTTGTTGTGGTAGCTGTGTTAGTTGTGGTAGCTGTGTTAGTTGTGGTGGTTGTGGTAGCTGTGGTAGTTGTGGTAGTTGTGGTTGTTGTGGTAGTTGTGGTTGTTGTGGTAGTTGTGGTAGTTGTGGTTGTTGTGGTAGTTGTGGTTGTTGTGGTAGTATACAGGATCAATCTTTAAATCAGATTACAAATTCTTATAATTACTGCCTCAAAAATGTAAAATTTGAAACACAAAGCCATATAGAGCAGACAGTATTAAGAGCTACAACTAGGACAAACAATAAATGAAGTGATAATGTTGCTAAGCTCTTTGTAAAACCCACTGGTTCTTTCAAACGCAGGGATTTCATTCGCCAATGTTTTGCACAGTGATAAACAGCGTGTTCCGTCTTGTTTTACTAGACACTGTCAATACCTGCTGGGTATTCTGTAATTTAGTACACTGGCTTGTCATTATTAATGGAGCGTGGAGGGAGATTGAATTATAAATGGAAAGGAAATACATTAAGAAAAAAAATATTAATTTACTACTGGATGCAAGAGCTTATATGTCAACTTTGCAGAGGGACACTGTAGTTTTACTGATTGACCGACAAGCAGGCAGAAAGGCAGATAGATATGTAGCGTGTTTGGGTGCGGGTCAGACCTACCCTGGACCCCTATCCTGGGCAGACACCAATCTTGTTCATGGCGGACATATACTGGACTGTGTAACCTCTGGTATAACGATGTTCTACGGACCTGGCGTCCTTGTACTCTGCTTATCCCAGTCAAACTAAATGTAAATGGTACTCCCCCCAACAAACAAAACTCTTCCGTAAATCTATGGCGCAACACCCTCCAGGATCCTCCTCTGATGTCCCAGAAAATGCGCTACAAATATTTGTATTCGAGTAGTTAATTGAACAAAAAAGCATAAGGACGGATCATGCTCTGATGGAAAATCTTATTGGAACACTGAGAATTACAGGGTAGATAGAACTTCATTACTCTATGCATGGCGCACATGCTGATAGTGCCAAATAATGGTGCTATCAGGCGTGTGCACCTGTATATTAAGCAGACTCCTAACAAATTTCAGGAGTTTGCGATGCCTCTGCCAGAAAGGTACATCCAGATTGTGCCTGCGCTCATTAAAAGTGCCTGATTAGTAGCAGAGAACCTCCGCCAAAACATCGTTTGGAAGAGGTCCATCTCTCGCAATGCAAAGTCCTTCCAATATTAGCCGCTATCCAGATTTCTTTGTTTGTAAATGTGTAACATAGTAACATAGTAATTTAGGTTGAAAAAAGACTTAAGTCCATCACGTTCAACCCATCTACCTATCTTTCCTGCTTTTGTTCCTTCTTGTTCCTTTTTCTCATTCCGACTTAACTTATTACCTTTTAGCATTTTATTTCCAACTTTTATATGTATTTTTATTTGTCAAATTGTTTGTGTTTTTCGCTGGTGATATTTAATTGTGATCACCTCCTGATGTTGCCATCCTCTCTCTGATGGAGAGGCAAATCAAGCCTAGAAAAGCATAGGAAATTGTTTTTGCCATTTTTTCGGAACTCTGTGAGCGGCCGTATCCAGTTGTGTCCTATCCATCAGTGCTTGCTTCCGCCTCTGATAGGCCATCAGTGTTGGTTGCGTGAGACTTGGCCAAGACTTTCAACTTCTTTGGACTCACTGGTATTATCATTTGGATTTGCCACTTCTCTATTCCGAGCATTGATATAAAATATCCAGTAAGTTCCTCCAGTAGGAGGTAGGGGATTGTTTTATGTGTATTAAACTTGCTGCACTATGGTCCTTATGTGCACTTTTGTTTCATAGATCCTATACAGTGACTTTTTTTAATACATAGGGGTAGACAAGAATTAAGGTTCAATTACACTACATTTCTGACATTAATTGCATTGCTAGTATGGAGTAAAGCCTGCTATATGGTCTGATATTTGAGATTCTTTGATATAATACAATAATAGGAAAGGTGACAGAATCCACTAATTAATAAAAAATAATGTCAAAAGAAACTTTTTTTTTTGAGAATACTGAATGGATCTCTTCATGTTTTATCATTTTAACCCCTTCCCGATGTTAGGACGTACTATGCTGTCCTGACTTTAAGTGCCTTAAAGTAGTTAGGACGGCATAGTACGTCCTGTAATAAACAGCTCATCGCGGGTCCCGCAATGTTTTCAGATCCCGCTGCAGGCACTTGCAGCGGAATCCCACCTGTCATCTGAGGCCACTTTGAGGGGCCTCAGTCTGACAGGGGTAATGTAGCCGGTGCTAAAAGCGAGCACCGGCTACATTCCTCCAAATCGCGCCATGCCCGAATGCGGAAGTTCGGGCACGGCACGATTTGGAGGAATGTAGTCACACGTGATGTCCGGAGGTCTCGCGTTTTTTTTGCAGGGACCCACAGGGTCTGTTAAGACCCTGATCGGGTCTCTGCGAGAGTGTTCCTGGCTACCGATCACCTTGCGATCGGTGGCCAGTAACCAATCGTGATGTTTTCATGCGTCATGAAGGGGTTAAATGGAAAGAAAGATTGGTGATACTTTAAATGTGGAAACTGAAAAGTGATCAAAATGATCTATGCATTGGGGGTAATGTATTAAAATTTCCGCAAAGTGTCAGGAGTTCTTTTATTTTTAAGAGAGGGACATCCGTCAAGATCTTAGCCTACAAAGCTGGGCCAGGCGGGGTATCCTGAAAGTATTTGACATAACCGAAGTATCAGGCTTTCTTTCCTTTTCTCAGCTTCAAACACATTTTGACCTCAAGACCTTGGATATTTTTACATTTGTAAGAGTAGTCAGAATATTGCGAAAAATTTACCATCATTGATGAAGGCCCTCTAGACAAATTATACCATAGTGCCTTACCAAAATTAACATCAAAAATTAGAAATCTAATAGCAACAACAGCGGAAGCTGGGAAATTAAGTAATGTCACCAAATGGGAAAACGATTTAGGGGAAACCTACTCAGTCCAGGAATGGACAAAATCTTTTGACAATATAAGCCTACCTAACCCACAAACCGTATTACTGATACATATTTTTATGGCTACAAAGCTGTGCTTAGCGAGACATTGGAGAAGAACTACAATTCCCAGTTTAAAAGATATCATAGACCAGGTAGACTACCAGGCCGCCATGGAGAAAGCGCCATTCTCTGGCGACAGGAGACTGCAGGAATATGATAAAATACGGGCAATTTGGTTCTCTTTCTCTAAATCTTCCCACCACGCCTAACCTCATGGGGTATTGCTGATACATATCCTTGAGGTTATGAAGTTGGAACTGAACTATTAGAATTAACTTATAAGTATTTGCGACCCAGGCAGGTTATCATGTCATGTCTTTGATTTAATCCCCTATATTAACCTATTAACCTTATGACCCATGGACATTAAACTAAGAAGCATTACAATTTGAGCAAATGAAAAACGTATACCCAGCGCTCTAATCTTGGTTTTAGCAGCACTGAGGCAGTGTGTCCCTAAACCACACACAATAACATAAGCATAAAGTGACAAAATTGCTAAAGTGCGCTTAAACAAACTGTAAGGTGAAAAAACAGTAAGGTGAAAAAACAATGTGAATATATATATATATACACCTTATTAGGTGAGGAATAATTTCCGTGAAAAATCCTGTGCAACAGAAAATGCAGTGGAAAAATATATTGTGTGATCGAGGGGGATTCCATCTCCCCTCTATTATCTCACTCACAGACTTCCAGAAAATAAGTTGCACTTCAAAAGCCTGTATTCGTCAGTGGGGACGTGGTGTAGACCTCCTCTGTAGGTTGCAGCTCAAGAAAGGTACAACGGAAGGCAGTAGATTAGTATATGATTATACAGATATTTAATAAGAAAATAAGTAGCAGCTTACACTTAGAGTTATCGTTATCCTGTATGATGGGCGCCTCAAACAATATCGGATTTGATGTCCTCTGAAGGTGCAGTTGAATATAAAATGTACATAAAAGTGTACAAAAATGTACAAAAAGCTTAAAAGTAAAACAGGTCCAATAGACAGAAAGGTATATATAAGGCAGGTGAGTCCAGTCCGCTACGCGTTTCGCCTGTGGGCTTCAACTTGTGCTTCAAATTACAATTTGAGCACATTAAGCCTCTCCCGTGGGTGAAACATTGAAACATAGAAACATAGAATGTGTCGGCAGATAAGAACCATTCGGTCCATCTAGTCTGCCCAGTTTTTTTTTGAGTAAACAGTGAGACCCGTGACAGTCCCAGATGCTCTCCACACCAAATACGGTTATGTCATTGTCTTTTTAAACATGCGGCTTTTTTTATTGACTGTATAATTTTACAATATGTAATAGAAATGACGGTCCAACGAATGGTAAAATGACTGATATCAATTAGCAACTAGCTCTAATTGGCTAGAAACTTGTCAATACGCGCAGAGGATCTTCAGATGATGAATACGTTGTATTTGTTATGTTTATATGTTTATATATGTATTTAAACAAACAAAATATATATTTTTGGCAGAGGTACCCAGTCACTTTTCAGCACCTGTTTTTTTTTTTTTATACATACAGACAACCTTCAGTTTGGGACAATTTTGCCCATTTGTTATTCTCTAATATTCACCGTATGAACAATGTTTGGATGACAGAGTTATTTCTGAAATCCTGAACGTATCACTTTTATGCAAATAACCCTTAAATGGACTGTATCCCATAAACATTGCTCATCCAGTGTTCGCAGAGAATTAAAAAAATGATTGAAAACGATCTAAACATTGTGTTATCAGAATCGCAAACAAATGCCTAAATTAGGAGAAAAAGACGTTTTATGGGTCTGTGGAGTCAGGGCCATCTTTAATAGTGATTGGACCCTGGGCAAGCATTTGCTTGGGCCCCCTGGACCCTGCCCCCTCCCCTGCATGCAATCCCGCCATCCATCGCAATGTTACCCCACCCCCCACACACACACATATGGCATAATTGCTGTGCCATTCAGATGCCAGTAATATTGTGCCATTCAGAGCGCAGTATTATTGTGCCATTCAGAGCGCAGTATTATTGTGCCAGTCAGAGCCCAGTAATATTATGCCAGTCAGAGCCCAGGAATATTGTGTCAGTCAGAGCCCAGGAATATTGTGCCAGTCAGATACCAGGAATATTGTGCCAGTCAGATACCAGGAATATTGTGCCAGTCAGATACCAGGAATATTGTGTAAGTCAGAGCCCAGGAATATTGTGCCATTCAGATACCTGTAATATTGTGCCAGTCAGATACCTGTAATATTGTGCCAGTCAGATACCAGGAATATTGTGCTTGTCAGATACCAGGAATATTGTGCCTGTCAGATACCAGGAATATTTGTGCCTGTCAGATGCCAGGAATATTGTGCCTGTCAGATGCCTGTAATATTATGCCAGTCAGATGCCTGTAATATTATGCCAGTCAGATGCATGTAATATTATGCCAGTCAGATGCCTCTAATATTATGCCAGTCAGATGCCTGTAATAGTGTGCCAGTCAGGGGCCAGGAATATTGTGCCAGTCAGATGCCTGTAATATTGTGCCAGATAGATGCCTGTAATATTGTGCCAGTCAGATGCCTGTAATATTATGCCAGTCAGATGCCTGTAATAGTGTGCCAGTCAGAGGCCAGGAATATTTTGCCAGTCAGATGCCTGCAATATTGTGCCAGTCAGAGCCCAGTAATATTGTGCCAGCCAGATGCCCAGTAATATTGTGCCAGCCAGATGCCCAGTAATATTGTGCCAGTCAGATGCCCAGTATTATTGTGCCAGCCAGAGCCCAGTAATATTGTGCCAGCCAGAGCCCAGTAATATTCTGCCAGCCAGATGCCCAGTAATATTGTGCCAGCCAGAGCCCAGTAATATTCTGCCATTCAGATGCCCAGTATTATTGTGCCAGTCAGAGCCCAGTAATATTCTGCCATTCAGATGCCCAGTATTATTGTGCCAGTCAGAGCCCAGTAAAATTGTGCCAGCCAGATGCCCAGTAATATTGTGCCAGCCAGATGCCCAGTAATATTGTGCCAGTCAGATGCCCAGTATTATTGTGCCAGCCAGATGCCCAGTAATATTGTGCCAGTCAGATGCCCAGTATTATTGTGCCAGCCAGAGCCCAGTAATATTGTGCCAGTCAGAGCCCAGTAATATTCTGCCATTCAGATGCCCAGTATTATTGTGCCAGCCAGATGCCCAGTAATATTGTGCCAGCCAGATGCCCAGTAATATTGTGCCAGTCAGATGCCCAGTATTATTGTGCCAGCCAGAGCCCAGTAATATTGTGCCAGTCAGAGCCCAGTAATATTCTGCCATTCAGATGCCCAGTATTATTGTGCCAGTCAGAGCCCAGTAATATTCTGCCATTCAGATGCCCAGTATTATTGTGCCAGTCAGATGCCCAGTAATATTCTGCCATTCAGATGCCCAGTATTATTGTGCCAGTCAGAGCCCAGTAATATAGTGCCTGCCAGCCAGATGCCCAGTATTATTGTGCCAGCCAGAGCCCAGTAATATTCTGCCATTCAGATGCCCAGTAATATTGTGCCAGTCAGCCCCCCGCCCCCCCCCCCCCCGTTCCCAAGTACTTACATGAACCTGCTCCGTGTCCCCCGCCGGATGTCTCCTCCGTGCAGTCTTCCCTCTTGCACGGAGGAGGGAAACAGTCACCGGATGTGACGCGACGTCACATCCGGCGTCAGTTTTTTTATTTATTTTTTTCGGCCGTCGCATCCATCGGATGCGGCTTGCCGGAAAAAGCGTTCACAAGCGCAATGCGCTGTGAACGCGGCAAGCAGGGGCTGGGGGCCCACGGGACAGCTGCCTTGGGGCCCCCCAGGAGTAAATGGGCCCAGGGCAGCTGCCCCATTTGCCCCGCGTTAAAGACGGCCCTGTGTGGAGTCATCTATTGCTTGATATGCAAATGAACTGGCTTTCAATGGGAAATGTGTAATTAGCATATCAGGCCACTGGTGATGTCATAAGCAGGAGACTCCGCAGACACATTAAAAAACCCATTTTCCCAAAAATGTAGGCGTTTACTTACAATTCTGCTAACACAACCTATAGATCATTTTCAACCTTTTTTTTATTCTCTGCACGCACAGCAAAAAAAAAACAACAACAATGTGTAGGTGATACAGTCCTTTTAATAACAAATGCATTGGGCAGAAATGTAATATTAATGATATCTTTTTTGAAAACATTTCACATGGAGTGACTGATTGTTGGATTACGTTTTATTTTTCTAATTTCTGATACCTCTGGCAAGGATTATGGTAGGTGCTGTAGGCTGTAACACATTTTTTAAAGAATTACATTACATGTGGGTGAAAGGGTGACATATAATTGATTCGAGAGCAGTTGATAATTGGATTTCATATAAGAAAGACCATTTTAATATAGCTTGCAGGTATAAACTGCATGTATTATAAAAAATAAATTAAAAGGACTTAAGGCTCACTCCAAAAAAAAAAAAAAAATAGCTTATACTCCAGAACCTATTAAATTAGAATGTCCCATTATTTTAGAAATCAAATAGATCACTGTATTTTTGGGGGTTTGTGTTGAACCATTTTTCAAGATGGAATTTTTTTTTTTAATGAAAACATTTTTACAGAGCCACTCAAAATGTATTAACCTGTTGGCACATACAGACAAATACGTCACCATTCGGGTGGCTTAGAACCTTCCCTGAGGCCAATGCACTGCCCTGTCGAAACATGTCTGTGGTTGCTGTGTTCCTCGTGCAGAGGAGACTTGCCAAGCTTTTTTGGATCTGGACTGCCCTTATGAGTGGGGCCAGTCTGATATGCTAATGGTGCCAGTGAGCAAACAAAAACTGTCATGCCCCACCCGAGTAGGTACCATCCTATAGGGCAGACTAGTTTAGCACTGTCCATTCTAGGACTAATATGGCTTTGATTTTGTTTGATCTCTATGAGTAACCAGGCTGTGCCCAGACTTGGGTCCCTCGCTTACTACAGATAGTGTGACACCAGAAATACTAAATATTGGCCTCCATTTTGTTGTGTACTGCAGATCTCACTGCAGGGAACCTTAGCGGGATTTCTTCTGTGAGGGGAGGCGACTCTGACAGGCTTAATTTAACCGCATGAGCGGATGCGTGGAGCAGTGCCTGCTCTGCATTCCAGCGCCAATCTAGACGCCCCCTTATTTCTTGGCTATACAGCGCCTGGGGGTGAGCTGCACCCCGTGCACACACCCAGGATCAGCCCTGGGTGTAACAGTTCAGGCACATAATCATCCGTATGTTGTTTCTGGTAACCTGCACAGCAAACCTCTATACTAAGCACTAGGACCTGGTGCTTTTAGTGATGTATACAGTCCTAGATGTCCTAGGATCCAGGATGCCCTGGTCTCTGAACCTGGGTGGGATGGGGGGAAGGTTTGGATCAGTTAACGCTGATTCAGTCAGGGCAGCCCTTGCTGGTATTCATGGTCAGCCTGTAACCCCAAATAAGCATAACAAGAGGACTGGGGACCTGAGAAGAAGCTTCCTGATAAATGGGGCCCATAGTCTCCAGTTACTTCCAGGAGCCCAAGGCATGGAGGCTTCAAAGACAAACAGTATCAATATTTACTAAGACCTGTTATAGGAGTGGAAGGATAACATGAAGCGCTATTCACTGAAAATGAGATGCTGCTGAGTTGCAGGTGAGTTGAGGTGAACTATTTCCTTTATCTATATATTGCACAGAGACAAACCAGGTGAGTTTCCTCGCGCTAGGAGAGCTATATGGGACCTGCATAATGCTCTAGTAAAACTTTAATAATGAAGGGCCGACTATCTTCTTCTTTCAAGAGAAACTCACCAGGTTTGAGCCCGCTTAACTCACTTGCCCCTCATTTTTAGTGAATAGCACCCATAGAGTGTTATTTCTAAAGACCCTTTCTGGGTTAAGGTTCTGAAAGCGGAGCAATCGGCAGGAACATTCCATTGGTTGTCATGGCTATTGCACCACTTCTAGAACTCTCACTTACCCTGAATCGTCCTCTCCTTGGGGGTAATGTAAATTTGCAAGATTTTTCCACGAGCCTTTGCTCATTCTTTCCTGCCGATTTCTGCACAAGAATGCAATTCACACGAAAGGTCGAAAAAAGGAGAATGAAAAAAAATAAAATCTCATTATTTTATTTTTTTAAAGCTGGAGCGTGAATTTCTAACGGGCAACAGGTAGCCGAAAAATGTTTTATTCATTGCTAATGAAACAGATTCCACGATCTTACGGCAAATCCCAAAAGGGTTACAACAAACGCTATGTTTTATTTAAATAGGCACTAAATATTACATAAGTGGCTTTTTTTTCCCTTTCTGTTGACCATTGAAGCAATAAAATATGCTGCCTGAGGCTGAACAAAAATAACATAAACACAGCTGTTTTATAAAACAGAAAATGTGTCACGCAATCAGTTTTATTAAAGAGGAAACTATTTAAAATAATACATAATGTAATAGTATAATTTAAGGTTTGTTTGTTTTTTCAGATCCAAAAGCAGTTTTCAAAATTTTCATGGTGTTTACTATTTTTCTTACTACATTTTTTTGTCTTGTAAATTTTAAAAATCTACTAAACATTTTTCCACTTGTTTTCCAAATCTAGAGTTACACGTTATATATCCAATGACCCTAGTACATGGGGTAGGCGTCATTTGACTCTACATTACCCTTGATGCTTTGCCAGAATTACGGCCGTATGAGTATTAGGCGAGATGTAGTCCACAACATCTGGAGAGCTGAAGATTGCCTGCCCTAGTATGAGGCTACACCAGGATGTTTTTATTTCAGGTACGTGCTAGTTTATTATTTGACTGGCAGTGAGAGACCATTTTTTTAATGAAAAGGTATGTGATATTCTAGTAATGGTAGTAGCCTCATGATGATGAATGTATCCCCCGCATAATAAGCAATAATATGAAGACAAAGCTAATAGGAATGATAAAACCCAAGCCCTGGCAGCGACGGAAGAGGATTTAAAATTAAATGAAGAGCGCCCACCCAGCTCTGCTTGTAAGAGCAAACGTCCCTTATCAATCCCAATCCATGATTGAAGCCCTCCTCCTTCACTCATCATGCAAATGGTACAATGAGTATGTTCCATTAGTAATGTGAGACTACACACTAAGGAAAAAACAAACAGCTCGCCGGGATGGAGGTGAGTGTCCCCCCCCCCCCCCTCTTAAAAAGCTGCCTGAGGTAACTGACCGACCCTAGGACTGGCTCTAGGTGGGGTAGGAGAGCAGAACCAGCAGCATGAACCCAGCTGGGCAGGCTAGGCCAGAATTTCATATAGTAGGATAGGAAAAAAAATATCTCACCTTCCGATAGGTGGTGTGTGTCTTCCTCAACCTCGGGTCCTCTACCGTCGGCCTGGGAGTTTGAGGGTTCTGCATAGTATCTTAGCTGTTCCTATCACTGCACTCTTCTGGACAGAGTGCCCTGATGTTCCTGGAATCTGTTGGAGCCCCTCTCCTAGCTTAGGTGTCACAGCCCCGAGTCCTCCTAGAACTACTGGGACTACTTTGTCCTTCAATTTCCACATCCTCTCTTGTTTCGCTCTCAAGCCCTGCTACTTCTCCAGCTTCTCATACTCCTCCTTCCTGATGCTGCAGTCACTTGGCACTGCTATGTCTATCCCCAGCACTGTCTTCTGGTCTGTGTATACTACTACAATGTCAGGTTCATTGGCCAGAACCTGTCCATCTGTCTGGATCTTGAAGTCCCACAGGATCTTAGCCTTGTTGTTCTCCATGACCTTCTATGGATCTCCCATATTGGGCTTGGGAGGGTTTAGCCCATTTGCTGTGCAGATGTTCCAGAACACAATGACTGTTGATGGCACATCCCATGCATGGTCTTGGCATGCCATGACACTTTCTCTACTTGATCTTCCTTCCATGCCTGTTGCTGCTTTAGGCATTCTCTCAGCAGCTCATCTTACTAAAGTATTCCCAGATGCTCTGGGTTTCATCCAGGACGGTGGCTCTGACACTCCCCAGACCTTGCCTGGCCTTTTTCCGGCTAGTGTACAGTCTCTGCGTGTTGGACTTGGGGTGGAGACCCCCATATATTGTAAGGAGCTTTCTGGTCTTCACATGGGCCAGGGTGTCTGATGACTGGCAGGGCGTCCGTGATGATGTCATGCCTCTTCAAGATCTGCCTTACCTATGGTGGTACTTGGATATTGCTGCCTTCCTGACCTCTTCATCCCATGTGATTGTGGGATACCAAGGTACTTGTAGCTGGTCTGTACACTGCATATAATTATATATATATATGAAATATTTACACAAAATAAGAAATATATCTAAAACACATACATATATCCATATAATAAGGGAAACAACACAGTAAAGGAAGAGAGTATATTTAAAAGAAGAAAAACTACCACAACTAGAGGACATAGTCTAAAATTAGAGGGGCAAAGATTTAAAAGTAAGATCAGGAAGTATTACTTTACTGAGAGGGTAGTGGATGTATGGAATAACCTTCTAGCGGAAGTGGTAGAGGTAAACACAATCAAGGATTTTAAGCATGCGTGGGATAGGCACAAGGCTAACCTAGATATAACATAGGGGACTAATAAAAGTATTTAGAACATTGGGTAGACTAGATGGACCAAATGGTTCTCTATGTGCCGACACATTCTATATTTCTATGTTTATATATAACATAGTAATAAGAAATTGATGAAAACAATAACAGAGAAAAAAGGAAAATAGAATATCAAATTATTTATAGGGTAAATTAAATAGGAAGCAGTCATAAATAGAAAGTTTATAACACATGTGTACAACGTGGGGTAATATAACCAGCCTATAATAAGGTTCGATACTTTGATAAGAGACTGTGCATGAAATGTAAGGTGACAGAAACAATTTAAAGCAGTCCTTTTGATATTAATATCTAGTCATTTGTGTTTTTTTTCTGGAATGAAAACTGAACTATGAATAGCTTTCTTATGAAAGAAAAACACATCACAAAATTGAGTCAAGTTGTTGAAGTGTCTAGCTTATAATTTAACTGGAGAAGAAATACCACTCACAAAAAAAAAATTTATTCCACTTGAGTAGGAGAGGAAATACATGACTGTAAGTATAAAAGAAAAGCTGCAGGGTAATTCTGTTTTTCATCTCATTGTGAGCCTTGCTTTGAGTTTTTAGTACAGTATTAATTAGGTCCAGTTTTAATTAGGTACAGTATTAATTACCGTATTTATCAGCGTATAACACGCGCCGGCGTATAACACGCACCTCATTTTAAGAAGGAAATTTCAGGAAAAAAAACTTAAATTTCAAATAAAGAACTTTGAAGCCCAATATGCCATTTTAATATGCCAGGATATTGCCCCCAATATGCCATTTTAATATGCCAGGATATTGCCCCCAATATGCCATTTAATATGCCAGGATATTGCCCCCAATATGCCATTTAATATGGCAGGATTTTGCCCCCAATATGCCATTTTAATATGCCAGGATTTTGCCCAAAATATGCCATTTAATATGCCAGGATTTTGCCCACAATATGCCATTTAATATGCCAGGATTTTGCCCCCAATATGCCATTTAATATGCCAGGATATTGCCCCCTATATGCCATTTTAATATGCCAGGATATTGCCCCCAATATGCCATATTAATATGCCAGGATATTGCCCCCAATATGCCATTTTAATATGCCAGGATATTGCCCCCAATATGCCAGGATATTGCCCCTTAGTATGCTCGTTATGCCACCCTCCTCCCCCCCTTCCCCAGACCCCAGTACTTACCTCGTTCCTGCTCCGTCTCCCGGTGCTCTGAAGGTCAGTGGCTGTGAGGGAAGCGTTGTGAGCTTCCCTCCAGCCGCGAGGAACAATAAAGTTTGTTTAAAAAAAACACACTTTGTTGACCGCGCGGCTGGAGGGGAGCTTACAACGCTTCCCTCACAGCCACGCACGAGGTACATTTTAGATTTTTTTTATTTTTTCAGCCACCGATCGGCGTATAACACGCACACATAATTTGCCCCCTATTTTCAGGGAGAAAAAGTGCGTGTTATACGCCGATAAATACAGTAGGTATAGTGTTAACAAATTGCACCTTTTCTTAGGACTTGGGGAAGAGAGACTAGCAGAAAGGACTTTCAAACTTATGCCAAAAGTTGGAAAAATTATCTTATTCAACTGAATGGGCTAATTTTTCCATTTTTACTTTTGTCTAAAAGAACCACTGGCACAACAATTAAGTTATTCTGAACTGAAAGGATACATCACATGTAGGCATTTTAAATAAAAAGTTCAAAAGTACTCATTTATCTCTCTTTGAGGGGTTGACATTTTGTTCAGAATCTTGGGTCTTCAGAACGGCTCAAACACACGATTCTGCCAATTTGTGACATTTGCCCAGTCCGAATCCATTTCGGGCCGTATAGATGTATACTGAGTCCACCCTATGATAACTAAAACTCATTTAGTTGTTTTGCCCCTTCTGTCTTACTTTGACAGACAGACAGTGAGCAAGAGAGCCATGCATGGTTGGCGCTGCCCCCTTTTTCCTTGACCGACCTTCAGGTAAACGACCTCGCTTACAAGTAGACCTTGTAATAAACATCATTGTCAATAGAGCTCTTCTCTTCTGCAGTTACTTTACACATTCCTAGAAAGTTGCAGTGTGGGGTACATATAGACAGGACATACCCCTGCTACTGCTTTAAGGAACAATAAATCTATGCAGTGGCATTCAACGTGTTAAATTCTAATGGGGCAGGGTGAAAATGTAATTTCTATCTCTTCACAGATTGTGCTTCCTATCCAGAAGTGAAACATTAAATATTTATAGCAATGCCCTTGTGTGATCTCATAAAGGTACCCAGAGAATCTGAGTGATGCTGCAGATGGCACAGCTATTTCCAGGCTATGTTTCTCTTGCATATTGTTACCTGATTGGGTTAGTTATTCAGTGTTTGGGAATATTGGCAGTTGGATGAAACACCTGTGAATCCATGGTAGCGTGTCTGGTGTTGGGTTGTGTTAATTCAAAAGGGAATCTTTTTTTTTATAAGTGATTAAATCATTAATTATGTATGATATAAGAAAGGCTTGAATCGAACCACAGTGTAAAAATCATTCCCCATGTTGATATATTTTAATTGCTCTGTCTGGACGTTGGTGGTTATATATATATATATGTCATTGTGATTTCTTAGCCCGTTCTGTATGGCTTGGAAAGTGATGTGTGTTGATTTGCATTTTGAATTCCATTTCATTATCATTTAAATAGCACCAACAATTTACACAGCACTTTGGAACAGAGCAGAAAAAGGGAGTTACAAACAGGAGTTAGACAGCTAATTTTGACTAAAGCAGAGGTTGCTGAAGGGTAGTGGAATTGTAGTGATTTTGTGTGTGGATCCCAGAGATACTCGGGAACCTGTATGGAGCAGTCTGAGTCTTGGTGCTGAGGGGCAGTGGAATTGTAGTGACTTTGTGTGTGGATCCCAGAGATACTCAGGAACCTGTATGGAGCAGTCTGAGTCTTGTTGCTGAGGGGCTGTTGAATTGTAGTGACTTTGTGTGTGGATCCTAGAGATACTCGGGAACCTGTATGGATCAGTCTGAGTCTTGGTGCTGTGGGGCAGTGGAATTGTAGTGACTTTGTGTGTGGATCCTAGAGAGACTCGGGAACCTGTATGGAGCAGTCTGAGTCTTGTTGCTGAGGGGTGGTGGAATTGTAGTGCCTTTGTGTGTGGGTTCTAGAGAGACTAAGGAACCTGTATGGTGCAGTCTGAGTGTTGTTGCTGAGTGGCAGTGAAATTGTAGTGACTTTGTGTATATGTTTGAAATTGTGTTAAACAAATTATAAAAAAAAACTTAGTTATTAAAAAAAAAAAAAGTTATCACTGTGTGATAGGGTCAAAGCTCTTTATGGACATGAGGACTGCACCCACTAGATATTTTTGGTTTTATAAATAATGGTTTTCTCCTACATTTTTTAGGGAGGTTTACAGGGTTGAATAAGTAATCAAAAGTGTCACTTAATGAATCGTTCCAGTCTGAAAAATCAACCTGGAAAAATAAATCATTATTAAAGTTGACTTTTAAAAAATAATTTTGCATTGCTTTGTTCCAGTGTTTGGTTTTTTGTTTCTGTAATATTTAACTTGAAAACATAACACCTGCAAGCTTTTTCCAGGGGATTGATTCCACTCACCATGACATAGACGTAGCTCAAGCATGAAATGAAAGTACCTTGCATAACCTGGGAGCCATTCAGCTGTCTTCCATATCAATGCACATGGATTACCGCAAACAATTGTTCTGCTTAAAAAAAACCTAACTGCACATGCTCAATTATGTGTGATCCAGTGCATCAGCACTGTTTCTCTTGCAAGTAAGCAGAAGGAGGACCAAAGCAGGAGATTCTTAGGGATTCTTTGCATGCATTTGTGTGCAGAGCTGGTGTCACCAATAGGCAAACTCTGGTAGCATTGACTGGGGAGGAGGCTGCCTATCACTGTGAATCTGCCAACCTACCTATCACTGTGGATCTTGGCGGCTGGACGATGCAACCTGGGTGCTGGACTACTGGATAAGTTCTGTGGAAGCAATCAGTGTGCTGGGGAAAATCCTGTGGATGCACTCTGGGTGCTGGAGCAAGTCCTGTGTGTGCATCTGGGTGCTGGGGCAAGTCCTGTGTGTGCATCTGGGTGTTGGGGTAAGTCCTGTGTGTGCAATATGGGTTCTGCTGCATGTTCTCTGGATGCAGTCAGGGTGCTGGGCAAGTCCTGTTGGTGAAATCCAGGTGAGTGTAATGTGTGTGTGACCAGGAGAGTGTAAGTGGGTGTGTGAGTGGCAGAGTGTAATAAATGAGTGTATTTATTGATATTGTAGCTTTGCTACTATAACTGTGACTGTGTGTATGTGTATTTGTATAGGTTCCTGTGTGTGTACATGTGTTGGTGTGTGTGTATATGTCCTGGTGTGCTTGTGTGTCTATATGTCTGTGTGTGTGTGTGTGTGTGTGTGTATTTGTGTGTTTATGTGACTGTAAGTGTATATGTGTGACTGTGTGTGTGAGACACTATGGGGAGCATGTATAAACACGGCGCACATGCAGATTACACCAAATACTGGCGCAATCGGCATGTATGCCAATGTATAAAGCAGAATCCCTAAAAACTTCCGGAGTCTGCGTTATCCGCACTAAATTTGTAGGTTTAGGTTGTGTCACAGCGGCGCAGCCTATGTTTAAAAAATCAGAATTTGAAACAAGTCTAGAGTTATAATTAAAAAAAAAAGCACAATCGCCGTTATACTTAACAAACAGTGATTTTCCCGTTTTATAAAACTCACGTAACATGGCATGTGTGCCTGTGTATGGATGTGAACGTGCCTGATGGCATAATCAGCAATGGGCGACAAAGTATATGTTTGCCTATGGCGGCAAAAAGTATTGCACCAGCCCTGTTTGTGTGCGAGAACCCCCTGAAATGTACAGAATAAAAACGTACAGATGAACCAAAGTTAGGTTGGTGACTGGAGTGTCCCTTTAGTAACTTATTTTGTTCAGTAATGCCTGCAATCATAGGCGTGCGCACGGGGTGTGCCTGGGCACACCCTAATCCAGGGCCGGCGCCACCAGTAAGGCGACCTAGGCAGCTGCCTAGGGCGCATCTTGGCTGGGGGCGCCGGAACCCTGCTTCCAAAAAAAAATCCTCCTCCTTACTTACCTCGTCGGCGTCGCTGCGTCTCCAGGGCTGGGCCGCCTGTGGCTGAGAGGGAAGCGTTGTGCGCTCCCCTCCAGCCAATGCGCATTCAGTAAAGTTTTTTTTTTTAAACTTTATTGAAAGCGCATTGGCTGGAGGGGAGCGCACAACGCTTCCCTCACAGCCACAGGCGGCCCAGCACCGGAGACAGAGCAGCAGCAGCAGCAGCAGCAGCGACGAGGTAAGTAAAGGAAGGAAGTCCTGGCTGGCATATTGGGTGGCTAAGTCCAGGCATATTGGGTGGCTAAGTCCAGGCATATTTTGGGGGAAAGTCCTGGCATATTGCTGGGGAAAGTCCTGACATATTGGGTGTTTAAGTCCTGGCATATTGGGTGGCTAAGTCCTGGCATATTGGGTGTTTAAGTCCTGGCATATTTTGGGGGAAAGTCCTGGCATATTGAGGGGCATAATCCTGGCATATTGGGTGGCATAATCCTGGGATATTGGGTGGCATAATCCTGGGACATTGAGGGGCATAATCCTGGGATATTGGGTGGCATAATCCTGGCATATTGAGGGGCATAATCCTGGGGTATTGAGGGGCATAATCCTGGCATATTGAGGGGCATAATCCTGGGATAATGAGGGGCATAATAATGGGACATTGAGGGGCATAATCCTGGGATATTGAAGGGAATAATCCTGGCATATTGAGGGGCATAATCCTGGGGTATTGAGGGGAATAATCCTGGCATATTGAGGCTTAAGTTATGTTACTTATTCTCCACCATTCTTAATAGGGGGCTTTATTGCAACATGTAACTCTCTTTTAATTTAAATGCTGAGAAAGGGGTGGAACATGTGATGTCATGATATGGGAAAATAATATGATAATGGGGGGGGGGCGGCAAATTTTATTTTGCCTAGGGCGGCAAAAATCCTTGCACCGGCCCTGCCCTAATCAAGCCTCAAAATTGAGGCTCTCTCACCTCCGTGCTGCACTGCCGTCTGCCGCCCGAGTTTGTCTCCTAATCCGATCCTTCACTATGCGAGCGGAAGCGCCGCATAGTGAAGAACGGACTTTCTCCTCCCTCAGACCTCCCCTGTAATGTACGCAGAGGCGGAGTCACGGCAACGCAAGGGTGAGGCCCAGCCGCAGTGCCAGAGGAGAGGGTGCAGAGCGGAGCACAGGGTCTGTGCGGGTCTGTATGTAAGTATGCAGAGTGCATTTGTGTATGTGTGTGTGTGTGTATAGATATATAGATAGATATATATCTATCTATATATCTATACACACACACGTGTGCGGCGTGTGTGTTTGTGCTTTAGGGTGCACACCCTAATGCAATAGGCTGCGCACGCCTATGCCTGCAATACAAGCCATTCCATTTCTTATGAAAATCTTTGAGAAACACATTGGTTTACACATTGGTTTACATGATTTGCATGACATCAACCGAAGGTCTGCTTCCTATTAACCCCTTCACAGCAATAGACATGTCAGGTACGTCCTGCTTTCACGATCACGATGTCGAAGGCATTAGGCAGCACTGAAATTTTGAATCTGAGGCACCCGCAATCCCTCCACAATGCGATTGTGGGCACCATATTGTCGAGCAGCATGCTCCTCCAATATGGCTGTGTCCTCTTGTGGGTAGAGCATCGGAAGTGAAAAAAAAAATCACTTCCATTGATCTGATGCTGTTGCTTGACTGCCCCTAGTGGCAGTCAGCAACATTGCTATAAAGAAAAAGAAAAGGACTTACTTAAAGGGTTACAATTAAATTAGGGTTAGCATAAGGGATAGGTTTACAATTAAATTAAAAATTAGGATATATTGAGGGTTAGCATGAAGTCAATGGGGACACAAACTTTTGGCCACTAAAATGCCTCTAAAAAAGTCCCGGAAAGGGCTAGAGGGCTTGAGGACTCTCTTTCGGTTTATAGAAAGCCAATAGCCATGTAATGCTACTGGCTTTCTATAAACCGAAATAGAGTCCCCATTAATTGACCTATTCGTATGAATGGGGACTCTATTTCGGTATATAGAATAGCAATAGCATTACATGTATTACATAAACCGAACGTCTATAAACCGAATGTCTTTCGGTTTATAGACTTTCTGTTTATGGAATACATGTAATGCTATGGGCTTTCTATAAACCGAAATAGAGTCCCCATTCATACGAATAGGTCAACTGAACTATTCATATGAATGGGGACTCTATTTCGGTTTATAGAAAGCCCATAGCATTACATACAATGTAATCGCCGAACCCCGAACTCCAACCCAAACATAGAGTGAAATGTCCGTGTTCGGGTACGGGGTGCAAAAACCGTAATGTTCGGTACGAACCCGACCAGTGTGGTTCGGGTTCGCTCAACACTAGTTGTGATGCACACTACAGCTATGAACCACTGTATCCTTTCAAGTAATTTACAGGGTCGTCTTTGGAAGAAGTGGAATTTTCTATAGTAACCGCAGTCAGCTTTTCTTTTAATCATCTCCTTGAGCCATGATTCTCTTTTGACATTTCCCTCAATCTGTCATGTAATTTCCCCCGCTAACTTGCTCCTCTCTTTAACTCATTAGTTGGCTCAGGGGAAGAGCTTTCTTACGGTAATGAGGATGGAGTCTGTCATCTTACAAAATGCTGCTACATTATGGCAGTTAGGAGAACATGCCAGTACGTACTATTAGATCTCTGTGGGCTTTAACGAAACATCCAAGAATTCTGTGGATTATGTGTGTGTGTTGGCCACGGAGTGAATCATTTACTGGCTCGAATTCAAGCTGGCACTATAAAAAGTTTTACAATTTTGTCTGTTGACAATCCAAAATAGAATAGTTCATTAATTCATCGTCACTAGAAAAAAATAAGTAATACAGACTAAAACGATGTTGAAAATCTAATTTTTTTCATACAGCAAAATCAGATCAAAAATATCGGGTGGAGGGGGGAGGAGCAGCGTTAAATATAAATAAGACACCATTTGTATTTAATTGCGGTGCCATAAATGTGTGCGCCAATGTATAACGCAAATTCCCGCCATATCAAGAGTTTGTCCTATGTTGATGCTCTTGTCTTGTTGGCACAACCCATGTATAAAGAAACAGGCATTTTCCATTGCTTGAAACATGTTGGAAAAACATTATTCCCTCACACAAAAGTGTCAAGATGTATAGAAACTGGATCTTTTTTTATTTAAATAGGTTTTTCGATCCCTGACCATTTTGTGTGCGCGAATGTTTATGCATAACCTCCACTGTGTCAGTGAACAGGTTGTAATTAATTTGTAAATATATAATTACTAATTTAATTATTTAATGAATGCCTGTAATCAGAACCTGTATAAATGCCCTTAAAACAACATTACCTGGTGCAGTTAATGTTTCAGACAGTTCATTGGTTGTTGAGTAAAGGATTTCTAATGTACCAGCTCTTCCTTGGGCACAGAGGGCATATTGCATCATTGCAAAAGGGGGTTTGCTAGAAATCAGGTATGTTGAGTGCTGTATGATGTTAGAAATAAAAACAAATATGTAGGCAAGTCTACTGGGGGTGTAGTGAGGAGCTAAGCAATTCTCTATAATTACATATTGGCAGTTCAGATACCCTGCTCAAAGTGACGTACTGTCTAATTATCCCAACGTTTCTGCCCTACTTAGTACTCCTTCCTTTAATCAAATGACTAAAGGTAATGATAGAAAAAAAAATTCTGGATCTTGCTACAATTCTCAGCTCTGTGGACTAATGTGCCATTTGTAGAATCTGTTCAAGCCTCATGGCAGGGTTTATTCTGCCTTTCATCCATCTGAGGTAGATAAATGAGTACCATAAGACAGGGTAATGTAATAACTCTTAAAACCGAGAGAATATCTTAATCCTTCAAGGACCAGGGATTTTCCTGGGCCAATGCCCAGACCCAATTTTTCCATTTTGAAACGTGGTTGTTTAAACACAGTTTTAGTATTAAAAATTACATACAAGGGGTTGTGCCAATAAGGATGGACAGTAGGACTTACTTAGAGCTCCTTGAATTTCTAGCAATTTTCTCTCACAATTGTTGGCACAAAGGACCTGATCTGTCTTATACCGACGCTAACACACCGAGAACATCATGGGTAAAAAGTCCAAGAAACCTGATAAGCCGGCAGAAGGCCCAAAGCCCTGATATATCATCTTTTCTAACAAGACCAGGTAGGCCTCAACTCAACCCGGCTGCCATTCCATGTACTCCTTCCTGCCACAGCTCGGTTTCTAATTACGATGATTCAGAGTGCGCTCCTGGTGCAACGTACGCTACAAAAGAGGACATAAAGAGTCTTTTCCGGGAGGTCCAGATATCAAAGAGGTCCAGATGGATATTAACTCCGTGCAAACCAATGTTGCTGCACTTGAATCACCCTCAGCGCAGACGGCACAACAGCAGGCCAAAATTACTGAAACTACGACATCACTGACCCTAGGTCTGGGAGACATTACCAAGCGGGTGTCGCTTCTAGAAGATACGGTACGCTGTGGAAACATACAAGTACGGGGTATACTGGGGGTGGTTGGGCCCTCCACTCTTAACAGATTATAGAATTTATCAGAATCCACACTTACACACACAGCCACACAGACTCCCACTTACACACACACAGCCACCCACAAATACATACATGCATACACATACACAGTCACACACTTACATACACAAAGTGACACTTATACAGACTCACATTCACACTACACACACACACACACACACAGAGAGTCACACTTTCACACAGACTCCCACCTACACACATACATACACACACACACACACACACACACACACATAGACAACCACACAGACAAAGTGACACTTATACAGACTCACACTATACACACACAGGGTGACACAGACTCAGCCTTACATGATACACACATACAGATATATGGCAGTGTGCACAGAGCTGGTTTAACAGCATGATGAGTTAACTCGTCATAATGTCAGAAAGGGGTTAATATACCCTTACCAGTTAAACATTTATTAAGTTATTGTTACTAAATGTCAGCCTTAAGTCTTACTCAGAATCATAGGATATGTAGTTCCCAAACACCTATGATGCCAAGGTTAGCCATCATTGGTATACAAGCATGTAATGACCTGGAAGTAATAGAAATATGCATTTTCTTTTTAATTCTGTTGTATAACCTTTATACACCACATAGACAATGACAGCATGCTTGAACTTATTACCTGTGCAATGGAATCACTGTTACATTTGAGAGAAAGCTTAACAAAATAAAGTAAAACTACTTCTCTCTATTTCTGTCTATGAAAGAGTTTAAAAGCAAGTTTTTGTCATTTTCTAATGGTTTGAAAGCAACTGTGAAAGGCTGTTTTTAGTCCTCAAATATTGTGATGACGTGCGCAATATGACATTTGATAAGGGCTAAGCAGAACAAAAAACAGGAAATAGCATTAAAATAGAGAAAATGTATAGAGAGGGGGCATACAGAGGGGGCATACAGAGGGTACATGGAGAGAGTGCATACAGAGGGGGCATACAGAGGGTGCATACAGAGGGGGCATACAGAGGGGGCATGGAGAGAGTGCATACAGAGGGTGCATACAGAGGGTGCATGGAGAGGGTGCATACAGAGGGGGCATACAGAGGGGGCATGGAGAGGGTGCATGGAGAGGGGGCATACAGAGGGTGCATACAGAGGGGGCATGGAGAGGGGGCATACAGAGGGGGCATGGAGAGAGTGCGTGGAGAGAGTGCATACAGAGGGTGCATGGAGAGAGTGCGTGGAGAGAGTGCATACAGAGGGTGCATACAGAGAGTGCATACAGAGGGTGCATGGAGAGAGTGCGTGGAGAGAGTGCATACAGAGGGTGCATACAGAGGGTGCATACAAGTGGGCATACAGAGGGTGCGTACAGAGGGTGCATGGAGAGAGTGCGTGGAGAGAGTGCATACAGAGGGTGCATGGAGAGAGTGCGTGGAGAGAGTGCATACAGAGGGTGCATACAGAGAGTGCATACAGAGGGTGCATGGAGAGAGTGCGTGGAGAGAGTGCATACAGAGGGTGCATACAGAGGGTGCATACAAGTGGGCATACAGAGGGTGCGTACAGAGGGGGCATGGAGAGAGTGCGTGGAGAGAGTGCATACATAGGGTGCATACAGAGGGTGCACTCTATCCTGACATTTGAAATAGGTAAAATGTATGTCTATGTTTTCTGTCTATGAAAGAGTTTAAAAGCAAGTTTTTGTCATTTTCTAATGGTTTGAAAGCAACTGTGAAAGGCTGTTTTTAGTCCTCAAATATTGTGATGACGTGCGCAATATAACATTTGATAAGGGCTAAGCAGAACAAAAAACAGGAAATAGCATTAAAATAGAGAAAATGTATAGAGAGGGGGCATCCAGAGGGGGCATACAGAGGGTACATGGAGAGAGTGCATACAGAGGGGGCATACAGAGGGGGCATACAGAGGGTGCATACAGAGGGGGCATGGAGAGAGTGCATACAGGGTGCATACAGAGGGTGCATGGAGAGGGTGCATACAGAGGGGGCATACAGAGGGGGCATGGAGAGGGTGCATGGAGAGGGGGCATACAGAGGGTGCATACAGAGGGGGCATGGAGAGGGGGCATACAGAGGGGGCATGGAGAGAGTGCGTGGAGAGAGTGCATACAGAGGGTGCATGGAGAGAGTGCGTGGAGAGAGTGCATACAGAGGGTGCATACAGAGAGTGCATACAGAGGGTGCATGGAGAGAGTGCGTGGAGAGAGTGCATACAGAGGGTGCATACAGAGGGTGCATACAAGTGGGCATACAGAGGGTGCGTACAGAGGGTGCATGGAGAGAGTGCGTGGAGAGAGTGCATACAGAGGGTGCGTGGAGAGAGTGCATACAGAGGGTGCATACAGAGAGTGCATACAGAGGGTGCATGGAGAGAGTGCGTGGAGAGAGTGCATACAGAGGGTGCATACAGAGGGTGCATACAGAGGGTGCATACAAGTGGGCATACAGAGGGTGCGTACAGAGGGGGCATGGAGAGAGTGCGTGGAGAGAGTGCATACATAGGGTGCATACAGAGGGTGCACTCTATCCTGACATTTGAAATAGGTAAAATGTATGTCTACGTCAAGCTTCAGGACATTAAATAAGATAAAAGAAGGAACTTTGTGAACCTTGACTTAAAAACAGAATCACCCGGTACCTTTCAAGGACAACTAAGCATTATTTTCCCTTCTGCTTGTAATGTAGACGCACAAGTGACTTAGCACTAAGTTGTCCTTAGTCTGCTGATAAACTGGCATGCACCTTTGAGTGGCTAATGCCGAAGCAGGCTGCCCGGTCTGGTTGGCATCTGGCTTACTCTACTAAGGCCACAGCCAGTGCAGAGTGAACCCCGCTGTCTGCAGACTCAGATCAGGTGCGCAGGATGAGCCCATGCTTTGATTGGCTGTGCACGTGCTGACACGGGCTCCAGCCTCCAGGTCTGCTGTGACTCAGCTGTGAGACATGTATATTTGTATGTAGTGAGATACATGTCAGGTTTACTTAGAAGATGCAGGACATGTATTTTAACCCTTGCCCTTTAATCAGGGACAGGTTCGGAGTCTGATCTCATGTCTGCACATGTCTTTTCCTCTTCTCCCATGCCCTTCTGTCGCTTTCCTCTCCCTTATCATGTCACCTGTCTATCTCCTCTCCCCATGTCGCCCTTCTCTCCCTTCACATGTCAGTCTGTCTCTCTTCCTTCCCATTCCATGCCTTTCTTACCCCCATTACATGTCTCCATACATGCCCCCATCCCCCTGGCACCCCATGACTAGAGAAATATATCAGGCCCTGGCATAAAACACAGAAACAAAGACAAATGATGCCAGGAACACAATGGACCAAAACTGTGCCTAAGATAAATAAATAGCTGGTGCTATAATGTGACCCAGCCTTCTATCCAACAATACCGGCAGCACACGGGGAGGTTTTTTTCCCAGCAAATGAAACAAAACGTATATGTTTTGTGATTTTACTAAGTCTCTCCTGAGGTTATAGCATCACCACATGTGTCAGTTTCCTTGTAACAAGTCTGATTTGTAACCAGCTGTGCAGGTAAGCTCAGGGCTTGCACCTGTGTGCAAATGTGCTATTTTATATTAAATTGATTGTTCCCTCTCGGCATTTTATAAATAAATGATACTCAGAATATTCATAAAGTATTAATAATGTTATTATACAGACAGAGGCTAGGTTAGAACAGCCCTTCCATGTGTTGTCTGGGTATTATTGTACCTGTGTCTGCTGATTTTGTAGTGGAATGTATAATATATTATAGACAAATTCATTGCATATAATGCTACCTTAGCTGGGTTGGATTGTAGTATCAAATCAGTGTAAATGGTAGGATCAAAACTATTCAAAGCAATCTGAATATATGCAAAAAAAAAAAAAAAAGCCATCAATTCAACATTACAAGGTCCTGTCCCATAGTTGCCAACATGGGCCATGTTTTCAGGGACACATATTTGTTCCACATGCTGCAGAAAGAGCATGTAAAGTGCACCTCGGCAGTATGTAGGATGGATATACGCACAGCCCAATCCAATTAATTAATCAGGGTGGAGATCTCATAGGACCTACCATGATTAATTCATTGGAATGTGACTGTGCGTATATTCATCCTACATACTGGAGGGCTGCCGTTTGCATGCTCTTTCTGCAGCATGTGGAACAAATACATTATATTTAATAAAAATGTTATTGAAAAATTGCATTCCTATTTTTTTCCCCTTCCTCTGCGCCCACATTTCACCTAAAGGACTTAACACAGCACCATACAGTACCCACAGAACTTTCCATCCACCTATATTGCACCCACACCACTTGGCTTGCACTCATATTGCACCTATACGATTTGGCATGCCACAGTGTCACTTTGGCCCACAGAACTAGCCAGTGTCACTTTCCACATCGTACATGTTATTTTTCCCCACAGACCATGCCACAGCATCACTTTGCCAATTAAAATATGCCAGTATTTAACCCCTCGATATGCCAGGATTTAGCCATTCAATATGCCAGGATTATTTAACCACTCAATATGCCATGATTTAGCCATTCAATATGCCAGGATTTTGCCCCCCAATATGCCATTTAATATGCCAGGATTTTGCCCCCCAATATGCCATTTAATATGCCAGGATTTTGCTCTCAATATGCCAGGATTTTGCCCCAAATATGCCATTTAATATGCCAGTAGGACTGACACAGATGTATAGAGTGGAACCCTCAAAGCCTTTATCAAGAGGCGCCCCAGGTGATTTATTACGTTTTATTAATTTATGTCTCTATAATAAAATTGTTTATATATTGATTATTTGTTCACATTCTAGCATCAAACCTGGGGTATGACGAGATATAAAGAGAGTATAAAGAGATATTCTAACCTAGAACGGTGTGTTCTAGGCTTTCCAGTCATCTACAAACTTCTTGCAAGTTTACTAATTGGGGCACCAAAATATATATCTGATGGAAACATTGCTTGCAGCCATCAAATGCTTTTATGATCGATGGGTCATGTCAGGCACATTGCTGTTTTCATGTAAATTCGCCTGGCAATGTGTTGCAGTGAAGGTCAGTCTTTCAATGGCTTTTGATACAATGCAATTCACAAGGCTATTGAGCAAACTAAATGACACCAACAAAAATGCACAATAGTGACAGATCACAGAGGACAGGGAGATGACAATCTAAAACTTCCCATCTGTATATTTTTCTAACGGGTCGTAGATTTTGAATAACTTTCTTTTTTTATTGGGCTCGTGTTTCCTATCTACGAAGGTAAAACTAAGAAACGTTTAAAATAAAATATCAAATATGGAACAAAGCACATAAAGTGTATATTGGACTTCTCACGCTTTTACTTGCACTGTGATTTTTCAGCCTGTGTCACATAGTCCTGTGGTTGGTGACCTGAGACTGTGCACTTTTGCACTTTTATGTTTTTTTTTTTTATCATTACATACATTTCAGATGGCTTAGGGTTGTAGTTTTGAGTCCCTGGCTGGTTGTTTATCCTTCTGAGGTTTATAAAATGAGCACCACAAAGTTGGGTGGTAGTAACATCCTTACAATGTGCTTGGAAACAATTTCTTATTATTATTGTTATTATATTGCTACTCGGGTCCAAAGAACCCTGTATGAAATTCCCTTTAAATACGCACATACTCTCTTTCTAGGGTATAACAGTAAAAAATGATGATGGTCATGAGCTAAGTAGGGCAAACAACTAGCCCAGGTTCGAGTTAAAAAACCCATGTCATTAATTATATAAATCTGACCTCCTACTTGCCTACAACTCAGGTGAGTGAATAGATCCCTATATCCTCTTGTCCTGGTATTTGTCCTCCATTTAAATATACTCGCCTCTGCTACTGTTCAGAGATAGGCAAGGTCAACAGGAAGGTCACCGGAATCCTTCGCATGGTCGCCGGAATCCTTGGCAAGGTCAAGTGAAGGTTCCATAGAACATCATTCACCATGACCAATCGTGTCGCCCACCCCTGCGACTGTGTGGATGCTCTGTATGTATTTACATATTTCTACCCCCCCTCCTTTTCTTGTCTTGCTTCCACGCTATACCTTTTCAAATCCATCTAACTCATCTTGCTCCAGTCATACATTTTCACCCACTGCCTGGGCTTCTCTTGAAGTCAAAGTTGGACATGTAAATAAATAAGTATAACGTAAATAACTCACAAGAGGAAACCAAAGCAAACAAAACAGAACTGTATGAATAAAACCACCGCTGCGGACCCAAAAAATAACTACCACAGATGAAATATAGATTATCACCAGATCAGAGAAAGGCAAATTCCGATTTCCTATTCAGACATCCAAAAGAGGTACATAGAGAGGGTTTACACCTGGGAATGAATTGTCTCCTTTCCAATTCTTTTCAATTGTATCAATCCCTGCACACATAAAAGATTTCAAGTCGAATTATGTCTATGAACTCCATTGCCACTGCCTGGGGGCACTGTATTTATGTTTCCGATGCTCCAGAATCCCGACTCTGTATTCCCTTGTGGTCCAGCCCACATGTTGGTATCCACAAGGGCACGGAAGTAGATAAATCACATGTGCGCTGGTGCAATGGATGAAAATTTTAATAGTATTTTTAAGTCAGAAAACCACTATATGCTTCTGCCGTCAACTTTATTGGTTGTTGCTTTGTTTGGCTGGCGAAGGATAGAAGCTAATGTTATTTATACATTTTCAGCTATTTAGTTTTTTTGTTTGTTTTCTTTCTCAGAATACTAAAGACCTATTAAAACACACACTTCTTATGCAGCTTTGACAAGTGATGGAATAATAGATTTTCTTTTTCATAATAAATACATTTCCAAAGTATTTTTTTTTTTTTTATTAGAAAAGTAATTGTGATCTGATCCTTGTCTAAATTACTGTGCAGTGTCTGGAAATCTTCATAAAAGTCATCTTATAATTAATTGCCTGAGTTCCATTGTTTTCTCTTACCTCTTAGTAGTGCAAAAAAAAAATGTATCTATATAAATACCATATAGTATAAAACTGTGCAGATGAAAAATATGACAATGGTGTGAAAACCAATAACACAGTGGATGATACTTAGCCCAAAAACCAATCCTCTTGTGCTGTGTATACCTAAAAAACAAAGAAAAAGAAAATCTAGTGCAATATGTACTTCAAATGAGTGAATTAGGCTGAGTAGAGATGAATATGATGAGATAATGCACTCACAGACACAGCTCCTATGACCTAGAAGTGTGGAATCTGCACTTGGTATATATACTTGCCCCCACTCTCTCTGGAATGTTGTACCTGACAGTGAGGGGATGAAATGAAGGACTACCCTGTCAGGGTTTGACAATTTATTCTCCAAAACGAGGAACTCACATCCAGTTTTTCTAACTGTTAAGCATTCTTGCATATGGGAGTAAATCTTCCTTAAACTATTGAAGTACAGGGAGTGCAGAATTATTAGGCAAGTTGTATTTTTGAGCATTAATTTTATTATTGAACAACAACCATGTTCTCAATGAACCCAAAAAACTCATTAATATCAAAGCTGAATATTTTTGGAAGTAGTTTTTAGTTTGTTTTTAGTTTTAGCTATTTTAGGGGGATATCTGTGTGTGCAGGTGACTATTACTGTGCATAATTATTAGGCAACTTAACAAAAAACAAATATATACCCATTTCAATTATTTATTTTTACCAGTGAAACCAATATAACATCTCAACATTTACAAATATACATTTCTGACATTCAAAAACAAAACAAAAACAAATCAGTGACCAATATAGCCACCTGTCTTTGCAAGGACACTCAAAAGCCTGCCATCCATGGATTCTGTCAGTGTTTTGATCTGTTCACCATCAACATTGCGTGCAACAGCAACCACAGCCTCCCAGACACTGTTCAGAGAGGTGTACTGTTTTCCCTCCTTGTAAATCTCACATTTGATGATGGACCACAGGTTCTCAATGGGGTTCAGATCAGGTGAACAAGGAGGCCATGTCATTAGATTTTCTTCTTTTATACCCTTTCTTGCCAGCCACGCTGTGGAGTACTTGGACGCGTGTGATGGAGCATTGTCCTGCATGAAAATCATGTTTTTCTTGAAGGATGCAGACTTCATCCTGTACCACTGCTTGAAGAAGGTGTCTTCCAGGAACTGGCAGTAGGACTGGGAGTTGAGCTTGACTCCATCCTCAACCCGAAAAGGCCCCACAAGCTCATCTTTGATGATACCAGCCCAAACCAGTACTCCACCTCCACCTTGCTGGCGTCTGAGTCAGACTGGAGCTCTCTGCCCTTTACCAATCCAGCCACGGGCCCATCCATCTGGCCCATCAAGACTCACTCTCATTTCATCAGTCCATAAAACCTTAGAAAAATCAGTCTTGAGATATTTCTTGGCCCAGTCTTGACGTTTCAGCTTGTGTGTCTTGTTCAGTGGTGGTCGTCTTTCAGCCTTTCTTACCTTGGCCATGTCTCTGAGTATTGCACACCTTGTGCTTTTGGGCACTCCAGTGATGTTGCAGCTCTGAAATATGGCCAAACTGGTGGCAAGTGGCATCGTGGCAGCTGCACGCTTGACTTTTCTCAGTTCATGGGCAGTTATTTTGCGCCTTGGTTTTTCCACACGCTTCTTGCGACCCTGTTGACTATTTTGAATGAAACGCTTGATTGTTCGATGATCATGCTTCAGAAGCTTTGCAATTTTATGAGTGCTGCATCCCTCTGCAAGATATCTCACTATTTTTGACTTTTCTGAGCCTGTCAAGTCCTTCTTTTGACCCATTTTGCCAAAGGAAAGGAAGTTGCCTAATAATTATGCACACCTGATATAGGGTGTTGATGTCATTAGACCACACCCCTTCTCATTACAGAGATGCACATCACCTAATATGCTTAATTGGTAGTAGGCTTTCGAGCCTATACAGCTTGGAGTAAGACAACATGCATAAAGAGGATAATGTGGTCAAAATACTCATTTGCCTAATAATTCTGCACTCCCTGTACATATTGCACTAGGTTTTCTGTTTATTTTTTATTCTTTAGGTAGATACAGCACAAGAGGATTGGTTTCTGTACTAAGTATCATCCACTGTGTTATTGTTTTTCACAACATTGTCATATTTTTCATCTGCACAGTATTATACTATATTGTATTTATATATACACACAATCATTTTTTGCACTACTTTGTATCACTAGTATTTGTGTTCTATCATTGGTCACCATAAGGGCATTCTCAAATTGATTAATCAAGTGTCCATGCCTGTGCGCTGGAATTATTCTATTTTTTTTCTTTTTGCACCATATCACACCGTTTGAAGCTGTCTGTTTGTTCTATTTCGGTTGTCAGTTCTTAGTGGACACTTCAGTTATATATTAGTTTTTTGTGTTATAAATAGAGATGTCGCGAATAGTTCGCCGGCGAATAGTTCCCGGCGAACATTGCGTGTTCGCGTTCGCCACGGCAGGCGAACATTTGCTATGTTCGATCCGCCCCCTATTCTTTATCATTGAGTAAACTTTGACCTGACCCTGTACCCTGTACCCTGAACCGAACGTTTACTATTGGCTTTCACTACACGGTGACAGAGTCTCCATTCATAAATTTATGAATGGAGACTCTGTCTCCGTGTAGTGAAAGCCAATAGTACTACTATTACATTCATTACAAATGCCGAAAGTCTATAAACCGAACGTTAGGTTTATAGACTTTTGGCTTATGGAATACATGTAATCCTATTGCTATTCTATAAACCGAACGTTCGGTTTATAGACTTTCGGCTTATAGAAAACGAACAGTAGTAGTGCCTTTCTATGAACCCATTCATAATTCTTATGAATGGGTTCATAGAAAGGCACTACTACTGTACGTTTACTATAAGCTGAAAGTCTATAAACCAAAGGTCGTTCGGTTTATAGATTTTCGGTTTATAGAATACATAGAATTACATGTACAGTGGTCAGATTCTAACTATTTCTTAACCCTGTGTTTCAGACAATCTGGCAGTGACTGTCCCTACTATCTATACCCCCTTTTAGTGACCCCTTACTCCATATTGCGTTTGTGTTATCTCTAAAGGGCCAGCATTGTTTCAGTGGTGTTCAGTTAAGCTTTGCTTGTAACCGTGCCCATTCCTACTCCAATACTGTAAATTCTCAGTGGTCTATTTACTGAATTGTGGTGAATTGACGTAACTACAGCTACTTATGTCTGATTTTTGCAGTTCACTTGTCAATTAATAGCAGTTCACTGTTTAACGAACAAGGCCAACCGTATCATAAATAAAACCCAAAATATAATAGTAGAGCATTATTCCAAACGTGCTACACTGTCCACAATGGAGAAGCTCACTTGCCAATATCCCAGGATGCAGTGGGACGAATCCAAAAGTGCACCATGTCATGGGTATGCACAGGCGGTAATAATGCCGGGACAAAGGAACAGAGAATGTGTCGGCAGAGCAATCATTTGGTCCATTTAGTCTGCCCAACCCATCAAGTCACAAAAACAGGACTGGACCTCGAAAAAAAGCACTGTCTCATCAAATAGGTGTTGTTTTTTTTAATTAATGGGGAAGCAGATAGGGGCGTGTTAAACAAAGATACATTCTTATGCATCATTGACAGGTGATTGAATTATAGATTTCTTTTCGAAATAAATTCATTTCCAAACTCATCTAAAATTGCTGTGCAATGTCTTATCATTGCCTACTGGCTTACCAGGACTGTTCCTGCACAATGTATAGCTGTGAGATGAAATGTACTTTTGACAAGGTAGTGCCAACAGGTTACGTGACCCGGCACTCTGATTTTAGACACGTGCCGTGTCACTTGATCTGTCGGCACTCACCACATGGGGAGCCGTACAGGCAGCATAAACACCATGCTGCCTGTCATTAGACACCCGGGAACAGCCCCTAAAAACCACCAATCTAATTTTGGATCTGTGGACATTTTGCTTTTTTTATTTTATTTAGAATATACTAATAGTTTTAATTAGTTTTTTGTTTTTAATGTCACCTTGAGGAGTAGGAGGGTCACCACTACACTTTACTTTGGAGTTGCAGCCTTGAACTTTGAGTATATGTAAAAGCCTGGGTTTCATTTGTCCTACACAGATCTTGAATAAACTGTTGCATTTTAATGAATAGATCCACCTGTCTTTACTTTATTTCAATTGGAGCAGCAGTCATTGGCCACTGTAGGAAACTGCATTTTAATTGATCACTGTTTAGTAGAGTTGAGCGGACACCTGGATGTTCGGGTTCGAGAGGTTCGACGAACTTCGGGAAAAAGTCCGGGTCCCTCCTCGAACTTGACCCCAAACACCATTGAAGTCAATGGGGACACGAACTTTTGGCCACTAAAATGCCTCTAAAAAAGTCCTGGAAAGAGCTAGGGGGCTGCAAAAGGAATTAAAATGTGGGTAAAAGTAGGACAAGTGCCCTGCAAACAAATATGGATAGGGAAATAACTATAAAAAAACATAAAATACATACAAATTAAAAATACTGTACTATTTAGCACCCAAAACTATTAGAATTTTTCAAAGTGCGCTGTAAGCACAGTATTTGCTGGTTCTATTTGACTCTCAGATATGAAGTGCACCGCAAGACGCAAATGTACTATTTAGCACCCAAAACTAATATAATTTTTCAAAGTGCGCTGTAAGCACAGTATTTGACGGTTCTATTTGACTCTCAGATGTAATACATGTAATGCTATTGCTATTCTATAAACCAATTGACCTATTCTTATGAATGGAGACTCTATTTCGGTTTATAGAATAGCAATAGCATTACATGTATTCCATAAACCGAAAGTCTATAAACCGAATGTCTTTCGGTTTATAGACTTTCGGTTTATGGAATACATGTAATGCTATTGGCTTTCTATAAACCGAACTAGAGTCCCCATTTATAAGAAATTCTTATGAATGGGCACTCTAGTTCGGTTTATAGATAGCCAATAGCATTACATGTAATCTATAAGCTGAAAGCCTATAAACCGAATCACTTTTGGTTTAAACACTTTCGGTTTATAGCCGAACCTCGAACTCCAACCTGAACATACAGTGAAATGTCCAGTTTCGGGTTAATGGCACGGACACCGTAATGTTCGGTACGTTCCCGAACAGTGCGTTTCGGGTTCGCTCAACACTACTGTTTAGTGAATACAATTCTTAGTGATACATTTTGTTCCTCGTGCTCTATTTAGTACGTGTTTGTCTGTGTTGCTGCTTAATACACAAAGTTTATTTCATAGCCCAATTAACATGAAGAATGTTCTTATCCATGGTACTTTTTTCTGCAAAATAAAATTGCATTTTGACAATACATTTCCATCAGATCTTGAAGACATGAATCTCTCAGGCCCCCCCAAAAATACAATAAAAATGAATGCCTTAGTTCAGAACTGTGTGTATGTTACTGGTCTGCTGATCACAAAGGAAATCTCTATCCGTTAAACAAATATATTGCAAAGTGGAACATTGTTATAGATCGATTCAGTAGCACAGGGTAAAAGGGACAGTTTATTCTGAAAGAGGTACAAATTATCATTTGCAGCCAACAAGAAATGGAAACATAAATAAACCCATAAATAAATAAATTAGTAAACGAATAAACAAAACAAAAAAAAAACATACATCTTGTAGCAGCCAAGAGGAATACGTTGATCGATCAAAGTACCGCAGCAGCAGTCACAGGGAATATGTTAATTTGAAACTTCCCAGAAAGCACACATTTTACTAAAAGTCAGAGAATAAAATACACATTTTTTAACAATCGGATAGAGGAGTAGAGATGTTCAATCATTAACTGGTGATAGGGTTCTATCATAAACAAGACAGATGCTCTCTTATGTTATTCTGTGGAGCGCAATGTTCAAGATGAAAAGATGTTTTGAATATTTCGTGATAGATGACATTGGCAGGGATATGAGATGTACAATTGATTCAAGGATATTAAATGTATTTTTCTACCAGGGTTAAACTTCAGGAACTGTTTGGGGGCTTGTCGCAGAGCATTAGCGATTATGGGAAGGTAAGAGCAGATATTACCTTAAAGTAGGGCTCGACAAATTCTGGGCGCCAGAACGCCATGGCGCAAGTGGCAGTGCCTGTGCAGCAGCACCGCCCTCTAATGTAACTATTACATCACAAGTGCTGGAGTTATGATCCGGTTTGATCATGTCTGGGGGCAGCATTGATTAAGTCTGGGGGCACATGGCTGTCTGGGGAGTAGTATTGGCAAAGTCTGGGGGCAGATGGCTGTGGGGTGCACAATTGGCTAAGTCTGGGGGGCAGATTGGCAAGCAAAAACAAGAAATGCATTTTTTTCTATCACAATATTTATTAAATATGAAAAGCCAGTTTACATGTGAATTTTTACAAGTAACACTTTTTTCCTATAGGGTAGTCTTATAGTCAGACTTTTTCTTATTTTCCTAAAAGAAAATCCAAGGGGTTGTCTTATAATCAGGGTCGTCTTATATTCGAGCAAATATGGTATTTTCTATTATTTTTCATATTGGGGGCCTCGGTGGAGCCCTGCTCATACACCGACCCTTTGGAGTGTTGCTTAACCAGTTCTTTTTGGTGTAAACCGAGGGTGCCTGGCACATCATGTAGAGAAATGAGCTTTGAAAGTGATCAACGATCATTTTCTGAGCTCAGCCGGTGTTGCTGCAATGCCTTGATATCGAGCTATTCATCAACACATAAATCCAGCCCTACAGCACAATGTGACCCCCCTCTGGAGTGACATACACAGAGCACAGAGCTTCCATGTCCCAGGACATATAAAAGAAAAGCTGGCAAGTATGTAGAAATATGATTAGGTGCACCCTAGTGCGAAACGCGTATGGTGATTGTGATAGTCAGAAGTCTTCTGTTCAGACGAGTGATTGTTTTTGTGGACTATACAGGCAGGAGCGCCAGAACCACGAGTCTTCTGGAGTGGAAGTCCAAGATTTATCCAACACAACATGCACAAAATGGGCAGTCCCCATCACCAGGCATTGCACGGACGAGCAACTGTAATGCCAGCATTGGTGAGTGTTCACTAATAGAAATCAAGCTAATATTTGAATGGGTATGTACATAGTTACTGCTAAAAACAGAAAAACAAAACTGCTGACCACAGACAAGATTTCATCACTGTAAGCCACTCCCAGCATTAATTCCAATGTCTAACAGAAGATATAATGAGGCAGCAGATAAATTACAGTAACTGGTTTATTACAAATCTTTTATTACATTTTATTAAACCACGGGAGATGCTTAACATTGATTAACATAGGTAAAGCAAGGAGAGGACTGTCAAAAAGGGCATAGTGGCCCCCCTGAATGGTCTCAATAATGGGCTGGACCACCTTCCACTTCTCAATGCACCAGTGTGAAGACTAGGCAGCCATCTTACTCAGAGGTGAGTTATGCTCCAGATATTGGCCTTCCACTCAAACTGCATAGCCGTGCACTTGTCTCTCGCCATCTCTAGCTTCCTAGCTTTTCTCAATGCTCTGCATTTCTGGATCTGAGGTAGAGAAGGGGCAATAAAAGGAATGGAAAGCTTGGTTAAAAAAACTAATTTACGGCCAAACGCTGCTCTGTGTGTCTATCTCTTTGTCTTGTTTGTCTATCAATTTCTGTCTTGCTTGTCTATCACCAATGATAACGGCTAGGCTGACGAAACTGAATTATGGAAAATTACATTGGTTTTGGCCAAAGTTTTTAATTCCTAACCCCCCTAAAGTAAAGCAGTTATTTTTTTGTGGTGCTAAAAACAAATTCTTAATAACTCATAACTTTAATTGTCTCTATTTAAATAAGATCTATTAAATCATGAAACTCAGATAATTTCAAATAAAACCAAACAAACCCCACAAAAAGATTTGCTATTGTCTCATGCACGGGCAGGAAGCTGAGCTCCAAGTGTCTACAGAAACTCTCAGACACATTTCAATATCCTGAACTGTATCATTAATCTGATCTGACACAGCTCGGAGAGATAAACTCACAGTGTCAAATAATTACATTTCTTTCTCTGGAGCCAGCAAAGCAGACATCACTGTGTTGTACTAATTTATAAACTGGCTGGCTAAATAAGGCCAAATGTTCTGAGGTAATTTCACTGAAGACATTCATCATCAATCCAACTTGACTAACTCTATTTACTCTTTCTTTGGCTTTCCGACGGGTCGTTACGGCGCGTGCCATTTATTTCAACACTTTCATCTCTCCAATTTGATACATTTCACAGATAGAACTGTTTCTCCGCAAACCATTCCAGTCAACTTTACAGGAATCTTTCTTAACGCACAGAATTTTACTTTATTTTTCTCTCTCTCTCTCGTATGCAATAAATACATTTCTTATGTAGCTTTTCCTATATAAATAAACATTTTCCTCACTGAATAAAAATAAGTTTTCTTATGAATCTGCTCATAAATAAAAGAGAATTGCAGGGAATTAAGATAGGAATTTCGAATTTAAGGTTGAACGGCACCTATGACCATAAGTTTTAAATGCCCTCCTCAGTTCCCTGCACTCTCATGCCATGCTCTCTTCCATGAATGAAGCCATTATTATCATGTGGTTCTTCTTCACTAAGGTGGTGGTAAAATCCTAGCACCACATCCTAAAGTTTCCCATATTGCTAAATGTGCCTTAATGAGCAATTTTATTTTTTGCAAAGCATCACCAATCGAAAATATCTTAAGCTGGAAGTAAACACCCCACATAAAAAAGTATGCTATCCTGTGGGTATTAGAGTCCTGTACTCTAGGACGGCATACAATATCATGCGCAAATAATTAATTTAATCACAAGCAAAATAAGGCCTCCAGACTGCCCATCACAAGCTACACCTTTTTTCTGTGTGTTTGCTATCAATTGCCTATTAGAGTTGAGCGGACACCTGGATGTTTGGGTTTGACAGGTTTCGGACGAACTTTGGAAAAAAGTCTGGGTTCGGGCTCGACCTTGACCCCGAACTTGACCCCGAACCCGAACCCCATTTAAGTCAATGGGGACCCAAACTTTTGGGCACTAAAATGCCCCTAAAAAAGTCCTGGAAAGGGCTAGAGGGCTGTAAAAGGAAGTAAAATGGGGGTAAGAGTAGGACAAGTGCCCTGCAAGCAAATGTGGATAGGGAAATAACTTAAAATAACATAAAATACATACAAATTAAAAATACAGCTGAGCCATAAAATATCACTATATGGAATCTTTGATTTTAGTTTTGGAAGAACCTAAATCTAAATCTAAAGCATGGCTGCCAGGAGGATCAACAGGGTATTCTCTTTCAGTTCATAAGTGACCCATAGGTTGAGGAGGCGGTGACCATGGCGGTGTAGGTGGAAGCGCCGCTGGAGGAGGAGGAGGAGGTAGCCAGAATTTTTCAAAGTGTGCTGTAGGCACAGTATTGGACTGTTCTATTTGACTCTCAGGTATGAAGTGCACCGCAAGACGCAAATGTACTGTTTACCACCCAAAACTATTAGAATAAAGTGCGCTGTAAGCACAGTATTTGATGGTTCTATTTGACTCTCAGATGTAATACATGTAATGCTATTGCTATTCTATAAACGAAATAGAGTCCCCATTCATACGAATAGGTCAATTGACCTATTCGTATGAATGGGGACTCTATTTTGATTTATAGAATAGCAATAGCATTACATGTATTCCATAAACCGAAAGTCTATAAACCTAATGTCTTTCGGTTTATAGACTTTCGGTTTATGGAATACATGTAATGCTATTGCTATTCTATAAACCGAAAGTCTATAAACCGAATGTCTTTCGGTTTATAGACTTTCGGTTTATAGAATAGCAATAGCATTACATGTAATCTATAAACCGAAAGTCTATAAACCGAATGTCTTTCGGTTTATAGACTTTCGGTTTATGGAATACATGTAATGCTATTGGATTTCTATAAACCGAAATAGAGTCCCCATTCATAAGAAATTCTTATGAATGGGGCCTCATTTCGGTTTAAAGAAAGCCAATAGCATTACATACAATGTAATCGGCGAACCCCAAACTCTAACGCAAACATACAGTGGAATGTCCTATATATGTATCTATACATAACCTTTTATGTTTTGGATCTATGTGACTTTTGCACTTCTGCCCAGCACACTCCAAAAGACGATTTCCACTTGCTGACGACATAAGGGTTGTTGCAACAGAGGGTTGTAGTCAATGGGGTATATTCGATGCAAGGTCATGTTACTAGTGGGGTACCTCAGGGATCTGTTCTTGGACCCATTCTCTTTAATATTTTTATTAGCGATATTGCAGAAGGTCTTGTTGGCAAAGTATGTCTTTTTGCTGATGATATAAAGATTTGCAGCAGGGTTGATATTCATGGAGGGATAAGCCAAATGGCAAATGATTTAGCTAAACTAGAAAAATGGTCAGAGCAGTGGCAACTGACATTTAATGTGGACAAGTGCAAGATTATGCACCTTGGGCGTAAAAACCCAAAAGCAGAATATAGACTATTTGGTACAGTCCTAACCTCAACATCTGAGGAAAGGGATTTAGGAGTAATAATTTCAGAGGACTTGAAGGTAGGTAGGCAATGCAATAGAGCAGCAGGAAATGCTAGCAGAATGCTTGGTTGCATAGGGAGAGGTATTAGCAGTAGGAAGAGGGAAGTGCTCATGCCATTGTACAGAGCACTGGTGAGACCTCACTTGGAGTATTGTACGCAGTACTGGAGACCGTATCTCCAGAAGGATATTGATACTTTGGAGAGAGTTCAGAGAAGGGCTACTAAACTGGTTCATGGGTTGAAGGATAAAAGTTACCAGGAAAGGTTAAAGCATCTTAACATGTATAGCTTGGAGGAAAGACGTAACAGGGGGGATATGATAGAAACATTTAAATACATAAAGGGAATCAACACAGTAAAGGAAGAGAGTATATTTAAAAGAAGAAAAACTACCACAACTAGAGGACATAGTCTTAAATTAGAGGGGCAACGATTTAAAAGTAATATCAGGAAGTATTACTTTACTGAGAGGGTAGTGGATGTATGGAATAGCCTGCCAGCAGAAGTGGTAGAGGTAAACACAGTCAAGGATTTTAAGCATGCGTGGGATAGACACAAGGCTATCCTAGCTATAAGACCGGGAACGGGGGACTAATAAAAGTACTCAAAAAAAATAAAAATTGGGCAGACTAGATGGACCGAATGGTTCTTATCTGCCGACACATTCTATGTTTCTATGTTTCTATAAGCTCGGAATGAAAATTTTCTGCCTTTCCTGAACTTCTGGCTGGCAAAAGTGTCCTAAACTAGGTAGGCCTGACCAGACTTCTTGCTTAAATGCAACATTCTACAGGATGACAGCAAGATGACTTTCACTTGCCGACGACAGTTGCCTGCAACCTTACGTGTCCTAAAGCTCGTAATGAACATTTTCCGCCAGTCCTGAACTTCTGGCTGGCAAAAGAGTTTTAAACCAGGTAAGCCTGACCAGACTCCCTGCTTTAACGCCACATTCCATTGACCATCATTCTTAGATCCTGCTCTATGGTACTTTTTTTCAACGACTGATTCTGCCAGGTTTTTATCTTGGACAGGATAAATCATTACAGAGTTTATTGGACAAATACGCAATATTTAAATTGATATTAAATTATATAACCCCTTAGCTATTGAAATATTTGCCAAGTGTAGTGCTTTGTTGGCTTACAGAGATCATCATTATGCAGTGTCATTAAAAAGTAACCACTGAGATTGTTAACCATGGATACAAATAAATAAACGAAACTGCAATCTGATAACTGGGAACGTAAATAAATCATAGAGTCTTAATTAAGATTAAGATCGCTAGCATGATTTTAGATTTTCTCTGCAATTTCCTGTAAACTCTGTGACTACAGATATTCTCATTAATATAATCATGATAACAGCTGTGTCTCACAAGAAGACATCTACCAAGACATATTAAACACAGTCCTCCAGTTATGTTCTTAGTGCTGCAAGCTGCCATAGAAGATTACCTTGATATCTGATATGATTCCAAAGGGACATCTTTTGGCTGGAGAGAGAGAGAGAGAGAGAACTATCATTGAAGGTCTTGGCTAGGAGATCAGTACAACTTGCAATTAGACCATTTCACACCTGAAATGTCAGAATCATTGATCATCACGGCAAGCAGCACTTAATTATCAAAAAGCCGGCTTATCATATGGGTTTACTTATGCAGGACAATAAGCGTTATACAGTATCATAAAGTGTCAGCTATTCAATTATTATGTGCGTTATTTCATTTTTAAAGGACCACTTTGACTTGGAAATGACCTTCTTATTTTTTTATTTCTTATTTAAGTTAATTCATCGTAAAAACAAAGATACATTGTATAAAATAAAACATTTTCAAGTGAAATTGCACAGGGGCCTGGACAGAGGAGATATCTGTTTTTTTTCCCCCAAGTTTACAGCTGTATAATAGGGATACTTCGATGAAGGTTGAGTTTGTTTACAGGTGGTCGAGTTGGGAGTTCACGTTTTGACTAAAGGGTTGGCTCAGTATAGGGCGACAGACCAAACGACTGGGATTCAGATTGACAATTTAGATGAACAGAAATCGCCAAACTCTAGCTACTCAGTGGATTTGGGTTCAAATCGAATGTGTTGAGATCAGCGAATGGGTTGAGACATTTTCACAATGAAAACCATAGATTTTTGGCTAACCAATATGCGCTGATCACCCCAGGAGCAGACGCTCCGAATTTGGGAAACAAAGACAACATTCGTCCATTTCAGTTCTCTTTGTATGCAAAGTGCTTTTTTCACATGGACATGCCTTCATACATGCCCTAGTATAATTTCTGATACAAATATCCATCATTACACCTTGAAAAGGTAATCTGACCACCGCATTCTCAAGAACTTTAGGTTTTCCCGAGTGACCGTCTTAGATTAATACCAGCACATAAGAAAGGATCTGGAGCCTCTGTGTAGGGCTGGAGCAGAGGGAGGGTAGCGCAGGGAGCGTAAAACACTTTGGAAATTGGTCACAATTATTTATTGGCTTCACAACATATAACGGTACAGAGGTGCGAGGCAGGCTGCAAAGGTTCAAGGGTGAAGCCAAAGGTCGGTACACGGGAATTCAGAATAATCAGAACTTTCAGGAAAAGGAAGGGCTTGAAGGGGTTTTATAGAGCCATCCATCAAGGATCCCCTCCCCTGTGCACCTGGGATCCTCCCCCATCACAACCAGAGTATATAGAGGGGGGGTGGTAAAGATTCCACCCTCCTCTCCACCCACCGAGACTCCACCAATAACACAGCACTGTCAGTGAGGCGGCCACGCCCCCTGAGTCGCGCATGGACCATCATGATACCCGCGATCGGATTCCCTGCTACTAGAGACCGGGGATGTGGCTTACTCCGCGGCCGCGATATAGCGCTATGGAGGCATCTGGGAGTGGGACTTGCACACGATGATGAAGACCCCCTGGGCAAGGTAAGTGGGGTACCTGATGCCTGACACTCTGACTGGAACCATGCAATTCTTGGGCTGGTGATAGCATCATCTAGGTTCACATACTGGTGTTAGCATCATCTAGGTTCACATACCTTACAGTGCAAAAAAGAGAATATTTCAGCACACAATGTATGGATACTTAAAAAGTAAACATAAAATGCCCTTACACTGACACACAAAAACAATAATCATTGATTTTTGCAGTAAAGAAAAATATGAATGAAATAAACAACGACAATGTGAAAAACATATATTGAATTAAAATGATAATACTTAGCACAAAACCAGTCTTCTTGTGCTGTAAAAGCCTAGAATATAAAAATAGCCAAAACCTAGTGCAATGTGTACTGCAAGATGGTTTGAAAGAAGAGTATGGATATATAATTGTGTTATACACTCACAAACACAGCTCCTAATGACCTAGTGACCTAGGAGTGTGGAATCAGCACTTAGTATGGCATAATTGCCTCCACTATTACTGAATCAATGAATCCGACGATGTGAAGATGGATATGAATCTGCCCAGTTGGACGTAAATGGTTTAATGTCCACAAAAGTTAAAAAGTCCACAATAAAAATTGGCAATAGAAAGAATCCTCATGAGTCCTAGTATGATCAGCTCTCCGTGCTTTTTTTATGAGCTTTTGCAAATGAGTATATGATTTTTAAAATAAAAGTCCGAATTTTTTTTTTTTTTTATTTGTCACCATATTTTGTTATTTTTTTATATTTAAATTATATGATATAATCAAAATAATGGTATCAATGGAAAGCCATTCTTATGCCGATAAAAACAAGATATAATTTGTGTGGGTACGGAAAAGGAGAAATAAAAACATAAAGCTAAACACAAACACCGCAGAAATGATAAAACAGTCCATGTCACCAAGCGTAAGACAAGGTCAAAAAGTCACAAAGGGGTTAAGAAAATACAGAAATACATTAAACAAAAACGTATGCTTCAAGGCGTATGGATTATAGGAGATTGCTATCCACAGTTGTTAAAAAATATCTGTGTTAATTAGGTTTTAGTAAATTCCTTAATAAAAGAGAAATTTCAAAGAAAACACCTCCTTCCGCACGAATAATGAAAAAAAAAAAGCACCAAAATTGATATTGTCAGGGAACAGGGGTATCTTCCATCTGAGAACATATGGCACATAAAGTGATAACTAAAAAGAAATGACTTTATTAAGCTAACGGATATGAATGTCAACTCGTTTACAACAGATCCATAGGCTGTCGTTTTCGCAGTCTAAGTATAAAAGCATATGCCTCTTTATACAGAGATCCTTAATCACAGACAGCTGTAACAAATAAACCTTAGGTAATTACAGCAAGAGAAATGCTTCTGTATTGGAATCAGAGGCATGCTAATCAAGGGAACACATTTAGCTGTGTCTTTCAGAATAGTGATGCAGGAGTGATGCAGATTTGCTCTTCCTTCTAGGTTGAAAGGCAAATTATGCTGAAAGACTACAGGGTCTATTCAATAAATAGAGAACTGCGGGGAATTAAGATGAGAATTTTAAACTTTAGGCCCATGTAGACAAATTGGAAAAATTCTCCAATGCAGCAGAATGGGAGGATATTTTATTAACTCAGTAACATTGGCCTTATCCCCCCCCCTTGGGATTTTCATCCCTGTATCTTTCAAAACAAACAATATTGCTCTGTGCTCTTGCTAATACGAGTGTAGGGTTGGGGAGCAGACCTGCAGGCAGTGATTATGCTGCCGCTTGGCCTAACTAAAGTCATGTGTCCCCTAATCGTCAGTTGCTGCCTGCAACCATTCCATAGTTGCCAACATCGGCCATGTTTCCAGGGACACATATTTGTTCCACATGCTGCAGGAGGACCATGCAAAGTGCAACCCGGCAGTATGTAGGATGGATATATACACACAGACACAATCCAATTAATTAATCAGGGTGGAGATCTCATAGGACCTACCATGATTAATTAATTGGATTGTGCCTGTGCGGATATCCATCCTACATACTGCCGAGCTGCACTTTGCATGATCTTTCTGCCGCATGTGGAACAAATATGTGTCCCTGGAAACATGGCCGATGTTGGCAACTATGCCATTCCTTTCATAACATTTCCACTACACCAGATTGCTCCCACATACCTTATAACAGTGCCTTTTTCTTTTTGCTGCAGTAACCAATAAAAATGTTTCATTTAAATTAATGGACTTTCTTGTCTCTTTAGTGATGTCATCAGGCAATGTATTGCACTGTTAAGAGATCCTACTGTGTACAAGAGCAAGTCTATTATAGTCCACACAATGTATTCTATTCCAGCAGCACAGGAAGTGACTAAATGAAACAAAACTTTTTATCCTCATTGTCTAAATAATCAGTGCTGCCGCACCTGTAGTAAACATGCAGAGTAATCACTGGGGAGGTCTTGAGTAAATATTAAAAATGTGATTTATACAGAATGCCCACACTGCATCAAATCACACTGGAAAAAAAGCCTGTGCACTATACAGCAGTAATCTTCATCTTGTACAAAAGGGAGTTTGGGGAGTAGGCTGTCCCTTTAATGATCTCCTAATTTGTGTTGAGAGCCATGTCTCAATGTTTGCTGATGACACAAAATTAGGTAAGGTAGAACAGACTAACCTTGATGTTTCGTATTTGCAGGAAGATATAGACAAAGTGGGGAACTGGGCAAGCAAGTGGCAAATGAGGGTTAATATTAGACATGTGCATTCGTTTTCGGCCGAATGCATTTTCGTCCATTCGTCCGAAAAACGAAAATGCTAAGCTAACAAAAGCCGAATGAACGAATGGTTAATAAACGAAAATCATTCGTTCATTAGTCCATTCATAGTACTATTGCATTCTATAAGCCGAAATAGAGTCGGTTTATAGAATACAATAGCATTTCACTATAAATATATTTATATAAATAAATTTATGAATGGAGACTCTGTCTCCGTGTAGTGAAATGCCGACAGCCTATAAACCGAACGGTCGGTTTATAGGCTGTCGGCTTATGTTATACATGTATTCCTATTGCTATTCTATAGACCGAACGTTCGGTTTATAGAATAGCAATAGGATTACATGAATTCTATAAGCCGAAAGTCTATAAACCGAACGTTCGGTTTATAGACTTTCGGCTTATAGAAAACATGTAGTACTATTGCCTTTCTATGAACCGAACAAGAGCCCAATTCATAAGAATTTCTTATGAATGGGGCTCTCGTTCGGTTTATAGAAAGCCAATAGCAGAGGCGTTGCTAGGTTTCCAAAATATCTGGGGCTATAGCCCCATGTGTGTATGTCAGTGTGAGTGTGTGCATGTCAGTGTGAGTGTGTGCATGTCAGTGTGAGTGTGTGTATGTCAGTGTGAGTGTGTGTATGTCAGTGTGAGTGTGTGTATGTCAGTGTGAGTGAGAGTGTGTGTATGTCAGTGTGAGTGTGTGTATGTCAGTGTGAGTGTGTGCATGTCAGTGTGAGTGTGTGCATGTCAGTGTGAGTGTGTGCATGTCAGTGTGAGTGTGTGCATGTCAGTGTGAGTTTGAGCATGTCAGTGTGAGCATGTCAGTGTGAGCATGTCAGTGTGAGCATGTCAGTGTGAGCATGTCAGTATGAGCGAGAGTGTGTTTTTGTGTCAGTGTCTGAGTGCCGAGATATGACGTGAAGATGAAAGATGGAAGCTGAATAAAGATCAGGCTGCAGCATAAATGCCCCCCTCCCCTGCTGAGGTAAAGCAGAAGGGAAGGGGGACACATTAAAATATTTATTGTCTCTTAAAAATTAAAAAAAAACTGCTGACTGGCATGTAACTGGCTATGTATGTGTTGTGTGTATGTATGTAACTGGCTGTGTATGTGTTTTATGTGTGTAAATATGTAACTGGCTATGTATGTGTTATGTGTGTGTGTATGTATGTAACTGGCTGTGTATGTGTTGTGTGTGTATGTATGTAACTGGCTGTGTGTGTGTGTGTGTGTGTATGTATGTAACTGGCTGTGTATCTGTTGTGTGTGTGTGTATGTATGTAACTGGCTGTGTATGTGTTGTGTGTGTATGTAACTGGCAGTGTGTGTGTGTGTGTGTGTGTATGTATGTATGTAACTGGCTGTGTATCTGTTGTGTGTGTGTGTGTATGTATGTAACTGGCTGTGTATGTGTTGTGTGTGTATGTAACTGGCAGTGTGTGTGTGTATGTATGTAACTGGCTGTGTATCTGTTGTGTGTGTGTATGTATGTATGTAACTGGCTGTGTATGTGTTGTGTGTGTGTATATGTATGTAACTGTCTGTGTGTGTATATATGTAACTGGCTGTGTGTGTGTGTATGTATGTATGTAACTGTCTGTGTATGTGTTGTGTGTGTGTGTGTATGTAACTGGCTGTGTATGTGTTGTGTGTGTGTGTGTGTATGTATGTAACTGGCTGTGTGTGTATATATGTAACTGTCTGTGTGTGTGTGTGTATGTATGTATGTAACTGTCTGTGTATGTGTTGTGTGTGTGTGTGTGTATGTAACTGGCTGTGTATGTGTTGTGTGTGTATGTATGTAACTGGCAGTGTATGTGTGTGTATGTATGTAACTGGCAGTGTGTGTGTGTATGTATGTAACTGGCTGTGTGTGTATATATGTAACTGTCTGTGTGTGTGTGTGTATGTATGTATGTAACTGTCTGTGTATGTGTTGTGTGTGTATGTAACTGGCTGTGTATGTGTTGTGTGTGTATGTATTTAACTGGCTGTGTATGTATTGTGTGTGTATGTATTTAACTGGTTGTGTATGTGTATGTATTTAACTGGCTGTGTATGTGTTGTGTGTGTATGTATTTAACTGGCTGTGTATGTGTTGTGTATATGTATGTAACTGGCTGTGTATGTGTTGTGTGTGTATGTATGTAACTGGCTGTGTATGTGTTGTATGTGAATATGTATGTAACTGGCTGTGTATGTGTTGTGTGTTTATATATGGAACTTGCTGTGTATGTGACGTGTGGGACACATTAAGGAATTCACTTTTTCTTTAAAAAAAAAAAAAACAACAACAACCAAACTTGCTGACTGGTGTGTGTAACTGGCTGTGTATGTGACTGACTGGATGTCTGTGAGGTGTGTGTATGTGACTTTCTGTGTATGTATGTGATTCTGTATGTGAGGTGTGTGTATGTGAATGTCTCTGTGTATGTATGCTTTTTTGATGTGCCATTGTCTGGCTCCTACATTTTTTTGCTGGCTCCTAAAACTAAATTAAATTTGTCAAACCCTGATATAAACAGAAATCCTTCCAATGCTGTTTGGCAGTCCTGTAATAAAACATGTCACACATACACATAACACACATATGTGTGACATTATTTATTACAGGACTGCTAAACAGGATAGAAATGATTTATGATATATATCAGGACTTGACAAATTTTATTTAGTTTTAGGAGCCAGCAAAAAAATGTAGGAGCCAGACAATGGCACATCACGAAAGCAGACATACACAGAGACATTCACATGCACACACCTCACATACAGAATCACATACATACACAGAAAGTCACATACACACACCTTACAGACATCCAGTCAGTCATTATGCTATATATAGCATAATGATTTATGATATACATATATATATATATATATATATATATATATATAGCATAAATTATGCATATATAGCATAAATCACTTATTTACATCCACCTTTGTGTATTTAAGCTATATATTGTTGGTTTGAGGTTCCTTATTACAGATCTACTAAACAGCACAGGAATGATTTATGTTACATACGTATATAACTTATGTAACATAAATCATTCCTATGCTGTTTAGCAGTCCTGTAATAAGGAACCTCATATTGCTAAAATACACAAAGGAGGATGTAAATAAGTGATCCCAACCCTCCCTTCTCTCAAACTGCACCAAACCCAGAGCTTACCTGAGTGGAAATAGACCTGCTCTGCATCTCCCACAAGGTGACAGCCACAGTAAGGATATCTTCAGAGCTGCCTCACTGTCCCACGTGGAGCTTCCTTCACATCCCTGCAGTCACACACAGTGACCATGCTGTGTGAAAGCCCTGCACTGATTGGCTGAAACATCACTCAGCATCCTATCAGTGAAGGGCTTTCACACACAGTGACCATGCTGTGTAAAAGCCCTGCACTGATTGGCTGAAACATCACTCAGCATCCTATCAGTGTAGGGCTTTCACACACAGTGACCATGCTGTGTAATAGACCTGCTCTGTATCTCCCACAAGGTGACAGACGTTAATGATATCTTCAGAGCTGCCTCACTGTCCCACGTGGAGCTTCCTTCACATCCCTGCAGTCACACACAGTGACCATGCTGTGTGAAAGCCCTGCACTGATTGGCTGAAACATCACTCAGCATTCTATCAGTGCAGGGCTTTCACACACAGAGATGATGCTGTGTAAAAGCCCTGCACTGATTGGCTGAAACATCACTCAGCATCCTATCAGTGCAGGTCTTTCACACACAGTGATGATGCTGTGTAAAATCACTGCACTGATTGGCTGAAACATCACTCAGCATCCTATCAGTGTAGGGCTTTCACACACTGTCTGTGTGATGTCAGGGGGCGGAGCTACACGGAGCTGCAGAGACTCGGGGCTTTGCTGAGCACATTCGGGGCTTCAGCCCCCTTAGCCCACCCCTAGCAACGCCTCTGGCCAATAGTATTACATTGTATTCTATAAAACGAACGAATAAAACGAAACGAAAATAATGAACAAATTTCGTCTGAAACGAATGCAGTAATGAACGAAATTCGTTTTAGACAAAATAAATAACATTTTCGTCAGAATGGAAGAAAACGAAGCGAAAATTTTAGTTTTGCACATGTCTAGTTAATATAGACAACAGCCCTTAAAAAGGATATTATGGAACTTGAAAAGTGCAATAGGATCAAAGGCTCAAAATCAGGAAATATAGGAAGACAAGTTTAACTTGATGAATTTAGGTTTTTTTTTTTTCCAACTTAAATTACTATGTTACAATGTATGTTACATGCCATTACACAGAACCATCCCTTTCTACTGTAGCATATTGCTCCCTGATAATCTGTTGGGGGGGGCAGCCTGGATGTCTGTGCAGGCAGTAAGGGAGCCTGTACCACCAGCAATGGTAGTACAGTCTCTTCTGTCGCCCCCTTGAGTCTGCGTCCACCCTTCTGCAGATTTCTGCCCAAGGCCTGGCCCAGTCCGAAATACAACACTAAAAGATAATGGTGGGAGTGCTATGGAAGTTTAGTTTACCGCCTCAGTCACAAATGATAGAAACATAGAAACATAGAATGTGTCGGCAGATAAGAACCATTCGGTCCACCTAGTCTGCCCAATTTTTATTCTATATATCCACTACCCTCTCAGTAAAGTAATACTTCCTGATATTACTTTTAAATCGTTGCCCCTCTAATTTAAGACTATGTCCTCTAGTTGTGGTAGTTTTTCTTCTTTTAAATATACTCTATTCCATTACTGTGTTGATTGCCTTTATGTATATAAATGTTTCTATCATAATGATGTTTCAATACGATTAGAGCTATCTGTCTGTGGACAACACCTCACAACTTCTGCCCTCACCACATCGAGATGCCTGGGACGGGGTTTGGGAGATAAAGTGTCAGTGCTACCATGTTGTCACTCAAAAGTGAAGCAGTCTAGCTGGAAGGCCTCCGACTTCTGTAGTTTGCTATAGACATTTAGTGGAAAATTTTAAATGTATTCCCAAGGGGGTGCCACGTAAAGATTCCAAGCGAATCCCCCTAGCACCAATTCCACAGTGATGAATTATTTTCCATAACATACCGGCACCTGAGTTGGATGGGAAAAAGCTTTGCACGCTATATAAAATGCTATAAACTACATGTCTACATTGTTTCGTTTAGTTTTAAAAGGTGTTTTGATTACGTGGGCAGGTTTATTGTATAATTTGTAAATAACTCTGTTAGCGGTTCTAAGAATAAAAAAACAAGATATTGAACAAACGCGGCATTTAATAAACAATTTAACCCCTTAACGACAGATGACGTGCCAGGCACGTCACGGCAAATCGAGGACTTGCCGACAGCTGACGTGCCTGGCACGTCATGCACTAAACTGAGTAAAGAAAGCGACCAGCGGTCGCTTTCTTTACTCTAACGGTGTTGCTACAATGCCTCTAGGTAGAGGCATTGTGCAACACCCCCCAAAAGTGCAGGGGCGCGCTACGATCACTCCACGGAGTGATCGTAGCAGCCATTTAAAAATGGCTGCGCCGGCTGCACACATGTGCTTAGAAAGCGAACGATCGTTCGCTTTCTAAGCATCTCCGGTGTTGTTAAAGTGCCTCGCCAGCGAGGCACTTAACAACACCGTTCTGCTCCCCAGAGCCGATGGTGGTCGCTCTCCTGAGCGACCCCATCGGCTCAGTAGAAGGGAACGCTGCCTATACAGGCAGCGCTTCCCTTCTAATGGCAAGAGCATCGGAAGTGAAAGTATTTCACTTCCGATGCTCTAGGGGGAGCCAATCGATGCCGGCACAACAGATCTATGTGATCTGTGTGCAGGCATGTATGGTAAGTGCTCTGATGAGCACTTATCATACAGTCCAAGGCAATATTACTAAATATTGCCTTTGACAAGTATTGATCTGCCTCCCTCACCTTACTAGTTATAGTAAGGGAGAGAGACAGATCAGATAAAGTAAAAAAATAAAATAAAATAATAAAACAAATATTTAATAAAATTTTAAACACCAAGGGCTTTTATAAAAGCCATTTAACCCCTTCCCTGCCATTGATCGCTGTGTACGCAGTGATCATACACAGCAGCACATTTTTTGCTGTCTGTGCATTTTTTAGGGGTTAATTTTTTTTACTGTAATTCATTACAGTATAAAAAAAAGCTCTTTTAAGAGAGATTAACCCCTTTCTTGCTGTAGATCACTGCCTAAGCAGAGATCTGACGCAAATGCAGCAATCTTGCTGCAGAAGCATTTTTAATTTTTTTAAAACTTTTTTATTACACCCGTCACGTGTTAATTATACCCGCTAGGGGACTACGTTTAACGTAATTTTTTTTTTAAATAAGAGCTATTAACCCCTTCCTTGCCGTATATCACTTCCTAAGCAGCACATATGGTCACTGCCTAAGCAGTGCATATGGTCACTGCCTAAGCAGCGCATATGGAGCAATCTAGTCGCAGAAGGATTTTTTTTTTGCTATCAGCATTTTTTTTGTCAGACTCGCTAGGGGTTAATTATACCCACTAGGGGATTACGTGTATTCCTTTTGAAGCTGTCTGAACACGTGTATAGCGATCAGTAACAGCCGATCAGTGGCAAAGGTGGTTTGGTGATTTCTCAGATGAGCATCACCATTCGTCTGGTTCGATCAATATTGGTAAATATTGTTCTGACCCATATGGATCTGCCTCCCTCTCCTCACTTGAGTTTTAGTGAGGGAAAGAGACAGATCTGTATAACATAATTTTTTAATTGTAATAAATTAAATAAAATGTTAAAAAAATTGTGAGTCCCAAGGGCTTTTATAAAAGCCATACCCTTTGTATAGTGTAGTGTATTAACCCCTTCCCTGCCACTGATCACTGCACAGCAGAAATTTTTTTCTTGTCTGTGCATTTTTAGGGGTTAATTTTTTTGTACAGTACTACAAAGGCTCTTATAAGAGCTATTAACCCCTTCCTTGCTCTACATGTTCAAATTCCAAGTTTGAAAATCAAAAAGCGCACCTCTCAAATGTAGCCTTTCAACACCCAACAAAGCTGACAAAGCTATGCATGGGTGGTATCCCTGTGCTCGGGAGATGTTGCTGAACATATATTGTGGTATTGTTTGTCAGTGACACATACCGAAATATGTGAATTTGTGTCTAAAGTACAATGTATGTGGGAAAAAATACACAATAAAATGACTACCACAAACTTTGACAAAGGCTGGTTGTAGAATTGGTGCATGGAAAGTGTTAAAATAACACCATTTAAAATAGCCTAGGGTGTCTACTTTTACAAAATATATACTTTTTGGGGTAAAATACACTGTCCTACTTTAAAAAAAAGTCCCAAATGAAAGATGGGCTCAGGCTGGCTACACGTCAATATTCCAAGTTGAAAATGCGCACCTTCACAATGTGGCCCTTTTAGCCCCCAAACAACCCAACAAACCTATGCATGGGTGGTATCCCTGTACTCAAGAGATGTTGCTGAACACTTATTGGGGTGTTATTTGGCAGTGACACATACCAAAATCTGTAAATTCATGTCTGAAGTACAAGGTTTGTGAAAAAAAAACACAAAAAAATGACTACCACAAACTTTGACAAAGGCTGGTGGTAGAATTAGTGCATGGAAAGTGTAAAAATACCACCATTTGAGATAGCCTAGGGTGTCTACTTTAAAAAAATATATGGGTTGATGTGGTAAAATACACTGGCTGGTTTCAAATATGTCCCAAATGGGACATGGGTGCAGGCTGTCTGCATGTCAAAATTTCAAATTGGAAAACCAAAAACTTCACCTCCCAAATTTGGCCTTTTACCCCCCAAACAATCCAACAAACCTATGCATGGGGGGTATCCCTGTACTCAAGAGATGTTTCTGAACACTTATTGGGGTGTTATTTGGCAGTGACACATACCAAAATCTGTAAATTTATGTCTGAAGTACAAGGTTTGTGAAAAAAAAACACAAAAAAATTACTACCACAAACTTTGACAAAGGCTGGTGGTAGAAATAGTGCATGGAAAGTGTTAAAATACCACCATTTGAGATAGCCTAGGGTGTCTACTTTTAAAAAATATATGGGTTGATGGGGTAAAATACACTGGCTGGTTTCAAATATGTCCCAAATGGGACATGGGTGCAGGCTGTCTGCATGTAAAAATTTCAAGTTGGAAAACAAAAAACTGCACCTCACAAATTTGGCATTTTAGCCCCCAAACAACCCAACAAACCTATGCATGGGTGGTATCCCTGTACTCAGGAGAAATAGTAGAATCTATTTAGCATGTTTTTTCGTTCGCTATTGTCGATGAGGAGAAGTTGTTTCAAATAAAAACAAAGAAATTTGTGTATTTTTTTTTTTTTTACCATATTTTATTATTTTTTTTTAATAATATGATAAGATATGATCAAAAATATGGCATCCATAGAAAGCCCTTTTTGTCCCGATAAAAACAATATATAATATGTGTGGGTACAGCAAATGACGAAGAAGAAAATTACTGCTAAACACAAACAGCACAGAAATGTTAAAATAGCCATTGTCCAGAAAGGACAAAAATGTTTCAAAGGCTCTGTCCTTAAGGGGTTAAATAAGCAGCCAGCTCTACGCAATAATAACAAATCAAAGGCTTTTATGCTGCATTAAGTTCTACGCAGGATTTTTTTTTTTTTTTTTATCATTTAATTCATAGGAGCGTAAATTGCTTCGTTTTGAATAAAAGCATCTCTCTCCTTTACAGTTACTGCTTGTATCCGTTGTACTTAGTACAGACGTGCTCCACAACACCTACTACTAGCGACTGTACACATTTTAGTAATATATTAGCCGTATTATTACTAGAGACAACTGTATTGTGTGCTGGCTAATAATGTCTACCTAGAAGGCCCTGGAAACATCTCTAGAATATCGGGATGTCTTACCGCAACCTGGAACAAGCCTATCTCAAAAGAATTACTATCAAAGCAAATGGACAATTCTTATTTTATGGTTTTTAATAATATTTAGTGTCAGTGCTCAATAGCCTGGGCCCAGCAGCTGAGTCTCTTTAAAAATAATTTTAAATTAAAGTGACAGTAAAAAAAAAAACATCAAATGAAAATATAGAACGAAAAATATACTAGAATCTCTGTGTCAAAATGCACAGAATGCTTCCTCCTGCTACGTAGTTGTAAACAGTCTTGAATTTGATGGAATAGACCTGCTTTTTTTTTTTTTTACACGGATACTGTGTTTCCTGGAGGAAAATGTTGGGAGGTTTGTTATTCCCACTTTAAGAAAGTCCTTGGAAGGGCCTGCTGCTTTTGTCATGTCCTATGTCATGCTGCCCTTTTGTTTGTGTCTGTTGCAATACAGTTTAATACAGTTGGATTTCCTCTGGCGTTGCCATTTCACTTTCTCACTCTGCTCTCTATTGAGCTCTTATCCCCTCTCCCTACTCCCCCCATGCTTTGAAGTCAGTATTTCTACACCTATGTTTGTTGATTGCTTACCTACACCAATTCACTGTGCTCAGGTCTATTTTTTTGGCGGACAGAATTAATTCAATACTATTTTGGTTTGCAAACTATATATCCCATGATCCTATGATAGCTGTTGTTCCCAAACACCTGCAGTGCCAAGGTTAGCTATCACTGGCTTATAGGGGACTCTGAATGGGCATATGGAAGAAAAAAAAAACGTGCAGATATCCATTACTGTGGAGCACTTGTTTGTTAATTTTATCCTGATAAATATCGTGCCAAACATTATGTACCAATAAGCAGAAAACAAACATGTAAAATTCATGATCTGGTAGGGTAAATGCATGCAGTTTGTGCAAGGCTGTAATAATCATGCAATGCATTAGACATCAGCTTATTTTCTCTGCTTGGATAATCATTCACTAAGTATTCATGGAACAATTTGCTGAGACCATTTACACATATCAAAGTCTTATAAAATAAAGTCTGTCTAACACTGTGCACACACTAAGAACCTTCCAACGTGATGTTATATGCACACACTAAGAACCTTCCAACGTGATGTTATATGCACACACTAAGAACCTTCCAACGTGATGTTATATGCACACACTAAGAACCTTCCAACGTGATGTTATATGCACACACTAAGAACCTTCCAACGTGATGTTATATGCACACACTAAGAACCTTCCAACGTGATGTTATATGCACACACTAAGAAACTTCCAACGTGATATTATATGCACACACTAAGAACCTTCAAACGTGATGTTATATTCACACACTAAGAACCTTCCAACGTGATGTTATATGCACACACAAGAACCTTCCAATGTGATGTTATATGCACACACTAAGAACCTTCCAACGTGATGTTATATGCACACACTAAGAACCTTCCAACGTTATGTTATATGCACACACTAAGAACCTTGCAACGTGATGTTATATGCACACACTAAGAACCTTCCAACGTGATGTTATATGCACACACTAAGAACCTTCCAACATGATGTTATATGCACACACTGAGAACCTTCCAACGTGATGTTATATGCACACACTAAGAACCTTCCAACGTGATGTTATATGCACACACCGAGAACCTTCCAACGTGATGTTATATGCACACACTAAGAACCTTCCAACGTGATGTTATATGCACACACTAAGAACCTTCCAACGTGATGTTATATGCACACACTAAGAACCTTCCAACGTGATGTTATATGCACACACTAAGAACCTTCCAACGTGATATTATATGCACACACTAAGAACCTTCCAACGTTATGTTATACGCACACACAAGAACCTTCCAATGTGATGTTATATGCACACACTAAGAACCTTCCAACGTGATGTTATATGCACACACTAAGAACCTTCCAACGTGATGTTATATGCACACACTAAGAACCTTGCAACGTGATGTTATATGCACACACTAAGAACCTTGCAACGTTATGTTATATGCACACACTAAGAACCTTCCAACGTGATGTTATATGCACACACTAAGAACCTTCCAACGTGATGTTATATGCACACACCGAGAACCTTCCAACGTGATGTTATATGCACACACTAAGAACCTTCCAACATGATGTTATATGCACACACTAAGAACCTTCCAACGTGATGTTATATGCACACACTAAGAACCTTCCAACGTGATGTTATATGCACACACTAAGAACCTTCCAACGTGATGTCATACACACACACTAAGAACCTTCCAACGTGATGTTATATGCACACACTAAGAACCTTCCAACGTGATGTTATATGCACACACTAAGAACCTTCCAACGTGATGTCATACACACACACTAAGAACCTTCCAACGTGATGTTATATGCACACACTAAGTACCTTCCAACGTGATGTTATATGCACACACTAAGAACCTTCCAACGTGATGTTATATGCACACACTAAGAACCTTGCAACGTGATGTTATATGCACACACTAAGAACCTTCCAACATGATGTTATATGCACACACTAAGAACCTTCCAACGTGATGTTATATTCACACACTAAGAACCTTCCAACATGATGTTATATGCACACACTAAGAACCTTCCAACGTGATGTTATATGCACACACTAAGAACCTTCCAACGTGATGTTATATGCACACACCGAGAACCTTCCAACGTGATGTTATATGCGCACACTAAGAACCTTCCAACGTGATGTTATATGCACACACCGAGAACCTTCCAACGTGATGTTATATGCACACACTAAGAACCTTCCAACATGATGTTATATGCGCACACTAAGAACCTTCCAACGTGATGTTATATGCACACACTAAGAACCTTCCAACGTGATGTTATATGCACACACCGAGAACCTTCCAATGTGATGTTATATGCGCACACTAAGAACCTTCCAACGTGATGTTATATGCACACACTAAGAACCTTCCAACGTGATGTTATATGCACACACTAAGAACCTTCCAACGTGATGTTATATGCACACACTAAGAACCTTCCAACGTGATGTTATATGCACACACTAAGAACCTTCCAACGTGATGTCATACACACACACTAAGAACCTTCCAACATGATGTCATACACACACACTAAGAACCTTCCAACATGATGTTATATGCACACACTAAGAACCTTCCAACGTGATGTTATATGCACACACCAAGTACCTTCCAACGTGATGTTATATGCACACACTAAGAACCTTCCAACGTGATGTTATATGCACACACTAAGAACCTTCCAACGTGATGTTATATGCACACACCAAGTACCTTCCAACGTGATGTTATATGCACACACTAAGAACCTTCCAACGTGATGTTATATGCACACACTAAGAACCTAATTTTCATTTCTCCATTTGAAATAGTTGATTGCCTGTCTAATAATACAAAAGAAAGGATTACTGAAGGAAAAGATTATAACATATAATGCACCGCATTAGAGGAGACCCAAATCGGAATATATTCAACACTTGCGGTGATACTGTAGCATGAATACATAGTTTAGAGAGCTTAGATTTTTTTGTCCCAAATTTATTGATTGCCTGAGCGCTTTACGACTAATTGAGGTCTTAGGCCTAACATGGATTTTATAAACAAGTAGAATGACATTCACAGTACAAGGGGAGCGCCGCGGCATCATGGGATGTGTACATGTAACAGCTGAATATACAAATAAAAATAACAAGGAGCACAAAGAGAGACTAGTAGTAAAACCAATGGGATTTCCAGGCTTTTTTTTTATACCTACAATGATTAATGTTACAGCTACTCTTTGTTGACAGTAAATAAAGATACAGCCCTACATGAAAGCGAAGTAAAATCCGAAAAAATGTAAAGAGCCCTGAAAACAAATAATCTTTCACAGTAAACTAGACAACAGCACACTATAAAAGAAATGGCATTTATAATGACATGCTATGGGAGTATACACACTATTCTATTATGCAAACAATACTTTAACAAAAGTGCTAAAGTGCAAAGGTTAAAAAAGAGCATCAATATTAAAACTTGGCACTAGGGTTCTAAAAGTTATAAAATAAAATAAAAAAAATTTTATGGGCAGAAGTGTAGACATAGGTTATAGACTTGTGCATTCGTTTTCGGACGAATGCATTTTCGTCCGAAAATAGCATTTTCGTCCGAAAATAGCATTTTCGTCCATTTGTCCGAAAAACGAATAACGTAAATGCTAAACTAAGGAAAGCCGAATGAGCGAATGGTTAATAAACGAAAATCATTCGTCCATTCGTCCAGTCGTGCTATTGGCATTCTATAAACTGAAATAGAGTCGGTTGATAGAATACCAATAGCATTACATACATTCCATAAACCGACATAATGAACAACTTTCGGTGTATGGAATGCATGTAATGCTATTGCTATTCTATAAACCGAAATAGAGTCCCCATTCATACGAATAGGTCAATTGACCTATTCATATGAATGGGGACTCTACTTCGGTTTATAGAAAGCCAATAGTATTACATGTATTCCATACGCCAAAAACCTATAAACCGAAAGTCGTTCGGTTTATAGACTTTCGGCTTATAGAATACATGTAATACTAATGGCTTTCTATAAACCGAACTAGAGTCCCCATTCATAAAGACATTCGGTTTATAGACTTTCGGTTTATAGAATACACGTAATGCTATTGCTATTCTATAAACCGAAATAGAGTCCCCATTCATACGAATAGGTCAATTGACCTATTCGTATGAATGGGGACTCTATTTCGGTTTATAGAAAGCCAATAGTATTACATGTATTCCATAAGCCAAAAATCTACAAACCGAAGGTCATTCGGTTTATAGACTTTCGGCTTATAGAATACATGTAATACTATTGGCTTTCTATAAACCGAACTAGAGTCCCCATTCATAAGAATTTCTTATGAATGGGGACTCTAATTCGGTTTATAGAAAGGCAATAGCATTACATGTATTCCATAAGCCGAAAGTCTATAAACCGAACGATGTTCAGTTTATAGACTTTTGGTTTATGGAATGTGTAGGTCAATTGATTCGTACGAACGAATAAAACGAAACAAAAATAATGAACGAATTTCGTCTGAAACGAATGCAGTAATGAACGAAATTCGTGTTAGACTAAATAAATAAAAATTTCCGTCCGAATGGATGAAAACGAAACGAAAATTTTAGTTTTGCACATGTCTAATAGGTTACGTATATCATGGACACAAATGGAAATATGGGAAAACAGTGGTGCTATCACCATGCCAATTTATAATGTGTACGTCTGACAGATGCAGTTATTGCCATACACTCCCACACTTTTCAGGTCGCCCCTGTAAGTTAAGTGCCGATGTAACACATGTATACTTCCACCAAATTGATTTTTTGCGGGGTTGCTATTTTTCCCACATGGAATTGTCGTAACTGAAAGGGAAAAAAAGCACAATCGCTGCCATACATAAGACGCGGTATTGCAGGATTTTTTTTTTCCAACCCGGAGGTGATCCGTCACCTTCCCACTCATGTCCAAGCGATTTTTATAAATAACCTTCGTCGGGTTTTATCAATCAAATAATTACTTGACTCTAGAGTACACAGAGTTTTTGGATTCCAGGATTTCAACAGGTAGCTCTCTGCAGAAGGTTACAAATTTACAACATATGCCATGGTTGGTCGCATGTGAAGGCATTACTCAGGGCAAGGTTACACTATTATGGAGAATCAGAATAAGGCTTCTCCATATATAAAGCATAATAAACATGTTTTGACATATAATAAAGTAAATGCATGCTATTTATGGAAACGCTTTGGATAAAATAGACTTGCTCATGCTGTAGGGAATTCAGTCATTCGGCAGGAAAAATCCATCTGCTCTTCTCTGTCAGTTGCTGATATTAAATATTGCCTTTTCCAATGCCCAGATGGGCTCTTTACACCCCTCAACATTTAAGCGGGGATGTGCAAATGGTGGAAAGTGATGAAGTATACCTGCTACAGTTTTATCTTTCATTTTTGAAGGGCTGCTGAGGGAAAATATTCAATAATTCATTTAGAACGGCAATTTCATTAGCAGGAGCCACCATAACTTAATTGAATTCTACAAAGAAGTGAGTTAAAATATAAATATGGGTGCTGCAACGGATGTGATCTATTTAGATTTTTACTAAGGCAATTGATACTGTTCCACACACAAGGTTACTGTTCAAATTGACTTATATAGACTTAGAGGGAAACACTGGTGTGTGGGTTGGCAGTTGGCTGAAAGATAGAGCGCAAAGAGTGGTGGTAAATGGGAAGTTCTCCGATTGGACAAAAGTGATAAGCCACGTACCTCAGCAATCTGTCCTGAGTCCTCATCTTTTTAATTTGTTTATAAATGATCTACCAGTGGGCATAGAGAGCCATGAGCCATGAGAGTTCAGTCTGAACTGAATGTGTCTTCATTGTAAGAGGATTTGGACAAATTGTAACTGGGCAGATAAATGTTCAAATGAGATTCAATATAGACACGTGTAAAGTTATGCATTTTGGTTTTAATATAAAAAACAATGCAACATATGAGGGTCAACTCAGCATGCCCTGATCTGGCCTGAAATCCCCCATTGGAATAATCAAAAAATAAATGGACGATTTTGGCCTTAAATCCAAAATGTTTAGTAATTTAGGGTCAAATTTCCACCATATAAGGTTTTGGAGAACTTGGTCTGGGTAATTCATAGGATTCCCTATACTCTTAAATGAACAAAACTCCCCAAAATTGGCCTGAATTTGGCTAAAAAGGCCAACTTGCGGGCATTGTAATACACCAGCTGGCAAATTGAAATATAATATTAATAAAAGTATAATAAATGTACATAGAAAAATTGTATAATAAAATAACATCACATAAATAAAATGAATATATTTTTAAAAATTCTGCCTGCGCTTCCCCCAATGAGGATCTACACAGCTCTACAGGGTGGGAGCAGACCTTCACCTAGCACCCGGTGCAGTCTCCCCCCCCCCCTCCACCAATGGGGAAGGGGCTTCAGCCCCAGAGAATCGGTGGTTCAGCCCCAGTAGCCCCCCCCCCCCCCCAACGACGCCTTTAATGGAAACCATTTGACAGACTCTCAGCACTGTTACTATAATGGGGGGGAGGGAGCCTGCTGATTGGCTGCCAAGCCTGTTAATAATAGCCAGGGGCCGGATATAGTTCTGTTACATCTAGATAAATGATCTTGGCCAGGAGATAGAAGAGACCTGAATATTCATATTCTTACAGCAGCAAAGCTGCTCATCACAAGGAATTGATAATCTAGCCAAGTCCCTATCGGACATCAACTCAAAAATCAGGTCCTCATCCAACTTAAGCTTTGGAGCTGATATTAATGGAAGTTTGGAACTCTTTAGCTATGGAATCAGCAGAACATTGGTGACTTTTCCGCGCCATGCCCCTCGGCACAAGGTGACCCGCTGTGATCTTCCGCTTCATGGTTGCTGCAACTTCAATGCAAAAGGCACTGTTTGGAATAAGCTGCAGGTATTTAACATGAGTATGTTGCAAAAGTTAACAAACCCACCGGACACCAACAAAGGGAATGTGATACAAGCAAACCAAGGTAGGGCGGACTCTACAGGAGGAAGGAGTATATAAGCACAAAGATTAGGACGTTTCAATGCAAGATTCCGGAGGTCAGCGTAGAACCCTGAAAGGGGGTTTCTGACACCACCTAAGCTAACATGCTCTGATCAGCTATAGTTTTGTACACACACCCTTGCAGCTTCTTCATGTGTGACATTTTAGCATGTGCAGCCAAATGCACCATTTACCATGAGTGTACATTCCTAGGTATCCTTCACACAGCTAATACATGTGTTACATGAAGCACAGGTGTGAGTTCATTACAATTAGTTTTGAGCGAACCCGAACCGCACTGTTCGGGTTCATACCGAACATTACGGTGTTCGGACCCCGAACCCGAACACTCCACTGTATGTTCGTGTTGGAGTTCGGGGTTCGGCTATAAACTGAAAGTGTATAAACCGAACTAGAGTCCCCATTCATATTCATTCTTATGAATGGGGACTTTAGTTTGTTTTATAGAAAGTCAATAGCATTACATGTATTCCATAAGCCGAAAGTCTATAAACCGAACGACATTCTGTTTATAGACTTTCTTTTTATAGAATAGCAACAGCATTACATGTATTCTATAAAACGAAAGTCTATAAACCGAATGTCGTTCGGTTTATAGACTTTTGGCTTATGGAATACATGTAATGCTATTGCTATTCTATAAACCAAAATAGAGTCCCCATTCATAAGAATAGGTCAATTGACCTATTCTTATGAATGGGGACTCTATTTCAGTTTATAGAATAGCAATAGCATTACATGTATTACATCTGAGAGTCAAATAGAACCGTCAAATACTGTGCTTACAGCACACTTTGAAAAATTCTAATAGTTTTGGGTGCTAAATAGTACATTTGAGTCTTGCGGTGCACTTCATATCTGAGAGTCAAATAGAACCGTCAAATACAGTGCCTACAGCGCACTTTGAAAAATTCTAATAGTTTTGGGTGCTAAATAGTACATTTGTGTCTTGCGGTACACTTCATATCTGAGAGTCAAATAAAATCGTCAAATACTGTGCTTACAGCGCACTTTGAAAAAATCTGGCTACTTCCTCCTCCTCCAGCGCCTCTTCTACCTACACTGCCACGGTCACCGCCTCCTCAACCTATGGGTCACTTAGTATAAACTGAAATAGAATACCCTGCACTCCAACCCTCTCTCAAATGGATAATTCTGTTGATCCTCCTGGCAGCCATGCTTTAGATTTAGATTTATGTTCTTCCAAAGCTAAAATCAAAGATTCCATCTAGTGCTATTTTATGGCTCAGCTGTATTTTTAATTTGTATGTATTTTATGTTTTTTGAAGTTATTTCCCTATCCATATTTGTTTGCAGGGCACTTGTCCTACTCTTACCCACATTTTAATTCCTTTTGCAGCCCTCTAGCCCTTTCCAGGACTTTTTAAAAGGCATTTTAGTGCCCAAAAGTTTGTGTCCCCATTGACTTCAATGGGGTGCGGGTTCGGGGTCAAGTTCGGGGTCAAGTTCGAGCCTGAACCCGTACTTTTTTCCGCAGTTCAGCCGATCCCGCCGAACCTGAACATCCAGGTGTTCGCTCAACTCTAATTACAATATAACATGCTACCTATGGTGTACTAGTATTTTAAATGCACCTTTTCTTCACCATCTCCTCTGACCTGTTTTACCCACCAACCACGTTGATAGTGTCCACAATCTGCTGCCAGAGTGCATTTGTCTTGTCCTCTTAGCTGGTGCCCGGAGATACAGAGGCTACCACTTCAGTTTCGGGCTGATTTCAGGTTCAGAATGTACCAGAATGTAATCGACTATGATATCTGAATTGCTAGACTATTCAAGGTCACATCCCATAAGGGAAACCCATTAGTCTCTCAACTCTCCCTTCCCATATCCATTGTCTCTCTCCTATGATTATACCTCCAATGTCTGCATTCTTTCTCCTCGGCCCCCATGTCTGCTGTCTCTCTTCTCTCCTCACCCATATCTGCTGTCTCTCTCCTCTCACACCCATAGCTGTTTTCTCTCTCTCTCTCTCTCCCCTCCGCATGTCTGTTGTCTCTCTCTCTCCTCTCCTCCATGTCTGCTATCTCTTTCTACTTATCCCCATGTCTGCTGTCTCTCTTCTCTCCTCACCCATATCTGCTGTCTCTCTCCTCTCACACCCATAGCTGTTTTCTCTCTCTCTCTCTCTCCCCTCCGCATGTCTGTTGTCTCTCTCTCTCCTCTCCTCCATGTCTGCTATCTCTTTCTACTTATCCCCATGTCTGCTGTCTCTCTTCTCTCCTCACCCATATCTGCTGTCTCTCTCCTCTCACACCCATAGCTGTTTTCTCTCTCTCTCTCTCCCCTCCGCATGTCTGTTGTCTCTCTCTCTCCTCTCCTCCATGTCTGCTATCTCTTTCTACTTATCCCCATGTCTGCTGTCTCTCTTCTCTCCTCACCCATATCTGCTGTCTCTCTCCTCTCACACCCATAGCTGTTTTCTCTCTCTCTCTCTCCCCTCCGCATGTCTGTTGTCTCTCTCTCTCCTCTCCTCCATGTCTGCTATCTCTTTCTACTTATCCCCATGTCTGCTGTTTCTTTCCCCTCCCCCCCTGTCTGCTGTCTCTCCTCTCCCCATGTCTATTGTCAAAAAGAGTAAGGCCAAAAAATGCGGTCACGGATGGGTTAATGTAGAGTACACAATAACAGTTTAATAGAGGTATTTTGAATTTTGCTGGATTGACAGATATTTTCTGGAATCAAAAACCCAAATTTGCAGACAATATCACAAAGGTGATGTAACCTGTTGTCAGTGTGAGGTAAAATATAATACATATGTAACATATAATAAAAGCTTTATTATTAAGGCAACACCTGCTTTGGTCAGTGTTTATTCCATAAGTGGTGAGCAAAGGTTGCTCAGAAAACAACTTAAAGAAAATTGAAATGTGTCACCTTTCCAAGAGATTAACCTGCTTCATTGATATTGAATTTAACACAGTCATTTATTTATTGATTTTATTTTATTTTATTTTTTATAAAACATGTATTAATGCCAAAGGTCCAAACCGATTTAAAAAAAAAAAAAATCTCTTTCCCTTCGACTCCGTTTTTAGCTCCTCATTTTGGAAAAGTCATTTTTAGTTAAGCCGACCTGACATATTTTTGACTGTGTATTTCACACAGCCATGGTAATTGGATATTAAATTCATTAGTCATGCTACCAAGTTTTAATCAAGTGAGGTTCACTGTAGCCGCAAGTCAACATCTGTGTCCACATATGTGATCTTGCATTTCTTATCGAGAACATAGATAATTGTGAAAAAGTGGAATTTCAATTTTTTTTTGTTGCGTCATTCAAAAGTGAATTTTATTTAAAATATTTTATCTTTATAATCACTGAATCCTTTGTTAGAATGTTGGCTTAGAAAAAAAACTGTTTGAATCTTCCCCACTGAAAGTAATGGGAGTCAATGTAGCAGAGCAGCAGGGAGAGCTATTAGCAGAATGCTTGGTTGTATAGGGAGAGGTATTAGCAGAATGCTTGGTTGCATAGGGAGAGGTATTAGCAGAATGCTTGGTTGTATAGGGAGAGGTATTAGCAGAATGCTTGGTTGTATAGGGAGAGGTATTAGCAGAATGCTTGGTTGTATAGGGAGAGGTTTTAGCAGAATGCTTGGTTGCATAGGGAGAGGTATTAGCAGAATGCTTGGTTGTATAGGGAGAGGTATTAGCAGAATGCTTGGTTGCATAAGGAAACGTATTAGGGGTTCCTGCCTTAGTCACCCTCTCTAGGGTGTTCCTGCTTTAGTTACCCTCTCTAGAGTGTTCCTGCTTTAGTTACCCTCTCTAGGGGGTTCCTGCCTTAGTCACCCTCTCTAGGGGGTTCCTGCCTAAGTCACCCTCTCTAGGGGGTTCCTGCCTTAGTCACCCTCTCTAGGTTGTTCCTGCTTTAGTTATCCTCTCTAGGGGCTTCCTGCCTTAGTCACCCTCTCTAGGGGCTTCCTGCCTTAGTCACCTTCTTTAGGGGGTTCCTGGATTAGTCACCCTCTCTAAGGGTTTCCTGCCTAGTTACCCTTCTCAGGCCTCACTCTTACCTAAGGCCTCACCCTTGTTTAACTCTCGCTATAGCCCGACCTCTGCTTTTTCTACAGTCCCTGCTAACGCTCTTTGTTTACACTGCAGTTGCTACTAAAACCCTTTTCCTATTCTGCAGTCCTTGCCTAAGTCCCTTTTTGTCTCCGCTGTAGTCCTTATTCCAATCCTTATCTCTTTGTTTCTATATCTGTTCTCACCCTGCACAATGAATACTAGCATGCAACCAGACACATCCTCCATCCCTGCACTGAAACTCCTACCTGACCTGGTAAAGGCCCTGACAGTCAACATATCTGTTTTGCCTGTCCATCTGTATCTGTCTCTTATGATAAGAGCTGAGCTGGTGAAATTGTCTTTCGACTCTGGGGCCAAAAGTTGCCAGCTCTCCCCTGCATGCCTCCATTGGCACAGATCTCCTGCTCCCATCCCTGATGTCACACCCTATGCATCTAACTGGGGTTGTTTCTGGACAACAACTATAGTAATCCTCTGCACATACCTCCCAACTGCTGCCCCCAACGAATCAGGACACCCGGGGGAGGCAGAAGTTTGGAAGTATATATTAATATATTATTTTATAGCTTTTTTTTTTTTTATTCCTTTTTCTTAACTTTTAAGTTCAATTAAGTCAAGCTATTAGTTGGCGGATATAGATGCCGGAAATGTGGCTATTGTAGACAAATTTGTGCCATTCGTTTGGCAATGTGATAGTACGGGGAATCAAACATGGACGAGAATTTGCTGTTTTCAGGCACAAATCGGTCATACTGAGTGGTCAAACTGCTAATTTCAGCTACTAGGCCTGATAGTCCACACAACTAGGCCACACGAGACGCTCTATCTGTGTCCAAGTGGCACAATTAGGAGTTACATTCACTGCAATAAATACTATATTGAAGCATCAGTCACTCCTTTATCAAATCAGCCATTAACCCCTTCGTGACGCATGGTGCTTGCGTCCCAAACGACGCAAGCATCAAAACGTCACAAATTGTTCCTGGCCACCGATCAAGTTGATCGGTAGCCAGGAACACTCTGGCAGAGACCCGATCAGGGTCTTAATAGACCCTGTGGGTCCCTGCCAAAATATCGCGAGACCTCCGGATGTCACGTGTGACGTCACGGGTTCGGGCACGGCGCGATTTAGAGAAATGTAGCCGGTGCTCGCTTTGAGCACCGGCTACATTTTCCCTGTCGGACTGAGGCCACTCAAAGTGGCCTCAGATGACAGGTGGGATCCCGCTGCAAGTGCCTGCAGCGGGATCCGAGAACAGCTCATCGCGGGGATCCACGATGAGCTGTTTGACAAAGGACGTACTATGCCGTCCTAACGACTTTAAGGCACTTAAAGTCAGGACGGCATAGAACGTCCTAACATCACGAAGGGGTTAAAAGCTCAAATTGTCTTGCACCATGTTTACATCACGGCGTCTGGAATGTTATGAATGCATCCGTCTAGAATTTATACTTAAAGTCCTTTTTTATTCAGAAAGCATCTACTTTTAATACCGCCGTTAGCAAATTAGAGTGAGCACATTACTTTAATAGGCAAGGCGTATAATGCTACAGCATTGTCGATATTACACGTCGCATAACAATTTCTTTTATGCTTAATAGGCTAAATCTTCACGAGGCAATTAACATTAAGAAACACAAGATCCCGTTTAATGCAGACTGCAACATACTTTTCTTTTACCGGTTATGCAACTTTGACATCAGCAAAGAAGCGGAATCCATTTATCCCGATACAAATGGTGTAAAAAAAAAAAAAATTCTTATTGCACATAATCATGTGGCAGAGTTAGACTTTTAGCCATTGTTTTAAACTGAACAGATTTCCATTAATAATTCAGACCTTTTCACTTTAGAAGAAGATATATAAAAAGATAGAGAGGCCCAATGTTCTGTCCTTGAAAACAGGTTCACATAAAAAAAAAAAAAAACATTTGTCAACCATTCAGCAACTAAACAAATGGAACACAAATCAGCAAGCTTTCAGGGTTTAGGTTTAGCGCAGGGTTTTTAAAGGGGCCGTTCCATTAAGCTTATTTTCTGTATGTTGCATGTGTTTTAAGTATGTGAAAGGCCCTTACAAAAAACAGTTCTCTTGTGGCTTTACGTTGGAAATATTTTAACTTTTAAATTCAAAATCAACATTTTCATACTGCTTCTTAAAGAAAGTACTATCAATTGCCTTTAATGTGGAATCAGCATCTCCCCGTGTGGAATGCGGCGGTTTTGGGGGCGGGGTTTCAGTCAGCTGTGTAGACTGTGATGTAACAAAGGAAAGTGTGGTTGTGCAGGTGGGAAGGTTTGTTATAGCAACAGCAATCAGTTTAGAATAATTTTAGAAGAGCTTTGTTTCTAGTGATAGCAACCTAGTCAATGCATCAGAGGGCTTATAAGTATGGGACAGCTGACAAGAGGGTGTAAATGGGCTTTTTCCCCTTGGGTTGCTCACTTACCTGAGCTGGGGTTGCTCCACTTTCACTTCTAAATGCCCTAGTGAGCCAATTGTCCAGTTTGTCTATCAATCTCTACCAATCAGTATGTCTGTCTTGCCTGTCTATCTCTGATGATAATGGGTGGACTAATGGAGTCGCACCGTGGGCTACAAAAAATTGTTTTTCTTCCCTCGGGAAAAAACTCATCAGCATTCCCCTGTGTGTATATAGGACTGGAGTCAATGTGTTGGGCTAGAACAAAGACTATTCTTATCGGTAGGTAAAGAAAAGTAATGAGAGCAATTATATGCTCTGCAACCTGCAAAAAATCAATAAATCAAAATTTGGGTTCAAGCTCTGAACAATTTGGTTACTTTTCCCTTATCAAGCACCATTTCTCAGTTTCCCACAGTACACTGTTTAGTAAATAGACCCCATGTTGTTGTCTGTAATATGAGTGATTATTATTCATTCTCCTGTAGTTTGGTGGGATGTCAGACTTTCAAAACATACTTGTAGCTCCTCGTGTGGACATCTGTCAAATGACTCGCACTTGTTACCCCAGCCATTGTCACTTTTCCGTTTATCAAAATGTCACTAACATTCAATAGATAATGGTAACATCAAAACAATGCAATGAGAATAAACACTATTATAATATGCAGATTAGAATGATTGTACTTTGTTGGAATTCTCTCCAACCAAACCAACTGGGATTGCCATTGATCAGCTTAAAGCTCAACATTCATGCACTATGACCTGCACATTTACATATATGAAACTGTCTAACAATGGCTTTTTAATTTGGAACATTTGTGCCAAATTCTGTCTGCCCGGAATGGATTTTTATCTATTCAGGAGCATTGTGTTGCTCGCAGACGGATATCCTTGAATATCAATGCAGGAACCAATGAACACAAGAAAAAATATACATCAATGACAATAATTATTCCGTGCCTTACTTTACTACAAAACTTGAACCAACACCAGCAAGATTTCAAAAACTTCTCATTCCCATGATCTCTCAGGAGACAAACAGAGAGATCCCGCAGAGATAATTGGGTATGCGCAATGTGAATGTACCCGTCAGTGTTGTGGGAAGGTGGATCGAGTTATCATGAATCTCCATAGGTGGAACGAGCGCTCCACAGACATCACAGTAAGGCGTGCCCAGTGAATATCCACTGACAAACCCTCTTCTGAGTGTACAGCTGTACATAAATAAAATGCAAACCTGAGCTAGGGGTTGGAGCATGAGATTTATATTCTATGCTCCAACGAATATTTAAAAAAAATAAAAATATTTAAGGTTTGGAGTAAATATTTGCTCTGATATTTGTTAAAAAAATAGTGCTTTGTACACTAACACCGTCATATCGGCTAACTTGGTAAGTAACTCACGGTATTTTTTTAACATTGAATCACTCATTATTCCCGCGCTAAAAAAAAAAAAACTGTCAAATCTTTGCCTACAAAAGAAATACAAAAAAAATTGGAATTTGAATTCTAAAGGACACTCCAACCACAAAATGTACATGAATGGATCTAGTAGCATTATTAATGTGCTGTATGATGTGCAGGAAGATTGCACCTAAAATCCTATTAACTGGTAGTACAGTTAACTCCAATGAATAATGGGCTTCACTACCAGCGGTGCTATGTAAAGTAAGACTGGGATTGGCTGGAGAACCTGTAGAATTCTCAGGAAGTGTTAGTTATCATTCTGACACCAAGGCCTCTTCTCTGTATGTCGATCTGTGGATATGTTATATTTTAGGGTCTGCAATGCTTGTGTGGGTCCCTCTTTATTCCCTCCCGGTCACTGTATGGGTTAATGTTGCAGCAGTTGTAACTGCTCTCCCTCCCTACTGCTAAGTAGAGTGTCTCATACCTCCCAACTTCTGACGCACATCCGGAGCCTCAACTGAGCACACAGAGGCACCGGATGCTGGTACTATAATAGAGCCCAAATCTGTCTCCAGTGAGATTTGCACTTACTGACTATGTAGCCCTTGGCATACATTATCTGTATCTCAGAATGCATTGCAGCCCATGGGGGCAGTTACATGAAGGTCATGTTAGGAGGGAGGTATTTGAAAGTATCTATGAGGCAGCCCCAGCAGATTTTTGGTGGCCACTTTGTTTATAACTTACTGCACAGTTTTGGTCCCACACATCCTCCCTGTAGGATGTGCATACCAGGCGTTCATTATTGTATCACAGCCGCTGGTGGTAGCTTGCCAAGTATCTAAGTGATTCATACCATCAGTTGTGTATCTTGGTTTTGTGCTGCCCTAGGCCCCCTACCCATGTGTTTTTTCTTAGGTTACTTTCTTTTTGTGCTGCCGCCCCCCAAAATTTGCCACCCTAAGCATCCGCCTAGAATGCCTCACGGTAAATACCGCACTGCATACCGTGGTTGAATAAATAAATAAAATAATTATAATTAAATGGTTGGTTCGCTGGTGCGCTAAGTGACCAACACCAAAACAATGAGCAAAAGTAATTGCCTAATATGGTGGTTGATCGAGTAACTCACAGCATAATATATGCATAGTAGCCAACATTGTCCATGTTTCATGGGACACATATTTGTTCCCCATGCTGCAGAAAGAGCATGCAAAGTGCAGCCCGGCAGTATGTAGGATGGAGATATGCACAGACACAATCCAATCAATTAAACATGGTAGGTTCTATGAGATCTCCACCCTGATTAATTAATTGGATTCTGTCTGTGCGTAGATACATCCTACATACTGCCTAATGGTTTGTCTGATAATGACTGAATAAAATGGCCCTTTTTATACCCAAAGAGTTTCATGAGCCTAGCCCAGACATCGAGGCTACTCCTGTCAATGTTTATGTAGAGCGAGGCTGTAGAGTTGCACAAAGTTTAATTCTGCTGAGCTACTAATTCTGACTTGAGACAACAAAGACCTGCAAACTGTGAACTGACACAAGGCGGATGGTTTCTTAAAGGAAAAAAAAAAGCCACAGGGAATACACAGCAGGGAAGCAGGGGATTTAGATTTCCCATGTGCTATCAACCTGCTAAGATCTAGATGTATAATTAGAATATCAGGAGTAATTACACTTAGCAAGGTGTTTTTAGTATTTCTTTTTTAGCGGAGGCAAGCAATTGCATGTTATTTGTGAAGCAGATAAGTGAATGCTGAATTATTTCACAAATGATTTAATCTTTGTCAAACTTTCTTTTTTTTTTTACTTTTTCACAAAAGGAAAAGTAATAATAAATTGCTGTAATAATACAGATCCATTAAAACTATTTCCCTTATATTCTGTACTGTTTACCAGTTATGAGGTTACCTTATTGGACTCCAATACATTATTTATAATGTGAATACAGAGAATAAAAAATACAAAAAATTCTCTATACATTGTGTAGAACAGTGTTTCTCAAACCTGTCCTCAGGAGGGGATGGGACACTTCATCGCGGCTGCTTCCGCGCAGCCGCTTCACCGCCGACAGTACAGCACAAGACAGATCGTCGCTGGAGATTTCATCGCGGGACATTTCATCGCTAAAGGTAAGTATTTTACCGATTTTAGTTGGTTTAGATTTAGGGTTTAGGGGGTTACAATTAGGTTTAGTGTTTAGTGTTAGGGGTTAATTTTAGTATTAGGGGTCGGGGGTTAGTATTAGGGTTAGTATTGGGGTTTAGGGGGTTAACTTTAGTATTAGGGTTAGTATTGGGGTTTAGGGGGTTAACTTTAGTATTAGGGGTCGGGGATTAGTATTAGGGTTAGTATTAGGGGTCGGGGTTAGTATTAGGGGTCGGGGGTTAGTATTAGGGTTAGTATTTGGGTTTAGGGGTTAACTTTAGTAATAGGGGTCGGGGATTAGTATTAGGGTTAGTATTAGGGGTCGGGGTTAGTATTAGGGGTCGGGGGTTAGTATTAGGGTTTAGGGGGTTAATTTTAGTATTGGGGTTAATTTTAGTGTTAGTATTGGGGTTTAGTGTTTATTGTTACTATTGGGGGGGAATAATTTATTAGCGGGGGTTATTTTCGTTTTCGTTTTATATTTGTAAGAGCTGCAGCCGCTGTGAAACGTCCGCGTTATACTTCATTGCTGACAGTTCAGCGTTCTAACTGCCGCGCTGAACTGTCAGCGATGAAGATGCAGCGAAGAAGTGTCCTAGACCCCCTCAGGACCCCTCAACAATCCAGGATTTAGGGATTACCCAGTTGTATTTTAATAAGAATATTAGAACACCTGGTGTGGCTGCTTAATGGTTAGGGAACCACACCAGGTGCACATATTCCTATTTAAATACAACTGGGTAATCCCTAAATCCTGGACCGTTGGAGGGTCCGGAGGACAGGTTTGAGAAGCACTGGGGTAGAAGAACAAGCAAAATGTTTTTTCAAATGTGTCTGGTGTCTTCTGTCTATGACATCAATTGTGGTTTGATATGTAAATGAATATCCTCAACATCTGAGGAAAGGTATTTAGGAGTAATTATTTCTGGGGCAAAGTAATCTAATCAGCAGGAACATTGTATTGTTTATATGGTGACTGTACCACTTTTACAATATTGTCCCATATATACATAACCTCTAAAGGTTTAAAGGTGAGACTCTGGGGTCTATTTACTAAAAAGTGAGTTGCAGGTGAAATGAGATGAGTTGAGGTGAGATGAACAACACTATATATTGTGCATGGGGAATCCTGTGAGTTTCTCCCGCTAAGCAAACTTATCAGGATTCTCCCTGCATCATGTACAGCGAAACTGGTGAGATGTCATTGTAACGGATCGCCTGGCACCCCGACTGGGTACCTCCGTTAAAAGATGCTCCTAGCGCTTCCTGAGGACTCCAAGCACTGCAGCAGACACCACAACCACCAAACCGGAGAAGCATATGAATCCTCCCAAGCATATGAATGCTGTAGACAGTTGAATAGGAACCATACGAATAGGTTTACTCTCCTAGCAGTCAAACTGGAACAGCATACAATAAATCCTTCCCCCAATAATGAGACGACACTTCACTTTGAGGGTTAAAACAGGAACTTTTACAGCAAGATTGAACTACTTTATTTGACAAACAACACAGACTTATATACACCAAACTGCAATCAGATAACACTTGATTAAACAATAGAAAACTTAAACACATCCCAGTAAAGCAGTATCTAGCCACTTTAATCTGGAGCCAGAAGCAAGGTAGTCAGACTGGGTGGCTGACATAACTAAACAATGGAAGGCTTAAACACATTACAGACAGGGTCCATAATCTATAGGGAGGTGTTTGGCCCTCAGGCCCCTCCAAGAACCCCAGTCAGTCAGACTGTCAGAATTCACTTCGTGACAGCGGCCACCGCCGAGAACAAAGGACGGCTACTTACTGTTCAATTACCCGTTCGCAACAATGTTGCAACGGGTAATTGAGGACACACTTTAAAATACATAAAGTCACATTTTACACATAACACACAGACATTTCACATATCCCCAGATAGCTCAGGTCTGAGCGCACATTATTAAGTGAATGGCGCTCGGACCACACAAATACAGTTTAATCGCCATGGAGCCAAAGTCTTTACAGTCAGTTTCATACGAATGGGCTCCATGGGATTCCTATCTGGGGTATAACACATTCACATAAAGTCTGGTCCATAGTCCAAAGGCAAGAGGCGGGCAAGCAGCCCCCTCCAAGGACACGTGGCGAGGCCGGTTTCGCCACATTTCTCCCCTTTACCATCCAGACTAACAGGGTATCTGACCTCCTGCCGGTCAGTGCCCTGGTTAGTCCAGCAACCCACCCACGAAGCACAAACAGCAATACAGCCCACCCACAATAACTGGTTACTACACCTGGATAAAATAGCAACTTGTCCATGTCCAGGTGCCTCACCACAGCTGTGCGGGGGGCTGGTAGACTGCCTTGGTGGGTTGCTGAGTGGGCAGAGACCAGCGGTACTCTGCCCGGGTGCCAGCGCTACCACTGAAGTAGCCTGGTTGGAGCCTGGTTGTGGGAGGGGGAGACCGACTGTCTCCCCTCTGGATACACTGCTCTGTGGCTGGGGGACAGGACTGACCGTCCCTACCCCTGGTGCTGCAAGTGCAGAGACTACAGTCCCATCTGCATAGTTGCGGGGCTTAACATCTCCCCTTGGTGGGTTAGGCTGCCGCTGGAGAGAGGGTGTAACAAGCTCCTCTCTCTGAACGGTAGACTGCCGCTGGGGAGAGGGGGTAACCTGCTCCTCTCCCTGACCCTCTCTTTGCTGGTGGAGAGGGGGACCAACTGTCTCCCCTTTCAATATTTGGTCCTGCGGCTGGGGTGCGAGACAGACGGTCTCTGCTTCCTGGGGTACCCACTGCCGCTGGGGAGGAAGGACGGCACCTTCGGCTCCCTGGGACTCACACTGCCGCTGGAGATCTGGGCCGACCGCCCAGCATCCCTGTAGGGCCGGTAGAGAGACCGCCATCCCATCTCCACCTGCCATCTGTGGGTCTTCCCAGGACCAGTCTGTGAGGTCCCTCAACATTTGCGAGTAAGGACCACCTGCTTCCGCACCTGGCAACTCCGGCTGCTGCTGGGGATCTGGGCCGGTCCCATCTCCACCTGCCTGTTGTGGTTCCTCACAGGACCAGTCTATGAGGACCCCTACTTCGGGTTCCTGCGGCCGCCTCAGGGGGAGACGGCTAGCCTCCTCGGATGCAGCCTCTACTCGGCTGCTGTAACACTCCTTCCGCTGAGCATACTCTCTCTCTTTCGCCAGACGGAATTCTTGGGCCAGCCTTGTGTTTCGCTCGGCCGTGACCTGGTTCCAGATCACCCGGCGTACCTCCATGGGTAAATCATCCCCATACTGGGCCACTCGCTGCCTCACCTCGGCCATCCAATCATCGCCAGAGCATTCCATACTTGTCTGCTCCAAGTCGCTGGATACCTCTGCTCCCAGGGGCGCTGCACGTGTGCTAGCGTTGCCCTCAATTTGTAACTCCAAACGAACTGTGTCTCTGAGCTGCTCTACCTCGCACTAGGACGCCATCCCACCGCTGCCACCACTGTAACGGATCGCCTGGCACCCCGACTGGGTACCTCCGTTAAAGGATGCTCCTAGCGCTTCCTGAGGACTCCAAGCACTGCAGCAGACACCACAACCACCAAACCGGAGAAGCATATGAATCCTCCCAAGCATATGAATGCTGTAGACAGTTGAATAGGAACCATACGAATAGGTTTACTCTCCTAGCAGTCAAACTGGAACAGCATACAATAAATCCTTCCCCCAATAATGAGACGACACTTCACTTTGAGGGTTAAAACAGGAACTTTTACAGCAAGATTGAACTACTTTATTTGACAAACAACACAGACTTATATACACCAAACTGCAATCAGATAACACTTGATTAAACAATAGAAAACTTAAACACATCCCAGTAAAGCAGTATCTAGCCACTTTAATCTGGAGCCAGAAGCAAGGTAGTCAGACTGGGTGGCTGACATAACTAAACAATGGAAGGCTTAAACACATTACAGACAGGGTCCATAATCTATAGGGAGGTGTTTGGCCCTCAGGCCCCTCCAAGAACCCCAGTCAGTCAGACTGTCAGAATTCACTTCGTGACAGCAGCCACCCCCGAGAACAAAGGACGGCTACTTACTGTTCAATTACCCGTTCGCAACAATGTTGCAACGGGTAATTGAGGACACACTTTAAAATACATAAAGTCACATTTTACACATAACACACAGACATTTCACATATCCCCAGATAGCTCAGGTCTGAGCGCACATTATTAAGTGAATGGCGCTCGGACCACACAAATACAGTTTAATCGGGATTGCTATCTGTGGTATAACATGGGATTCCTATCTGGGGTATAACACATTCACATAAAGTCTGGTCCATAGTCCAAAGGAAAGAGGCGGGCAAGCAGCCCCCTCCAAGGACACGTGGCGAGGCCGGTTTCGCCACAGTCATCTTTACTTCACATCAACTCATCTCATCTCACCTGCAACTCACTGTGGTCTATCATTAAAATTTGAGAATAGCTCGAGGAGGTTGACTTTGGTGGCACCCAGGTTAGAATTTTCTCCATTGAAAGTAATGGGAGGCAAAAGATTGAAGCTATTTTTTGAGACCAAGTCAAATTTGCCACCCGAGTTTTTTTTTTTTTTCTCAAAATGAAAGTCGATCTCCGAAGTGGAATTTTAATGAATTGACCAAGTTCAGTGAAACTTGAGCTAAAGATTATTTCCCATTATACACAATACTATTTAGATAGATCCCTCATGGACTGTTTCTCTGCAGATAAAAGACAAATACTCATTTAACATTTCAGTGCATATTTTCATTCTAATAATCCAAAACATTTTTTTTTTTTTTAAATAACATTTGTTCATTCATCACCTAGGTCTCACTTCATGTGCACAAGTGGCTTAGGGTTAGGGTCGCAAGCAAAAATGAATATTCCTGTGAAAGTCCATTGCATGTGTTTTCGTTTTTTCCAAATGCGATAACAGGATGATGTAGATTTGTTTTGTCATGTGCCATTCCTTAGTTTCTTGTAATTCAAATAATGTAATTGTTGACCCCAACAGCCCATGGATAGACGTCAAGACAGAAGGCAAAGCATCTACTTTCTCATTGATTTTTCTCCAACATAAACATGTTGGATTAGCAGTGATCAAACTGGGCTTTGTGGATTTCATTCAAATTCCAATTCATTATTTGAACTGCCCCTGTTCTGCTCAACTATTAAGTGCCACACCCAGGGCCGGCCCTTTAATGGCAGTTTTTCTAGGAGCCGACCCATGAGGTGAAAAGAAAGAAATGGTTAAACAAACATTATTATGAATATAGGCTGTGCAATTCCCCATAACATTATATGTGACCACTGACCTATAACAAGACTCAAACATTGTACATTAAGTTTAAATGCTCAAACATTTAGGGTACACATTTCAATCATAGCCAGCCAATACTCACATCATATAATTTTGCATATAGAGGTGTTCTTGCATTAAATTATTACTTCCAGATAAGTTAAATTTTATTTTGAATTATCATGATTGATTTTTTTTGGGGGGGGGCAGCAGCATTTCATTTTTCGCTCCAATCAGCACAATGTCATGGGCCTGCCCTGACCCCACCTATAATCACTCTAAAAATATAGATAAAATACACAAAATAGGAGGACAAAAAAAAAAAATAAAGAAAAACCCCCTTTGCGTCTAAATACAGAGAAGAAACATACTTATATTTTAGTTTGTTGACAGTTGGATGAGTGTGTCTTATACTTTAGTGTTTATATAGACTTGAACGTAAAAGGATCCTGATTCTCCGAGGTTGTTTTCCCTGGAAAAGATTAATACGGATGCAGCATTATGGTGCACACACAATCCTTCTCCACCCTAGGATTCTCACCTACATGAATAACGCCTGGAAGCCACTGTGGTTTATAATTAAATGTTTCAGTTTGGTCTCTTGCATGGATAGATTATCTCTCCTCTCCCTAAAATATTATACTGGGGGAAGACAGGATACAAAGAGCAATAGTGTAAAATTACTATTACTAAGTCTAGTATCAGAGGCACTCACAATTGGCTCACAGAATGATACAATTGAGGCAAAGGATACAACTGCCTCCTGCTTGTTTCTGACAAAAATGTCACAACACATTTCGCCAGATTCGGTCTTCCTCAGGAGATGTTGATTAACAGAATTCTCCATCCTTATATACTGAGTCCCCATACTTAATCAACTCCAGTGCCCCTTCCCAATTTGCAATCACAATATTGAGTAACTGTATTACAACAGATATATCTTTACAGTGTTTCCTATATAGTGGTCAAATCTCGAAAAAAGGGGGGAAATAACATGAAAAAAAATAAAAAAAAAATCAGTAACACATCCCAGATATTTATATAAAATGAAACAGGTCAAAAGTCTTCATTTAAGCCTTTTTGCATCAAAGCTTGCCCAATTTTTTTTGACAAGATATCCTCTCCTCCGCAAGTATTTTTATATACCCTTGTAATGCCTGTGTTATGTATATTTCTTTATTTAATTGTTTCTTATATTGCTAATATGGTCTTCCACACATTTGTATATTGGCTTTATGGTGCGTCCAACATATTGGGTAAGTTAATAAATGTACTGCATCGTAGTATCGTATGTTATTTGATGTTTTTGAAATTAAGTTATCGGTTCTCTGATCCATGCCATTGTTTCCCCTTATTGCTCAGCATGGAAGACATGTTCCACATCTATTGTATCAATTTGGAAGGACAAAGAGATTACTTTATTTACCTCTCTTTTGTAACTTTTCGTTATATTTAACTTGCAACTTGGCACCCCTCTAAAATTAACAGGTGTTTTTTTTTTGGGTCGTATCTTAAGTAGAAATTATTATATTACAATAGAATATTTAATATTTACATTTTTGTTTAAATGAGTACTATATGTAAATGCTCATTATTGAGGTATAATTATATACATTGTGTCTATGAATAAATGCTGGATTTTAATTATGACTTGCCCACTCTCTTGTGGGTGAGTCCTCCCTATTCTTGCTCTTCAGAGAAAATTGGCTCCTGCTACAGACTGGAGTCAAGATCAAAGGTCACCACAGCTCTTCTATTTGTTTGAGAGAACCCCCTTACTTATCAGTATGGGATATGAGGGTCACAAGAATCAGGGAGACCGTGGGGCTTAAGAATTGCCTTCCTGAACATAGAAACAGAAGTTATTTAAAGTGGCTTCAAATGGTTTCCAGTGTTCAAAATGACAGCTCGTCATACATTTCTTCAAATATCCCAACAGTCCAAGGAATGATACTATTACAGAGTGAAACTGTACTTATTTTACCTACCTTAAGACAAGATGAATGGCTGAGCTCACTCAGCCAGGAATTTAATCTGCAACCATAAAGGTTGAAAATAAATGAGTTGCATAAAACATTTAAACCAAATACAAAAAATGGATTCTTACCATAAACTGGACCCTAAAGGTAAAATCAGATGTATCTTTAATGTTGCTTGTTGTAACGCACGGGGTCCAGGATGGTAAAGGGACCCTGAGCGCCCGAGATCAGGAGCTACGCTGCAGGGTGGAGACACAGGACCTGGTGCTGGGTAACTGCAATCGCCTGGAGGTTTAGGACCCCAAGTCTTTGCAGCCACAACCAGGCCCTGTGGAGCAGCTGCTCTTTCCAGGTACCAGGGCTTAATAGGAAAGGACACAGGTCATCCCACTGAAGGGACTCAGGACAGGTATACAGGGCAGGACAGGTATACAGGGCAGGACAGGGACACAGGGCAGGACAGGGACACAGGGCAGGACAGGGACACAGGGCAGGACAGGGATACAGGGCAGGACAGGGATACAGGGCAGATCAGGTATGCAGGGCATTTAAAGGGACAGTACAGGTCATCCCACTGAAGGGACTCAGGACAGGTATATGGGGCAGGACAGGTATACAGGGCAGGAATAAGCATAAATAATAAACAAGAAATCAAAGCAAGAAGAATACAGAAAAGCCTGGATACAGCCTGGATGAGTCTGCACAAGGGTGCATGGTTACACTCATATCTTGGGACGATGCCTATTAACGGAGGCGTTCCAGATACAAAGTAACATGGTAATGCTCAGGTGCAACACCTTAAACTTAGACATTCCTTAAAGGGCCTGTCTGGTGCCCAAAATCCATTATTCAAATATTAAATATTTCACAAATATAGATGAATTTGTGAAATTACAGAAGTTTAAAAAGAAACCAAGACTGCCCACACTAGCTGTATAAAAGTCCATTTCCTATTTTTTTTGTATGTCATCAGACAATGTGTTGCACTGTTAAGAGATCCTACGTATACAAGAACCAGGTTACTTATGTTCCACACAATGCATTCTATTCCACCAGCAGAGGAAGTGAGACATTGAAACAAAACTGATACATGCTCAATGCCTACTTTCAATCAGTGCTCGGTACCTGTAAGATAGGATGCAGGAGAAGAGGGGGGGGGGGGAAGCTGAGTAGAAAATAAAAAATGTGATTTATGCCTGCCAGTGTACCTAATAATGACCAATCGCACCGCAGAACTATCCCCACTTGGTTGTTACCTTGTTTTTGTAGTACAGTGCTGTAAGGATCAGCGCTTTCCTCACACTCTAGAAAAATAATAATAAAACAAGGAAAAGGAAGAGAACACATTAATATATTATTTAACTTATGCAGTAGCAAAAGGTCGTGATACTGATGTTCTTTGCACACATCGCCTTTTCTTAAAATCCCATTTAGTAGCAGGAGAGATTTGCTTTTAATATTACAGTAAAATTTGTCTTATAATTAAACACAGTAAAAGAAGGGGCGTGGATCTCTGCTGCTGTATTATGGCCCTGAATCTGCAGAGGTAATAGATCCAGTGATAGATGGCTGCACCAAGTAAGGCTGGTACAGTAATATTAACTCGTTGTTCTTGGATGGATTATTCTATCCGGCTTTCCTAAACAGTAACCCACACGGCAAATGTTACTCATCCATTATTCCAAGGTGAAATGCTGTCGAGCTGTGTTGTAACTGATGAACTTGGGTTTCTTTAAAAATAGTCTGTAGAAAATATGAAACCGCAGCTCTCTGTCAAGGTGCACAGGGTAAAAGGTGGTACAAAACTTACAGGGGACATGGAACACCAACACAGGTTGCGTGCAAAAATTACTTTTGCTCCTGGATAATTTAGCAGTGTACTGATCATTTAAAAACAGAAATTGTACCCAGCTTTATTAATGTTTAATGTTTTAATATTTAAATAGAGATTCTTAGTTATTTTTTAAGACTGTTAACAAAATATCTGTCATATCTTGCAAATAAGATATATTACTGTATACAAATTTTAATAATGTGATACATATTAAAATAAAAATGATCTAAAAATAAATAAATACACAATGAAGAGCTGGAACAACCAATTTACCTTTGTATATTCAGCATGCTAAGTGCTCCCTCTTCTACTCCAGAGCTGACATCTTGCGTCACTCCAACTGAGTGTCTGGCTTTCATAAGATTGGGTCCATGGCACCTGTCCCACCTTCTTCACACTGTTTGCTCCCGCCGATCTCACTGTCAGTCTTCCTAATTTTTCATATTAACTGTTCCCATCAGGATTTCCATCTGCGTTCAGTTCCCACTTTTTCGGTTGGTAGGGCTCAACAGTCCATGAATAAAATGCAAAAGAAGAGAACGATGATGGCAAGACTGGCTCCGTGAAGCAGTTCTTTCACCCAAGTACACCTGCCAACTTTTATGTACTTGTTCCTGGGACAGAGGAGGTTGAGCTAAAATGAGGTGGGGCCATATAGCGCGGAGTGACAAGATGCTGCATGACCCCATGAGATTTTCGGTACAGATACAATTCTCTCATAAAGAGAGAATTGGAAGATATTGAGACAGGAATTTCAAACTTTGGGCCACAGCAGAACAATTTAAAAAATGCTCACTTTTATCTTAATTGGATAATTTTTTCATGGCATATAAAAAATACAACAACTGTTCTTTAGTCCCTTTGTAACAACTGGTTAGTACATATGTGTAACTTGATAATACTACACCATCACATAATGAATCATTCACAAAAGGCTTGTGCATGAGCAAATAAATCACACTATGTCAGCACAACCAGAAAAATACACAGTAAATAAAGACTGTCCCATGTAATATTTTTTTTCTTCAGTTTAGTGCATCACCCCGATAGACTGTGATGAACAAGGTGACCTAACTGACCTATCTAGTCTCACAACAACAAAAACTTTACACCCGTTCATTTTAGTCTAATATATTTACATGTCAGTTTAGCTTGAAAAAAGACTTGCGTTCATCAAGTTCAACACTTTTCCTACTTCCCGCTGTTGATCCAAAAGAAACATAGAAACATAGAAAGTGTCGGCAGATAAGAACGAAAAAAGAGCAATCGCTTGCACTCCAAAAATCCAATATAAAATATATCAAAATGTATTAATAGGATACTTGATCCAAAAAAAGTAAAATCATTAAATAACACAGACAATAAATTGACTACACAGAGAGTCCTTTTCTGTTAATGAGAATATTTACATAATGTTCACATATACTCTAGCATTTCTTCATAATTAAATCTTTCTATTCCCCTTATTAGTTTAGTAGCCCTCCTCTGCACCTTCTCCAGTTGCATTATGTCCTTTTTCAGAAAAGCGCACAAAATTGAACTGCATATTCAAGGTGGGGTCTTGCCACGTGCCTGTAAGGAGGCAAATAATATATTCCTCCTTTGTGTCAATGCCCCTTTTAATACATGTCAGTATTTTATTAGCCTTTGCAGCTGCTAGCTGGCACTGCACGTAATACATAGTAGAGTTATTTGCAAATTTTACATTCCTTAAAATATAAAATACTTACAGCTAGATGGAATTGTGAAATTACAGCAGTTTGCAAGAAATCATGACTGCCCACACTAGCTGAATACAAGTAATTTCCTTTTTTGGCTGCAGGAACCAATGAGAATAATTTCATTCAAATGAATGGCATTTCCTGTCTCTCTAGTGATCTCATCAAACAATGTGTTTCACTGTTAAGAGATTCTGCTGTGTACAAGAGCAAGTTAATCACAGTTCACACAATGTATTCTATTCCAGCAGCACAGGAAGTGACTAAATGAAGCAAAACGTTATATCCTCAGTGTCTACATAATCAGTGCTGCCGCACCTGCAGTAAACATGCAGAGTAAGTAGCCGAGTTGGAAAAATTCTCCAGCTGCATTGGCCTGAAGTGTGAAATTCCCATTTCAATTCCCTGCCGTTCTCTCTTTATTGAATAGGCCCTGAGGTGTTGCACAGCGGTTAGTAAAGAAAACATCTACCTTGGCCTGTTCCTGGATAATAGTGAAAGGCACTGTCCGTCTGGATTTAGATAAAGTAATACGCACGCATGGCTGTCAGAAATGTTGCCATTGACCAATCCTGACAGCTTCATGAAAGGAGAGAAACCAAACGGCTGAGCTGTTTTTTTTTTTTCTTATTCAAATTCCATTCATATCCCAGAGCCGCGTGGAAAGACTCCAGTGTTTTTTTTTTTTTTAGTGCGTCACAGAAGATACAATCACCTCATTGGTAAAACTGAAAAGTGTGGAAATAACTAAACTAGAACCTGTTTCCTGCCGAGTGGTATTCTCCATTGGCCGTTATCCTTCTCAGTACATTGACCGTCTGATAAAACTGGGATTAAATTAATCGACTGGTACAATTATAAATATATATATATTTTTTTTTTACATGCAAATTAGCACTCAGGAAGTGTGTAGTATACAGCTTCCTGTCTGCATTATTGTATGGATTCACTCATGATTTATCAGTTTCTTTAGTAAATTGGCTTATCCAGTGCTGAGCCATTTATTAAAAGGACTGCGGACAAACACGTCCAAAATGCTGGAGCTTGTAACTGGCTGGCTAGTACAGTAAAAGGACTGTATCACCTAAACATTGTTTTTTACTGTGCATGTGGAGCATACAAAAATGATTGAAAATGATCTCTACATTGTGTTAGCAGAACTGCCAGCAAATGGCTAAATTAGGAGAAAAATGTGTTTTTACCCCTTCCCAGATGACGCAAGCACCAAAACGTCACGATTTGTTCCTGGCCACTGATCGGTAGCCAAGAACACTGTGGCAGAGACGTGATCAGGGTCTTAATAGAACAAAAGATCGTGAGACCTCCAGACGTCCCGGAAAATTGAATCACGGCGCAATTTAGTGAAATGTAGCCGGTGCTCGCTTTGAGCATGTGCTACATTTTCCCTGTCAGGCTGAGGCAACTCATACAGCCCTTATATGACAGGTGGGATCCCTGCAGCGGGATCCGAGCACAGCTCATCGCAGGGAGCCGTGATGAGCTGTTTAACACTGAATGTAGTATGCTGTCCTAGCGTCTTTTAGACACTTTAAAATCAGGACGGCATAGTACATCCTAGCACCGGGAAAGGGTTAAATGTGTCTGTGGAGTCTTTTGTTTATGACATCACCTGTAGTACGGTATGCAAATGAACTGCTTTAAAAGACATTTGCTTGCAATTTTGCTAACACAATGTTTAGATTAGTTTCCATAATTATATATGCTCTACATTCAACAACAAGGCAAAAGGCACAAAAAGGAGAACAAAATGAAGCACACAAAAATGAAAAGACTATAAAAAGAAGATGAATAAAATGATTCATAGCAATTTGACAAAAAAAAGCGGGGGAGGGGGTCAGCGAAAACAGGATGAAAAAAAAAACGGAAAAAAGACTGCAAAATAATGCAGAAAAATCAAAATAAATATGAATAGTGAGTAGACATGTGCATTCGTTTTCGGACGAATGCATTTTCGGACGAAAATTGCATTTTCGTCCATTCGTCCGAAAAACGAATAACGAAAATATTAACTAACAAAATCCGAATGAACGAATGGTTAATAAACGAAAATCATTCGTTCATTCGTCCATTCGTCCATTCGTGCTATTGGCATTCTAAACCGAAATAGAGTCGGTTTATACAATACCAATAGCATTGTACATTTCATAAACCGATATGAATGACTTTCGGTTTATGGAATGCATGTAATGCTATTGGCTTTCTATAAACCTAAATTAAGTTCCCATTCATACGAATAGGTCAATTGACCTATTCGTATGAATGGGGACTCTTTCGGTTTATAGAAAGCCAATAGCATTGCATGTATTCTATAAGCCGAAAGTCTTTAAAACGAACGACGTTCGGTTTATAGAATACATGTAATGCTATTGCTGTTCTATAAGCCGAAAGTCTATAAACCAAACGTCGTTCGGTTTATAGACTTTCGGCTTATAGAACAGCAATAGCATTACATGTATTCTATAAACCGAACGTCGTTCGTTTTAAAGACTTTTGGGCTTATAGAATACTATTGGCATTCTATAAACCTAACTAGAGTCCCTCCTCATTCATAAGAATTTCTTATGAATGGGGACTCAACTCTAGTTCGGTTTATAGAAAGCCAATAGTATTCTATAAACCGAAAGTCTATAAACCGAACGACGTTCGGATTATAGAATACATGTAATGCTATTGCTGTTCTATAAGCCGAAAGTCTATAAACCGAACAACGTTCGGTTTATAGACTTTCGGTTTATGGAATGTATAATGTAATGCTATTTGCAATGGCATTACTATAAACCGGTTTATAGAATGCCATTGCCAATTCCATAAACCGAAATTCGTTCATTATGTCGGTTTATGTATTTTGCTATTGGTATTCCATAAACCGACTCTATTTCGGTTTATAGAATTGCCAATAGCATGAAATGATTTTAATTTAGTATTAAAAAATAAATTGAAAAAAGTGGAGAGTTTTAACCCCTTTGTGACGCATAGTGCTTGCGTCCCAAATGACGTAAGCACCAAAACGTCACGATTTGTTCCTGGCCACTGATCACAAGGTGATCGTTAGCCAGGAACACTATGGCAGAGACCCAATCAGGGTCTTAAAAGACCCTGTGGGTCCCTGCCCAAAAACTGCAAGCCCTTCGGACGTCACGCACGATTTAGAGAAATGTAGCTGGTGCTCGTTTTTGAGCACCAGCTAAATTTCCCCTGTCAGACTGAGGCCATTTAAAATGGCCTCATCTGACAGGTGGGATCCCGCTGCAAGTGCCTGCAGCATGATCCGAGCCGCGATATGAGCTGTTTAACACAGGACGTACTATGCCGTCCTAACGACTTTAAGGGACTTAAAATCAGGACGGCATAGAACGTCCCAACGTCACGAATGGGTTAACGTTTGCTCTGGTCATAATCACAGCACAGGCTTGTAGGAGTTAACTGTAATTACATTAATACATGAAAAGAATATAAGTAATATAGTAAAAATGTACAAAATACAATTTATTTTTAAAAAACTAAATGAGGTCCATAAACTTGGAAGGAAACGGATCACAGTAAAAAGAAACTGTGATCAGCAAGGGAAGTGTTAATACCCCTTTTATAATCGAGGTTGTCTTATAATCTGACCTCAAATTGAGGTCAGACTATAAGAGTGGGATCCAGGTCCCCAGCAGAGCTGCAGGGGACCTGGATCCCCCTCTCTAACAGCAGGGGATGTCTGTGCGATGAGCGCAGATCTCCCCTGCTGCTGCCCGGCATGACCGCCGGGGCTTCTATGATGAAGCTGGGTACTTCCGGCTTCCTCATAAAAGTCCTGGCGGTCGTTCCGGGGGCGGCAGCAGGGGAGGTCTCGCTCATCGCGCAGACATCCTCCACTGCCTCGCTAGCCACCAGGGAGAATCGGGCAGCTGGAGGATGTCTGCACGAATCGTGCAGACAACCTCCATGCTGCCCGACACTTCCGTCTATTATGTATAGTGCATACATCCCCCGGCTGCCCCCACTAGCCACCAGGGAGCAAGAAACAGGTGAGGGGGGGACAGAATAACAAGGGGGGGGCATAGTAACGAGGGGGGGGGGGGGAGAAACAAGGGGAGGGAGGGGGGAAGAGACAGAAACAAGGGAGGGGGGCAGAGAGAAACAGGGGGAGGGAAGGGGGGAAGAGACAGACACAAGGGGAGCGAGGGGGGAGCCAAAGGGAGGGTGAGAGAGAGACAACACTAAGGGGGGGAGAGCGACAAATCTGGGGGCAAGGGAAAGAGAGAGGCAGCATTGTCACATAAAAGGAAATAAAAACAGGAATTTTTTTATATCATAATTTTTTATTAAAAAAGCAATTTACATGTGAATATATACTAGACATGTGCATTCGTTTTCGGACGAATGCATTTTCGTCCGAAAATTGCATTTTCGTCCATTTGCCCGAAAAACGAAGAACGAAAATGCTAAGCTAACGAAAGCCGAATGAACGAATGGTTAATAAACGAAAATCATTCGTTCATTCGTCCATTCGTAGTACTATTGCATTCTATAAGCCGAAATAGAGTCGGTTTATAGAATACAATAGCATTTAACTATACGGAGACAGAGTCTCCATTCATAAAATTATGAATGGAGACTTTGTCTCCGTATAGTTAAAAGCCCACAGCCTATAAACCGAATGTTCGGTTTATAGGCTGTCAGCTTTTAACTATACATTTGTATCCATTCATAATTGTATGAATGGAGACTCTGTCTCCGTATAGTTAAATGCTATTGTATTCTATAAACGTTCGGATATTCGAACGTTCGGTTTATAGGCTGTCGGCATTTTACTACACGGAGACATAGTCTCCATTCATAATTTTATGAATGGAGACTCTGTCTCTGTATAGTTAAATGCCGACAGCCTATAAACCGAACGACTTTCGGTTTATAGACTTTCGGCTTATGTAATACATGTAAACCTATGGCTATTCTATAAACCGAAAGTTGTTCGGTTTATAGAATAGCAATAGGATTACATGTATTCCATAAGCCGAAAGTCTATAAACCGAAAGTCGTTCGGTTTATAGACTTTCGCCTTATAGAATACAAGTAATACTATTGCCTTTCTATGAACCGAACGAGAGCCCCATTCATAAGAATTTCTTATGAATGGGGCTCTCGTTCGGTTTATAGAAAGCCAATAGTATTACATTGTATTCTATAAAACGAACGAATAATAATGAACGGAACGAAAATAATGAACGAATTTCGTCTGAAACGAATGCATTAATGAACGAAATTCGTTTTAGACAAAATAAATAACATTTTCGTCCGCATGGACGAAAACGAAACGAAAATTTTAGTTTTGCACATGTCTAATATTGAGCAAAATGCAATGTGCTACTCAATATACAAAGAACAATGTATATAATTCATCAAAACCAGTAGACAATATTGTGTGACCAGTGCAAAAAATGTAGAATTACTTAAAAAAACAACTGTAAATATAGATACAACAAAAACCCTTTATGTATATGCTCCACAGGAAAGAGTGTATGAGCAGTTCAAATTACTTGTAATTACTCCATGGACAATGTGTGTGCCGATCCCTGATCAGAGCAATGGGGGGCAGAAATAGAACCAATGACCCCTCTGAGCCATCTCACCAGTGTATAACCCACGGCACTCCGGGTTCTATCAGCTTTCAGATCATCAATCAGAATGTTATGTGTTTGGCAGAAGCTCCTAACTCGAATTATCATTTGACGTGTTCTGAGATCAAGATTAATTTGGCCGTTGGCATTAAAAATGACTTCTCGATTTAGGAAATTAATCATTTACAGTTCTGAAGCATAAAAGCACAAATTAAATAATTCTCTGACAAACCCCAGCGTCAATAACATCATCCCATCGATCCAGTCTGGAGCTTTAATTAATTAATGAACTGCCCCACGCAACAAGTCCATCTTGTCCACGTTTGCGTAATTTAAAAGATATTTTGCATTTAAGTATTGTTCTGTTGTGCAGTCCAAGTGTTTTATGCTTGTTTCACTGTGTACCGTACATCAATTTTTCACTTAACAGGCTTTTATCTCAAGTTGTTCCTCAACGTACCAGCTCCACTTAACTGCCGAAGGAATCTATGTTGAGCAAGCAACATAGATAAATGAGTTTGTGTCTCTAAAAGACTATTATTGACTTTGGAACTAAATTGATTTGAATTGTTTAATACAATGCACCATATTATCCAATGTAACAGTCAACGTTCTCAGTTGTAAAACAGTACACACGGGACGGGGCTTCCCTTAAATAAAGCCCTATGCTTACCCCATGGTTGTCGAGGGTACTTCAACTGTGTAGGAGGCTTATATGAAGACCTCTCTGTAGTCTGGTAAGGAAGAATATGAGCACATCCACTCGCCCGTACTCTCTAAACGTATAGAGCTAGATGCGCACTGAGTTGGACAGTACAAATATTTATCTTATTCCGCGCACTTGCTTGTCATTCTGCTTACACAATGTATAGATAATTTTTCATCATTTGTTATTCTTTATATTTGCAGTACAAGCAGTGTTTAGGTTGACAGACATTAGAGGGTCCCGCTGGGACTATCCAGTGAAATCGGGCAGTTGGGGTTGAAAAAAAAAAAGGTTGCCCCGCTGGAGATTGCGCGACATTTGCAGCAGTCAGAGGTCGGGAGTCCCGTGACCTTCCAACTCTCAGACTGCTGAGATGCAGGAGAGAAGCAGCAGCATGAGGAAGAAGATAAATAACTGCATGGAGAGAGGAGACAGACCATAGCCTCGCCTCCCTCTCTGTAAGTAACTGATTCTGACATCACACGTACAGTGTGATATGTGGATTATTTTACAGTGCAAATGTTTTGAGTTCAATCTATGTCAATGTCTTTTCAGTGCAAATCGGGGGGCAAAGTCCTTAGAGTGCAATTCTGGTGCAAGCCCTTTGAGGACAAATCTGGGTGCTGGGGTAATTCCTAAGTGCAAAGTAACTCACACTTACTGAGACACAGACATGCTGTTTTATATCGGATAACACTAACACTAACTATACCCCCGCAGCACAGTTGTTTTTTTTAACAAGGATGCACAAAAAGAAGTAAAAAAAAGTCCACAGAGACACACAGATTCACATTGACTCACACTCACTGAGACACCCATGGACTCAAACTCACCGAGACACACTCTGACTCAAACTCACTGAAACACACACACTCACCAAAACATACACTGACTCAAACTCACTGAGCCACACAGAGCCAAGCATTTGCTCACACTGAGTCACACTGACATGTGGGTGCAATCTTGGAGATAGGTGTTCTTAAGAAATCTGTGGATGCAATCTGGGGGCTGGGTACAATATAGATGCTCTGACAAAGCATGTGGGTGCAATCTGGGTGCTCTGACGACTTGTGGGTGCATTCAGGGAGCTATGTGCTCTTGCAGAATCTGTGGGTGCAATCTGGGTGCTGGGTGCAATATAGATGCGCTGACAAGACATATGGGTGCCATCGGGGTTCTCCGACAAGATATGGGGGCAAACTGAGTGCTCTGGCAAGACATGTGGGTGCAACCTTGGTGTTCTGGCAAGACCCATGGATGCAGTCTGGCAAGACCTGTTGATGCAGTTTGGGTGTAATATGATACAAGCCCCATGTGCTTGCTGTGGTAAGTTAAATGGGTGCAATCAAGTGATGTGGGTGCAATGCCAAGGTATGTGGGGGCAAGTTTGATGAAGGGGTCAGGAAATAAAAAGAAGGAATTCATTTTTTCAATATAATTGTTATTGTCTGATAGACTCTACCTTGCCAAAACCAGTGCCAAACAGTTGAGTGTTAATGGAGGTCAAGAAGGAGCAAATATAATGCTGGATGTCATTGTATATGTGTCCTATCTATAAATGTGTTTTTGGATTGTGTTTTAAAAATGCAATGTCCCTATTCTGAACAAAAAAATATTGGTTTATTGTATTGGTGCTGTGGATGTGACATAATAATGATTTAACAGGCAGTGAGAATTTTTCATTAAAATAGGCCCTGGTTGGTGGTAACTTGGTGATATAATCTGCACTATAATACTAGGCAGATACATTATCCTAATTATGTGGGTTGGTAGTGGGCGGAGCTTCAGGACAGTGGTCAATTTTCAGGTACATAAGTGATAGCTGTGCAGCAAAGTCTGCCTGGAAAAAAAAAACCATGAGCAGACACTAGAGGAAACAAATATCCTGGTGCTCGTTTTTTTTTATCTTTATATATTTGTGATATATATCTGTGCTGTGTGAGAGAGACGACAATTGAGAGTAGTGTTCGCCTAGTGACCTCTGAATGTGTCAAAATTTCCAGCTTCAGCTGGTGGTATATTGGGATCTCAAAGGATGATTGCCTTTTTACACACGGACAGATTCAAGGACTAAAATGGCTTGATTGTGCCTTAACGCCATGTACCATGTTGTCAAATCTAGCATCATATTCTTAGATGATATAATCTCAAACCCCACAGTGTTTCTAACACATGCCATTCTAACTTCTTTTACCCAGTTATGTTGTTTCCATTTGTTACGATATGTAGCACAGCCTTCATTAAATGTTCGAGAAAGAAAAAAAACACACAAACATCACACAATAAAAATCTAATTTCAAAAAGACTTCTTAAAGAACAATGTGTCCAGATCAATTCTGCTGAGAGGCAGAGCAGAGAGTAACCCCGTGTGTATCAAACAGGTTCACTTCAGGCAGCTGGCTGGGTTTTTTCCTTACATCATCTCCCAATTTATTTATGTTACAGAGAAGGTTTATCGGAATGAGACTGATCTTCACTGAGGTTTCAGAGCAGACCTTTCAGCAGCTGACAGTTCAGCGAGGCCGATTCATCATGGAGCACTGAACTTAACGTTAGTTTCAGGGTTCGTTTCATATTTTGCTGAGGATTAGTGTTAGTTGTAGCGTCAGTATTATTGCTCGGGGTTTATTTTAGGGTTAGTACTAGGGTTAGTATTTGGATTGGGGTCACTTACAGGGTTAGTAATAGGGTTAGTATTTGGGGTAGGAGTTACTTTTAGGGTTAGTACTAGGGTTAGTATTTGAGTTAGCAGTTACTTTTTGGGTTAGTACTAGGGTTAGTATTTGGATTGGGGTCACTTGCAGGGTTAGTAATAGGGTTAGTATTTGGGGTAGGAGTTAATTTTAGGGTTAGTACTAGGGTTAGTATTTGAGTTAGGAGTTACTTTTAGGGTTAGTACTAGGGTTAGTATTTGGGTTAGGAGTTACTTTTAGGCTTAGTACTAAGGTTACTATTTGGGATAGGGGTCACTTTTAGGGTTAGTACTAGGGTTAGTATTTGGAGTAGGGGTTACTTTTAGGGTTAGTACTAGGGTTAGTATTTTGGTTAGGAGTTACTTTTAGGGTTAGTACTAGGGTTAGTATTTGGGATAGAGGTTACTTATATGGTTAGTACTAGGTTTAGTATTTGGATTAGGGGTCACTTTTGGGTTAGTATTAGGGATAGGGGTTACTTTTAGTGTTAGTACTAGGGTTAGTATTTGGGAAAGGGGCTACTTTTAGAGTTAGTACTAGGGTTAGTATTTGGGCTAGGGGTTACTTTTATGGTTAGTACTAGGGTTAGGGGGAACTTTTAGAGGTTAGTAATAGAGTTAGGTGTCACTTTTAGGGTTAGTACTAGGGTTAGTATTAGGGTTAGGTGTTACTTTGAGGGTTATTATTTGGGTTAGGGGTTCAGTTTATGCATCAGTGTTGACCGTTTAGCACAAAATGGCTGACGAAGAAAAGTCATAGACCCGGTTTAACTGCCCTTTAATGCATGAATAGCATAAAACGGCAGCTCTGCCTACATGAGTGGGACGTATCAATACCAGGGTACTCTTTATATAGAAAAGAGAGAGAAGGCAAGAAAGGGGGAGGGGTAGCCCTGTATGTGAGAAATAGCATGAATTCTAACCTAATCCAAGTTAGTGAGGCGAACATAGAGTCAGTTTGGGTTACATTAGAATTTGGTAATCATACGGTAACTCGGGTAGGTGTGATTTATAGGCCCCCTGGACAAATAGAGGAGTTAGATAATCTACTACTTGAGGAAATAGCTAAAATGACAATGAAGGGAGAAGTGATCATCATGGGTGACTTTAATCTTCCTGATGTGAACTGGAAATACAAAATAGCTACTTGCGCCAGGAGTACGCATATCCTAAACTCCCTACTGGGATTATCTCTAAAGCAAGTAGTGGAGGAGCCAACTCGAAAGCAGGCCATACTAGACTTAGTGTTCACAAATGGAGATTTGTTATCAGATATTACTGTAGGTGAAAGTTTAGGATCTAGTGATCACCAGACAGTGTGGTTTAATATAAGAACAGTGATGCAGTCACACCACACAAAAACAAAAGTTTAACATTTTAGTAAAAAACTACTTTTTAAAATTAGATTATGTGTAAAGGAGTCATTATCAGACTGGAGCAATTTAAATGGAGTCCAGGAGAAATGGGATTATCTAAAAGTTGCACTACTGAAAGCAACAGACAATTGCATTAGGCTTATCAGTAAGAGCAAACAATTGAAGAAAACACTGTGGTACTCTGCAGAGGTGGCCAAAATAGTAAAAAACTATTTTAACAATAAAAAAAAAAGGTCTTGTTACTAGTGGGGTACCTCAGGGATCTGTACTTGGATCCATCCACTAATATTTTTATTAGACAGAAGGTCTTTTTGGCAAAGTCTGTCTTTTTGCTGATGATACAAAAATTTCAGCAGGGTTGATGTTTATGGAGGGATAAGCCAAACGCCAAATGATTTAGATAAACTAAAAAAAAATGGTTCTCAACATCTAAGGAAAGGAATTTAGGAGTAATAATTTCAGAGAACTTAAAGGTAGGTAGGCAATGTAATAGAGCAGCAGGAAATGCTAGCAGAATGCTTGGTTGTATAGGGAGAGGTATTAGCAGAATGCTTGGTTGCATAGGGAGAGGTATTAGCAGAATGCTTGGTTGTATAGGGAGAGGTATTAGCAGAATGCTTGGTTGTATAGGGAGAGGCATTAGCAGAATGCTTGGTTGTATAGGGAGAGGTATTAGCAGAATGCTTGGTTGCATAGGGAGAGGTATTAGCAGAATGCTTGGTTACATAGGGAGAGGTATTAGCATAATGCTTGGTTGCATAGGGAGAGGTATTAGCAGTAGAAAGAGGGAAGTGCTCATCCATTTTTTTCCACTAGATGCGGTCCGAGAAATAAAACAAAAAAACTTCCTGTCATTGCCACCGGATTTGACAGCAAGTCATATCCAGTGGCATGTTTCCCTCTTCTGTGCAGGAGAGAAGAAGGCCACACGGAGGAGCTGGAGGGAGACAGGGAGCACCAAGGAGATGGTGAATACTTACCTCCTTGTTGCTGTCTGTAGCCGGTCGTCTCCTTCGTGCATCTTCCCCCCTGCACAGAGGAAGGGAGATCTGGTCGTCACGTTTTTTTTTTTTTTTTTTAACTTTATTGACCTCAATAAAGTAAAAAAAAAAAAAAAAAAAGTGATGACCGGAGCTTCCTTCCTCCGTGCAGGGGGGAAGATGCAAGGAGGAGACGACCGGAGGTAAGTACTGTCTGGGGAAGGGGGAGGAAGGGGGAGTGGCAAAATCCTGGTCAACTGAGTGGCAAAATCCTGACACAGAGGGGCAAAATCGGGTCGGTGGTGGCAGTGGATCTTGGGTGAGTTCCCACACTTTTTCCCCAGGACTTGACCCCTGGGTGAGACCTCACTTGGAGCATTGTACGCAGTACTGGAGACCGTATCTCCAGAAGGATATTGATACTTAATATTGCTAACAACATGTCTGCCCCCCTAAAAGAGTTACACAGAGCAAAGAGGCCTCAATAAAGCATGCTAGGTTTATTCTTTCATTAAAGTATCACTATTTAAACACATAAGTATTGTGGTGTGCAGAGTATAAAAAGATTTCTAGAATATGCAGTTTTGCAGGAAACTGGCCAAATTATTAAAAATTGGTCTGTATAACATACACATTATCTCCACCAATTGCCTGTAATATAGCTTAGTGGGGTTATCCACTGTCTGTAGAATTTGGTCAACCCATAGCATTGCTGGTTCAATTCCTGACAGGGTCCTCTCAGTCCTTCATCCCTCTGAGGTTTGTAAAATGAGTACCACTGGGCATACTATAGATTTAGAGAATATCTGAACCCAGATGAAAAATAATATTATATATCAAATTCAACAGGAGACAAAAACTGAAGAAAAATGTTGTTTTGTATCAAAACTTTATTCAAAAAACAAAAGGATGCACCATTGGGTTAACATTTCTATAAAAAAATGATTATGGGACTGTTCTACAGTGCATTAAAAAAACCCTTTTCTCCTTGAAGTAGTATACAAGATTGTGTGTAGAAACAGTCAGTTTTAAACTATAAGCAAGTTTCCTTTCTGAGGACAAAATGTACATTTAAATATTGCAAATACTAATCTAATTTGGTTAACAATGCTAGAATTTGACTGTTTTTCAAGAAATCTACTGGCTCCAAAGTCACCTGTTTTGCAGGCCCTTTATGCATTTGCTGGTTAACGCTGGTGTACACCCAAATAAATCAGTAAAAAAATAGAAAGACATAGCCACAGTTTCAGTAAATGCATTGAGAGCAGGACAGTAACAAATATCATTGCTTCCTAAAAAAATTATAATATAATAATGGATTTATCACTGTGATATTACTGTGACACTTTTACAAACATATTCATTTTTTTTAGATACTTTTTTTTAATAAAAGTAACAACACTGCCAAACAAGACATGCAACAAGTTTTAAAGGATGTCATTTTTTTTGTCACACAATTTAATTTGGGAGCAACGGTTTAGGGGGGGGGGGGGAAACAAAATTGCAGTATAAGATTCAGCCACAAAAAGCTCAAATTCTCTTCAAAGTGTTTATCTGTAATGGTGATGTATTCTAGTTGCATGCTAGTGCATGCTATAAGACAGCCCACGCATTTTGTGCCTTTTTACAGTGGGATAGGGGATGCCTGACACCCTGATAAACCTAGAAACTCTCTTGGACCGGAAAAGAAGACTCCAAAATGCGAAACTGTACCTTGTGCTCTGGAGAGTTCTAGAAGCACTGCATTCCCACTCATTGGGACCATCAGCATGCTCAAACATAGCAACTACAGGCACAGTTCTACTTCTTTGTTTGATGATCTAGCCATTGGGTGGCTAGATCATCAAACAAAGCAAATTTGCCAAGAAGCCGGCTGTGCTCTTGGAACGTCAGAGGGTCTGTGCTCCTTTTGTTAAAATTCAATGTGCCCAGGTACCATATGACCTACCCCTATCTATAGCCACAGGGATTTAACATAAGGCTGAGCATAGACTTGGAGACATAGTAGCAAGGACATCCATTTTGAATATCACCATATTTTTTTGTAAAGGGCAAATCTTAAATACTTTGGATGTCTCAGGCAGTTGTGAAACAAGATCTCCCATGTCCTTGGTGAAGAAACTATTTCTGGGTACCCCACTAAGACGATATTTTACCCCATTCTAGGTGAAAGGGATAGTTCAAGGAGCTTTGTATCCTTCCCCCTATTGTTCCATCCCTGGTCCAAAGGGACGCTATAAGGGATTCAAAGGGGAAAAAGGAGTTTAAGTAACAGTGGTTTCATATACCATGCCTAATTTTGTTGTCCACATTTGGGATGTGTCTGAGCACTTTACATGCCAGAGCATGTGTGCAATAGTTCTATTTTGCTATGTGTGCAATAGTTCTATTTTTCTATGTGTGAAATAGTTCTATTTTGCTCACCTATGTTTTAGATGGGTGAAAATCTGCCTACGTAAAAAAAAGTAGATAAATGGACATGTTTGTACTACAGTTCTCATAAGGACTAAGCACAACTTTTATACCTCAGGCGATACGGGCAATTTAGAGAGTGTAAGGTTAGATAATGTACATAGTTACATGAAAGGCTGAATTTTGCTTTACGGCATAGATAAGTTTACAATGAACACGTCTACGCTAGTGTATCAGATGAAAGGACAGTCAATTGCAATAGTGTATAATTTCCACCATGTCTTTGCCATACAAGGTCAGTTCTTTCTCTATGTATTTAAATAGCTGTTTGTGAATCCAGGCAGCAAGCTTCGTAAGAGACAATATGCACATAGACATTGGCTAATTAAAACAATTTATGTTGATTTGTCACTACATTTGCTGTAAGAAAGCGTTGGTGTTTTAAACCGTAGATTAAATAGATAAATAGGTTACTATAAAACACAGACCGATGATGTACCCCAGCATTAAAAATCCAGCATCTGCGATCTCGTAGATATCAATAGTTTTTTTAATCATAATTTAGCTAAAAAAGGAAACATTCTAAATAATAAATTAAATAATACTTATAAAAAAGCACACCCACCCCCTCCCCCAAATGACTGGCAATTCACAAAGATGTGAATTGCCAGCCTGACTTTACAATTATAAAAAAATGGTTTCAGTTTCTTGTCTGCCAGCCTGACCCCCCTTTGCACTGAAAAAGTGCAGCATTTTTGTGGCACGTGGTCCACACCAGTTGGGTAATGAGAGGTGAATATGCATCTCTGCTTGTCGCAGAGGATGGAGGACACAAATATAAATGGCATGAAGGTACATTGGAATATGGTGAACCCTATCTATGTCCACAAATGGAATGATCAGTCAAGAGCATTTTCAGTTGACCCCCAGCAATGGGATTTAAATCTCTGCATGGTACACTCTAGAAAAGGCTCGTCTTGAAAGGAGGCGAAGGGGAGAACAATATATTTCCAAAAATGTATTAAATTCAAATCCCGTCTTCTCCCCAGAAAGAAAAAAAAAAAAAAGGATGGGTGGAAATCAGTGGAATACAATTGTGCCATCATTCTCAAAAAAAAAAAAACCCTTCCTTTTTCTTTACACATATTATATTTCTCCTTACCAGTTGTGGTAGTGTGTTAATTGAGGGTGAGAGATACAAAAAGGGAAATGCTTTCCCATAGTTTTATACTATGAAGATCAAAATCATTACTATATGTATCTGCTACTGAACAGACGGAGTATAAAATGCAGCTGTTGGACGGACATTGCTTACACGCTCAGGAAAAGTCTGATTATCTGCGATAGAAATGTGAATAGTGGATATATTTCGTTAAAAAGTTAAAAACACTGCTGTCTTATGTGCCTTACCGCAAGTGTGGCAAATTGGGAAGTCTCCATTCAAAGCACGACTGTGTCAGATCATTATAATTCCTCATGTTGTTGAGAGCTGTAATTTAACCATAGCCGGAACTTTTTTGCCAAAAATTGGAAAGTTCAAATTTAGCAATAGTTAGAGAATTCTAATTTTGCCATTTGTCACGAGTACTAATACATGGCACATTCAAATCTAGTCGGGATTTTAGTACTCTAATTTAGTGATAGCTGGAGCATTCTAATCTAGCTACGGATGAAGAGCTCTAATCCCGCTGGTTGATATGTAAACAAACAATGGTCATGTATACCTTATTTACTTCCATTATACTGGCCTCAAAAATGGGATAGTCTTCTAGAATGTCATATAGGAGCAAATGTTTGATGCTCTACTGACATTTGAAATCTTTTTTTCAAAGGGCAACTAAACGTTATTTCTAAAAATACTATTTTGATGTAATTTGATGCAAAATCCACCAATTCATTGTTTTATTTTGCCCCTTAAGGAAATAATGATGAGCTAGTCCGTCATAATAACCTATTAAAGACCTATTCAGACATGGAATGTCCTACTCGTTTCGTGTTAGCAGGATTCTATAGCTGCTGACGGTAAATAGTCAGGACTTTCCGTGCTATAATAGTATCTATTAAATGACAACGGTAGGAAAAAAAATAACTGATGTTTAATTGAAAGATTAAGTGTAGATGGTTTATATAGAAATTATTTATTGAAATAATACAAATAATGTACCTGATGTAGACCTGTTTGTTACAAATAGCTCTAACAGGCAGAAGAGTATTGCATAGAATATACAGCTATTGTTAAGAATCAGATAATGGAAGATCTGACCCAAGATTCTAAACATGTCCACCCCTAATAGAGCTATAAGAGAGCAAAGAGAACTGAAAATGTACTTTATTTCTATTCTTTCATTCAAGCATTTCTATTTAAAACATGTACCCTTGATGCAATCTTTCAATTAAAACAGGAGTTCATTTTTTTTTTGCCAATAGTTGTCCTTTAACTAGGTTGTGTTATCGTCATGGACCTGTATTAGTCCTCAAAGGACTCATTCACTGAGCGTGTTTTGGGAGCTAAACCCTTCGAGTGCTAGATTAGGGTGGCAAGATCGAGCCCTTTAAACAGAGGACACTTAGTAAAAACAGGCAGTATAGGGAGGAATTAAAACCAATGCTACTTTGTAGGCTCCCTCATCCCTTAAACATTCAAATCTTACGAGCGATAATCAATACGTTATTCCTCTCTCTGGCACTCAGATAGTTAAGACACAGCTTTTGCAATGGTGACATTTGATTCTGGAGTGACGCAGTCTCTGTCAAGTGCAACACAAACTGACTGTGGCATAGTGATGAAGTGTAAGCTTCCAAGAGGTTTTTCAATCTTGCAGAAAATGGGATTACCTCCCCCCCACCCCACAAAATCCATATTGTTGTGTTGATTTTTTTCCTTTTTTTTTAAAGAGAAACCAGGTCAGAAGTAATGATTCATCCCCAGACATCATACGCCTCTTCCTTGTGTAAAATCAATGGTATTGAAGGTTCTCAGACTTAATGTTGGATGTATCCATGAGCGATCTTTTAAAAACACTGGTATGCTGCACATTTTTCCCGGTGTCAGATTAACATGTTTTGCTAGCAGGATGACCTACAAACCCATTGCTCCGCAATGCCCTGCAAGCCAGTCTGGTAACAAAGGAGTTAATGACGCAGTCGTCGCAGTTAGAAGGCGGAGCCTGTGATTGCATTAAGTTGCTTCATCAAGCCTTCTAAACTTGCCATCTGTTCGCTTAGGTCATCCTGCTCGTATACCTGCAAAGGAAAAATCACGAAGAAGGATTAGGATTAAGCAGGAAAGGATTTGTCATAAAGCAGGGTGAATTTTTTGATTTGGATCAGGAACCAAATGTCTTTACTAGGAAGAATACGTTGGGATTACTCTTATTTTTATGTATGATCTGGGGAGCATATACATTGTAACCATACATTATAAAAAAGGTGTCCTCGCACAATGGGCCATGAGGGCATTTTCTGGTGGCCCACCATGACAGACGGACCCAAAGCCAAGATGAGTGTCTCTCCACTACAAAAACTACATGGACCAAAGAGGTTGGAAAGATAACAGTGGAATAAAAGCCTCAGATTATCTAGGGAGCACAAATAATTCTGGTGCCTTCTTGTTCCACCACTGGCCACGCATGACTCCATGAGGCTTGGATAGAGCAACTGCCCAGGGTTCTATATCGACGACACAGGGATAAGGGAGATACTTTTGCTCTGTCCAGGGCCCAACAATGGTCAAACATAATACATCATAAGAATACACACACTCAAACATATACAATGTAATATATAAGTATGTGTATATTTCTGGATTTTAGACCACTAGAAGGTTTGGTGGTTCAAGTATGGTTATTAAACGTTTGAGATGTTCTATAAGAGAAGGTATTTCAACCCAATTTGTTTTAGGTAAAGGAACTGGAGTTGGACATAAGGGGGCGATGGAGTGAGCTTTCCAGAGAAGTAGAAGAGTGAACTAGAAGTACGGTTAAGAAGAAGTGTATCTGAGGTTTAGCACAAGCCAGTTTAATTATTTACTGGGCCTGCAATGCAGGTTTCCCCATAGTTATATTCTAGCATTAGCAGTTGGTGGACAGTCGCGAGGCATTTGCTTTTAAGTTTTATCAACACAATCACTACACTTTGATCAAGCCACATCCAAAAATATTCAACAGATTATAGTTCAATGTCATCGTGATTTTTAATTAGGGATCGTTCAGTTTAAGTACAATAGTTTAGGGTTTGTCCCAAACAACATTTACACCATTTTGCAAATATTTAAGAATACTTTGCCATTCACATTTTAGCCTTGTAGAATTATGTCTGTTGGTAAATTCCAAGGTCATAGTATATTATTTTAAATCTAATATCATTACTATAAATGTATAAATATGTGTGCATATTAGACTGAATGCATGCCCTCAATGGCAAATTACAAAAGTAAGCCAGGGGGAGGAGCATGCTTTATTGCCATCCACAAAAATATTTTATGCAAAAACTATGCATATCATCACAAAACTGCGTAAAAGGATAAATGTAAAGATCCGAAAGAGGTCAATATTAATAATAGTTGTATATACTTACACTGGCTGGGTCATCTGTATGCTTGTGACCTTCTTCTGAAGATTCTGGAGCTGTTGGGACTGAAACTGGAAGTAGCGGAGATCTTGCTTTTCCTGCTAGTCCAAGTGATGCTGTTTTTACTTGTGGCTTTGGAAGGGTGGCTCCTACATGAGAGAAGGACATAATGTTCATACTACATGTATTTCGTAAGAATATAAAATGCCATAGAAAAAAAAATGATTATTTCAGATTTTTATTTCCTCAACACTTCTTATCTCCTAGAAACTGCATTTAAAGGGTAAAACAAGTTATTGCTCTTGCTACAGCAACAGACCTGGCAATGGAACACACCCCTGCATTACAGGCACCTGAAACAGTTGAGTTTAACAGAAGGAGAGGTTGATTCCACATTAATGGCCAAAGACAGCACTTTATTAAAGCAGAGTTTTGAATACTTCTGCAGCCAGCTTGACTCCCATGTACTCTCTCTCACTGATGTCACAGAATTTTCATGCCCCAGTCAAATTATTTTTAATGTCAAACAACAGGTGGAAACTTTAAACTCCTTTAAAAAAAAATATGAAACAACTAAGCATGATTTATTTTCAATGTAAAATCCAGAAAAACACTAACACGTCTACTGGTTAAAAAATGTTTCATAACATAAAACCACCAGTTATAAATGAATGTTCATTTATCCGAGATTTTTTTTTTTTCTATTAGTATTATTTTCAGGCTGAACCTATTTTTGAATCTCTGTACGCTTGCAAGAAATACTATTGGAAATAGCCTGATTATTAACTGCGTTTCTTTGGCAAAAGTGAAATGTCATCATGTGAACGAGCCTGAAAGTAAGGGAATTAATTTGACTTGTGTAGCAGATTTTGTGCCAAGAACACTTGCTTGTCATCCCAACTAATTACGAGGAGCATGATAGTAGACAGCAGGAGGTGAAATAGGGAATAAATACATAATGAGATTGTGTTGCCTTTTGATCCAAAGACGGTAGGCTGCCAATACAGAACATCCAATTCTTGGGGGGGGGGGGGGGGTGGTAGGGGGGGGTTGAAAACCCACGCCTGCCACCAAGTCTTTAAAAAAACAAAACATAGCTTAGACAATGTAATACTTACAACAAAATACACCAACGTATAAAAAGAAAGTCAGAAACACAAAATGTTCTTGTGGGCAAGAGATTCTTAGATGATATAAAAAAAGAATGGAAATCAAAACGTATATATATATATATATATATATATATATATGTATATACAGTATATGTGTCCTACGTTGCTTAGGAAAATCTATACATTAGATGCTATGAGTGAAAACGGTAAAGCTTTAGTTTGAATAATATTATATGATCTGTGGCTATATTTCATCAAGTATAGCCTCACACCTAGGCTATACTGTGCTATTGCAGTCCAGTTGAGTTGGGATACCTCTCTCCACCATTCTGTAGTCATACAATAGATGTATAGGCGAAGGAAATGACATCATATTTGGAATGCCATGACCGGTTAAATTAACCCATCGAGAACACAATGGATCCCTATCCGTCATAGGTGAAATGTAAGGGAGGCAGTTAGGGTTATGGTACTTTGGGAAACGAGGGCTGGCACCACAATACTACTAGACCATCTTATAAATTTATGGGGGCCCTGCATATTTCTCTTCCTAAGCAGATATGTTTGTTGTTGTTTCTCCCTTTATTTATTGGATCTGTATTCGTGGTTCTAGCCAGACCCTTGGTAAAACATTTGTATATAGTCCCAGCGTTTTATTATTCAGAGAGTCCCTTTGCATTTCCTAGAAGGCAGGTGCTGTCAAGCGCTTGCATTTCTAACAGTTTAAAAACAACTCTCTGTGATGTGCATTGGCAGGTATTGGATGTGACGTGTTCACTGAACCATACATCCCCTCCTGTGCATCCAACTAAAAAATGCCATTCACCTAGAACCATGACATCATGCAAATTGGACATAGGCAACACAATGGAATACAAAGAACATTCTGTCTTTGTCTACTCAACAATAAGGATGGACAATGAAATCACATTATATAAACTTATTTTTCAGTTTGATCGAAAAAGTGCAGGCAACCAAAAAACCCTCATATATGCAACACTATGGGGGTTATGAATAAAAACTCCTGCTTTGCAAAAGTGCCGGGGATTTTTATAAAGTGGCGCAACAGCCATTTTGTGTGTATAATGGCGATTGCTTTTTTTATGACCTCTGACACTTTGGAGCGCCTGATTTTTTTAAACATAGGCTGCGCTGGCGGCATTGAGCGCCGACACAACCTAAATCTACGCATTTGGCGTAGCTAAGGCTCTACAAATTTGTCAGGAGTCTGCTTTATACAATGGCGCACATGCTGATTGCGCCAGTATTTGGTGCAATCTGCATGTGCACTGTGTTTATACATGCGCCGCTATATTTTCTTTTTTTTTTTGTTAAAATATATTTATATGTGAATTTTTTTTTAAAAATCAGTACAAAGAAACCTAATAATTCGCTCAAGTCCACAGAAGAACAACAATATATTTTTAAGGTTAAAAAATAAATAAAAAATTATGGAAAAAAATGAATAAAAGTGCAAGAGAAGTTGCAAATTGAAACATAAGATCTCCATTTTTTAATTCTTTTAAATTCAAACTGTATAGAAAGTTTGATGAAATCTTGGCGAAAAACTATATTTAAAAAAAATAAATAAAAAGAACTCTAAGCTTCCATTATATCTCTGCACCTGTTCTCGCCTCTGGCTTATATACAGGGGACTTTGATAAATTATTTCCTTAGTGCCTTGTCTATAACCCTTCTCTATATGTTGTAATAAGTGTATCCCCCATTGTTTCATTAACAAAATGTTCTCAGCACTTTTCAGACACATCCTGCATCATAAGCATATTCTAACAATACAAGGTATTTTTGGAAGGTGTACATTTCCATTCTATGCACATCTTTGTTTTATGAAGAGCCTAGCTGGCTAGTTGTATTAATCTTGTTCCTGGTAACATATGAATACAGCTGCATAATTAGAAATAATGAGAATTATTTTTTTTTATGCAGTGACCGAGTCGCTGCCCCTTACTTTGAATACTTTAACTCTACTCAAAATATAATAGGTAACATACAGTGCGATATTGCTTTTTTTTTTTTTAAGGATCAAAAAAGGCTTAATTACTATACTGCATCAAAAAAATATTTAAAAAAAAATAAAATTGTATATTTTTAATATATTAACATTGCCATGTTCTCAAAAAATCCTATGAGTATTACTCAGTTTTACTGATCTAAATGAAAATACTGAGAATGTGGGATACTTTCAAATTGTCAGTGTTTAGATCTAGCTTAATCTAAAAATATTCCTATTTTTATAATAAAGAAGATTTTAAAACGGAGTTGTGTGCATTGTTTTGATAAATGTGTACAAATGAACATATTACCTATCGTTGCTACAATTGTTAAAGTTCAACCATGCTTTTTTTTGTTCACTTGTGCTTAAGATATAGAAACTGAACCCTCATATATCCAACCCTATGGGGGTTATGTTTAAAAAATCCTGCACTGGAAAGTGTCGGGAGTTGGCGCAATCGCTGTTTTGTTTTTTCCTACAAAATAGCAATTCTCCTCGATATGGTTTCACAGCCGTTACTTTGCACAAAAATATATGTAATTATTTGTTCATTAAACAGCTAGTCAGACAATACAATAAATTAGAGCCAGACAGTGGTACCACATGGCTCTCATCATTACATAGTTAGCTAAACAGAAATAAGGGAACAGTAGAGCCTCCCAACAGTATATAGTAAGCTAAACATAAATAAAGGGATAGTAGAGCCTTCCATCAGTATATAGTAAGCTAAACAGAGATAATGGGATAGTAGAGCCTTCCATCAGTATATAGTTAGCTAAACAGAGATAAGGGGATAGTAGAGCCTTCCATCAGTATATAGTAAGCTAAACAGAAATAAAGGGATAGTAGAGCCTTCCATCAGTATATAGTAAGCTAAACAGAGATAATGGGATAGTAGAGCCTACCATCAGTATATAGTTAGCTAAACAGAGATAAGGGGATAGTAGAGCCTTCCATCAGTATATAGTTAGCTAAACAGAGATAAGGGGATAGTAGAGCCTTCCATCAGTATATAGTTAGCTAAACAGAGATAATGGGATAGTAGAGCCTTCCATCACTATATAGTTAGCTAAACAGAGATAATGGGATAGTAGAGCCTTCCATCACTATATAGTTAGCTAAACAGAGATAATGGGATAGTAGAGCCTTCCATCACTATATAGTTAGTTAAACAGAGATAATGGGATAGTAGAGCCTTCCATTAGTTTATAGTTAGCTAAACCGAGATAATGGGATAGTAGAGCCTTCCATCACTATATAGTTAGCTAAACAGAGATAATGGGATAGTAGAGCCTTCCATCACTATATAGTTAGCTAAACAGAGATAATGGAATAGTAGAGCCTTCCATCAGTATATAGTTAGCTAAACAGAGATAATGGGATAGTAGAGCCTTCCATCAGTATATAGTTAGCCTCTCAATAGTATATAGTAAGCTAAACAGAAATAGTGGGAAAGCAGAGCATCCCAATAGTATATAGTTAACTAACCAGAGATAGTGGAACAGTAGAGGCTCCCAATAGTATATAGTAAGCTAAACAGAGATAGTGGGACAGCAGAGTCGCCCATCAGTGTACGGTTAGCTAAACAGAGATGGGGGGACAGTAGAGCCGCCCATCAGTATATATTAAGCTAGACATAGCTGGACCATGCCATCATAACTGCAACCCATAAATTCCCGTTACTCTGGCATTCTCTAATTAAATAATAAATACATCTCTCAGAGTATTTTATACATTTCGGTCCCAGTTTAAAACTCCATTAAACTTCTTTTAACTTTTTTTTTTTTGTTGGAGCAGTTTTTTTTTTTTACCTCACTTTTGCTCCGACAGTTATTCATACTTTTTAATGTTCTAGTTACAAATTTCTAGCAAATGTATACTTTGAGCAAGAATGAGATAACATTTGAAGACTATTTAGAATACATATTTACCCAGACCTACATGGGCAGTCTTCTACAACTATTATTTAAGCTTGCACAATCCAATAGAATTGGCAACAAATAAATGTAGAAATTAGAGACTATTTTCATTTGTTTCAAATCATATTTAAAAGTTGAAACTGATTTCAGTTGATACTTTTCATTACTATGCTTTAACACCCACAGGTCTGACAGTGTGAGAAGCACTACGGGAAGATGCAGACAGTGGTATTTGGATTATATTTTTTATTATTGAGTTAATGATCCTTTTCTTTTTTGAGAGCTGTTGTTAAATCTGATAAATGGAATCCAAGGAGATGGCTAAAATGAGAATTTTTGTATCTTCCAACAAAAAAAAAAAGTTATGTTTTATCCACTGTTTAACATTCAATAATATTTATAAGGGTTACAATAAAATAGAATAAAAGTGACATTATAAAAACAATAAAACAATTGCCATGCAAAAGGTCATGGAAAAAAGAAAACCGATTAATACATTCAGCGGAAAGATAAAGGAATAGTGTTTATAATATTTATAAGAAATATAATGTTAGTTGCCTCCAATTACATTTAGTTTTTAATTTGAATACAACTTAAATGCAAAGTATTAAAATAAACCTAACACCCATTTGAGTGTAATATTTGCTAAATTAATTCATTTTTAAATATTTCAAATAATTTCAAATATTACTACACTGTTCTGTCAGTGCTGTCCAAAGATTGACATTTTTTGCTTTTTTTGTGGGAGTGGTTGAAGGCGTGGCTGTGTGTGGGGCTTTACCAGATTAATTCCAGCTACTTTATGGCAAATTGGTATATATTTATGTAATTTAGAATAATAATAAAGTATTTAATTTACACAAATGAATATAAAAACACATTTACAAATTTAAACACACTTTATTGTGAGTTTTCTTGCTCTGCAGCTCTGTGCTACAGTTATATGAAGCAAAAATTCTGAGCTCACAAAGAAGAGGGACAATAGCAGAGGAGGGAGATTTGGATACAAAATAGGGACTTTCCTTCTTAAATAGGGGCACTCGGGAGGTATTCAGGGAGTGCAGAATTATTAGGCAAATGAGTATTTTGACCACATCATCCTCTTTATGCATGTTGTCTTACTCCAAGCTGTATAGGCTCGAAAGCCTACTACCAATTAAGCATATTAGGTGATGTGCATCTCTGTAATGAGAAGGGGTGTGGTCTAATGACATCAACACCCTATATCAGGTGTGCATAATTATTAGGCAACTTCCTTTCCTTTGGCAAAATGGGTCAAAAGAAGGACTTGACAGGCTCAGAAAAGTCAAAAATAGTGAGATATCTTGCAGAGGGATGCAGCACTCTAAAAATTGCAAAGTTTCTGAAGCGTGATCATCGAACAATCAAGCGTTTCATTCAAAATAGTCAACAGGGTCGCAAGAAGTGTGTGGAAAAACCAAGGCGCAAAATAACTGCCCATGAACTGAGAAAAGTCAAGCGTGCCGCAGCCACGATGCCACTTGCCACCAGTTTGGCCATATTTCAGAGCTGCAACATCACTGGAGTGCCCAAAAGCACAAGGTGTGCAATACTCAGAGACATGGCCAAGGTAAGAAAGACGACCACCACTGAACAAGACACACAAGCTGAAACGTCAAGACTGGGCCAAGAAATATCTCAAGACTGATTTTTCTAAGGTTTTATGGACTGATGAAATGAGAGTGAGTCTTGATGGGCCAGATGGATGGGCCCGTGGCTGGATTGGTAAAGAGCAGAGAGCTCCAGTCCGACTCAGACGCCAGCAAGGTGGAGGTGGAGTACTGGTTTGGGCTGGTATCATCAAAGATGAGCTTGTGGGGCCTTTTCGGGTTGAGGATGGAGTCAAGCTCATCTCCCAGTCCTACTGCCAGTTCCTGGAAGACACCTTCTTCAAGCAGTGGTACAGGAAGAAGTCTGCATCCTTCAAGAAAAACATGATTTTCATGCAGGACAATGCTCCATCACACGCGTCCAAGTACTCCACAGCGTGGCTGGCAAGAAAGGGTATAAAAGAAGAAAATCTAATGACATGGCCTCCTTGTTCACCTGATCTGAACCCCATTGATAACCTGTGGTCCATCATCAAATGTGAGATTTACAAGGAGGGAAAACAGTACACCTCTCTGAACAGTGTCTGGGAGGCTGTGGTTGCTGCTGCACGCAATGTTGATGGTGAACAGATCAAAACACTGACAGAATCCATGGATGGCAGGCTTTTGAGTGTCCTTGCAAAGAAAGGTGGCTATATTGGTCACTGATTTGTTTTTGTTTTGTTTTTGAATGTCAGAAATGTATATTTGTGAATGTTGAGATGTTATATTGGTTTCACTGGTAAAAATAAATAATTGAAATTGGTATATATTTGTTTTTTGTTAAGTTGACTAATAATTATGCACAGTAATAGTCACCTGCACACACAGATATCCCCCTAAAATAGCTAAAACTAAAAACAAACTAAAAACTACTTCCAAAAATATTCAGCTTTGATATTAATGAGTTTTTTGGGTTCATTGAGAACATGGTTGTTGTTCAATAATAAAATTAATCCTCAAAAATACAACTTGCCTAATAATTCTGCACTCCCTGTACTATAGCATTTGTTTAAATCCAGCCTACTTGGTAGCTCATTACCTGTACTGGGAAAAATGAATATTTCTAGGCAGCACTACTTTTTACAGGATTATGTTTAAATACATCATTTTATTTTTTTTAATTTTAATAATGTATTTTTTTTTTTTCAAGTCAATGTTCCATCACTTCCTTTCCGCTTGTCCAGATTAATAAAAGGACATTTGTTTTCACCTATCAGAAGTAATGTGAATGTCTTTGTGCTCCATTTATTGACCTCACAGTGTTATCTTGGGTTGAGGCATACCATCGAGGGCAACCGAAAAAAAGTTTGAGCTAAAAAAAAGGCGTATCTCAAAAAAGGTCACTCAATAGAGCCTCATAATTTAATGCGGGGTATGTATAAAATGGAATTCTCGAGTTCTGAAAATGGAACGATCCATGAGATTATTCCACTGTTTTCTATGGTGACCACAATAAGTTTCGAACGTGGGACTGTCATACATCATCCAGCCACAGAGTTATTAGCTCTTGTTGAAAAATAATGTAAAATCACATATATTTATTTTTTCCTGGAAACCTTTTTTCAAAGTGTATCTAAATATACTTTTTTTCCACCCTTGTTCTCTTCTTAATGATCAGTGGATCTGTGGAAGGCATGAAGTAGACCTTATTGCTATAGTTTATCTGTTCAGCTATTGTAATTTCATACTTGTATTGTGTTTACTGGGCACATGAACATAATATAAACCTTTCACAGCGTATAAAATAACCAGGGCCGATCCTAGGGTCACGGGCGCCTGGGTGCAGGTTTTCCTTTGGCGCCCAAGGGTGGGCGTGGCTATATTATGAACTCCTCCCCTTTAGACATTTCTGTTCCAGACATGCCCATTTCAATATTGGGGAGAGAGAAAACTGTATTTTAATGTAAAGGACCAACATTTATTTTAAATAAAGATATATATTTTGCCATAATACTGTGTAGTGGTTTTATTTATTTCTATGATGCTCAGCCAGCAACATGGGAGACTTTTTGCTGGCTAGCAAAATGAGTTTTAACTACCGTTCCCATGATTCCCAACCAGCCAAAGTCTCTCATTAGTCTGGCTGAGCATCATTGGAAAAGAAGTACATAAGGAGTGATAAATAATATTCCACCAAGTCAGTCACTCACGTGTCTCTCTCTCTCCCCATACCCTCATGTCTGTCTGTCTCTCCCCATACCCTCATGTCTGTCTGTCTCTCCCCGTACCCTCATGTCTATCTCTCCCCATACCCTTGTGTCTGTCTGTCTCTTCCCCATACCCTCATGTCTGTCTCTTTCTCCCCATTCCCTCATGTCTGTCTCTCTCTCCCCGTACCCTCATGTCTGTCTCTCTCTCCCTATTCCCTCATGTCTGTCTCTCTCTCCACTCATGCTCCATGTCTCTCTCCCTCCACTCATACCCCATGTCTGTCTCTCTCTCGCCACTCATACCCCATGTCTGTCTCTCTCTCTCTCCACTCATACCCCATGTCTGTCTCTCCCCTCATCCCTTATAACTTTTTCCATCTCTATCTTTCTGTTCTCCATGCTGGCCTCTTGTACACACAGTCATACATAAACACACACAGTCACACAAACACATTTACACACTTAGTCACCCATACAGACATACATTTACACAAACACCCTTATACACACTGTCACACACATACATAAATAAACACAGTCATACATAAATACACAGTCACACAAACACAATTACACACTTAGTCACCCTCACAGACATACATTTACACAGACACCCTTATACACACATACATAAATACACACAGTCATACAAAAATACACACAGTCACACAAACACAGCCACCTTTACACACTTAGACATAGGATACACTTGCACACTTGACACTCATGTACACACACTTACACAGACAGTAACACACACATAGTTATACACATTGACACACACATACACACTTATACACATACACAAACATTTACACAGACAGTAACACACACATAGTTATACACATTGACACACTTATACACATTCACAGACACTTCCACACTTTCTTTTTTTATTTTATACTTTAACATCCCCCAAACCCCTCCAACTGTTATTACCTCCTCCTTCTTGTTAGTCCAAGCACAGAGCAACAGGGGAAAGCTCCGCCCCCGTCACGTTCTGTGATTGGCTGCAGGGAGGAGGATGTTCTCTATGGTGTCTTGGCAGATACTCTAGCGAACGTCCTCCTCCCGGCAGCAGCCAATCACAGAACGCGACGGGGGCGGAGCTTGCACCCGTCGCGCTGTGCTTTCTTTAACAAGGAGGAGGACGGCAGGGAGAGAGCTCCCTGCTTCAGCGCCTCTCCTCCCGTGCGCCTGGGCGCGGTGCACCCCGTGCACCCGCCCAGGATCGGCCCTGAAAATAACAACACATTCTCAACTGTAAATAGAAACAAAGCATGATGCTTTAATCCACAGGCAATGGGTTGGAACAATTATAATGTTATTTCCCAAATTTTACAGCCACATATGTAACACAGATTACAGTCTTTCCTTATTTTTTATGTATATTAAAAATGTATTTGGTTTTTATTATCTAAAATGTGTCCTGTTAAAAGTCCTTCAAAATTTGAGATTGTATTTCTGCTGTCATGTGTTCCTGCTGTAAATTACGGTAACCCCCCCACTCCCCCTCTTCTAGATATATTGTAGGTTATTGTGGGATGAGAATGTGAACTCATCTAGCTAAAAATAGTGTGCCTATTTATGAGCTAATAAAATATTGGAATGTACGAATTATGTATTTGTATTTATATATATATTTATATATGTTGTAGTCAATATACTGGAATTTTTTTTTTTAGATGAAATTATTATTATTTTGGAAATTGAAAAAATATATATTTTTTATAAAAATCATGTCCTTGTGCTATGGGGTATTTGCTTTTTTTTTTTGAATTAAACATTTATTTTATTAATTTCCTGAATAATAACAATTTCATCACAAAAAAAATTACAGAATATAGACATATGAATATAATATATTTGATTAGCTCATAAGAAACATTTATCAATAAAATTAGCATTGTTATCTTATATCATACTTTTTTAAATCTAAATTATTATTAGCCTTTCCAAAAAATAAATAAATATAGCCTCTGTATTAATAAACATAAACCAGAGACATATTATGCAGAGTTTTTAATATGTGAGATAGTTCAATTGGCAAATGGATGTAACATGCAGTCAGATGAAGATCACATTCTTCCACAGACTTATAAACTTCTTTTAAAACTGTTTTACTTGAAATGTAGATGGTTATTTCAGCAGCTTAAGGGAATGTTCACTTGTAGTGCAAAGAAAAAATATGGAATTTATGTAAGATCTATAATGCAGTCAGCTTAACATTCAATCAGACATTTTAAATTCAAGGTGAAATGAGACTAAACTAAATATCTTATACGACTATGTTTATGATTATTATAGAGAAATGACAGCCTAGCTGCCGGAGAGGAATATAGGATGCAGAAAAAAATAGTTTCACTGGTAGAAAACGGTACGTCCATTTGGCAGACTATGAAACAAATGGGAATATATGCACTGGATGTCAAAATACAAATATAAGTAGAGCAAACCTGCAACCATGGGCATAAAGGGGAGAGAGTCCTTGACCGTCAGTGGTAGTCTGACCGACCAATAGCTGAGTAATCGATTCAGATCCGCACCAAACAGAAGAGTGGCTGCCGAGGTGCCAAGATGTCGCCCAAATCTTCAAGAACCATAAAGAAAATACGAGACCCAGCACTCAATACAAAGGGGGAGTTTATTCAAACGCAGGGAATAAACTCCCACTTTGTATTGAGTGCTGGGTCTCGTAATTTCTTTATCGACCAATAGCTGGGACTCTTCACAGACCCCACCAACCGAAAAGGTTGGGTAATAATTATCGAAAATGTTTAAAAATTATTGCAGGGGGATGACAGATTAACGCATGGCACCGGAAAAAAAAACAAAAAACAATGTGGCTTTCGTTACCTGATTGAGATAAAAGTGGTGTGTAAGGGACTTTGGGTTCCATTGCCGTCATTGGTGGAGGTAACAATGGGTTAGCGAAGCTGCGGAGTGGGTGTGTCGGTCGGACGCAGGCAGTGGGAATGGTTCGGCTGGGCGCATCGTCATTGTTGGCATGTTCTGGCTGTGTGTGTGAGAGCATTGATGACTGCTGAGATGGCGGGCATTCACTCACTGCTGGAAAGAGATGGATATAACTTGGTGTTAGTGAGACAAGGCTCTTTTAAAAGGGGCAGTTCCACCTATAGAGTCGGGGAGAAATATTTGTAGAGGAGACTTGTGTCGCGGAAACACCTACAAACGGCACAGACTGTGCAGTAACAACAGTCCCGCCCCAAACCCTCCTTCTTGTGTTACATCATAGCACACAGAGCTGGCGGACACCACGCCCACTCTCCACGCCAAACACTTAAAACAGCTGAGTTCAACAGATACAGGTGGATTTCACTGTAAAAAAGGGTTGCTGTAGAGGACGCCAGCCTACCTCTTGAGTATTCCCTTCTCGCTGGGGAAAATAATTTCCCAAGGGGGGTCTCTAAGTTCTGTGACAATGTAAAACTGCATGGAGAAACGTAGTGTATTTTAAAGTAAATATTAGGGGCATTTCACCTATATTGAAGACATGTACAACATGCGTACCCTTTCACAGTTTATAAAATAACAACATATATAACTGTAAATAGAAAAAAAGCATTCTATTCTCTGCCTAGCCTAAGCCGGGGGGAACTGTCCCTTTATTAATAGGGCTTCGGAAAAAGAAACACAAAGAAAAGGACAAATTATATGCTTATGATATATATTGAAATTATGAGATGGCGTGAGCATGAAAAAGCAGAATGCAAAATCAAGGCTATGATGAGCTGGGTAAACAAATTTACCACTGTGTTGGGCGGCACTCCATACATACTCACTAAGGATGGACACGTCCTTTGTACTAAAAGGCAGAAAATGTCCGTGTTTGAATTGGTAAGAAGCGTATATGTGAAAACGCGTGGGTTCACACAGAATGTGAAGGTGTCTAATAATGTACCTGAACAGCTGTGCCGAAGACAGAACTGCGAATCATACACTTGTCGGTAATAAATGAAAGGTGTATGTAAAAATCAACACTATTATCTACCGTATGTAAGTAAATCATGTGCAAATTCATATATAATACAATTATTACCATATATATAGATACCATAAACCAAGCAATGACGTATACAGTTCCTACAGTTATCAAAGTAATATGTTTTTTTCAGATATATTATTTTTCCCCAAAAATATATTTTCATTACAAAACTATCTTTTTTTCTCACCCAAAAGCGCAAAAGAAAATTTCCTTTCCCCCTATAAAACTTTTTTTTTTAAATATTTTACCAACAAACAAAAATAGGTCCAAACCTCATTTAATATACATGATGTTTTTTTATTTTGAGGAAATAAAAGGTACCTTCACTTAAACGATCCCCCGATGCGGTGTAATAATTAATACAATGTTTCCAAATAACCGTTGTTGGAATTCTAGACTAAGCAGTTTTTTTTTTGTTTTTTTTAAATAGAACCAGGGAAATATTGCTCAAATTACCCATAATGTTGAAACTGCTGCGCGGTAAACTATAAAATAACATAAAACACTTTCATTGCCCCAGTGGCAATACATCATACCTGGTATTTTACGGCATTGGGAACAATAATAAATTTCATAACCCTAGCCCGCAATTGATTACGTTTTATAATTTAAATACATTTAAGATAAAATATGTGGACTGTTAAACAAGCTTTTATTATTACAGGTTAATTTGAAATTGATAATTTGACTTTTTTCTTATTATGATTGATTATATACTTTTTTGCTATCTGAGCTGCATTGTTATATATTTTTTACATTATAAATTAAATCTTCTTTATGTGTTGTGTTTATTTGCATTTTAGAGGAATGGCATAACAATTATAAATACTTTTTGAGGAGGGACATAACTAAAATAACCATAGTTTTTTTTTTGTAGAAATCCATTTTGAGACTGCCAAAATCCTAGCGCACTAGCTTGTGATCTCTCTTGTCTTGACTACTGTAACAGCCTCCTGACTGGCTTACCTCTGGCTCATCTTTCTGACCTGCAATCTATTCAGAATACAGCTGGCAGGCGCATCTTTATTCACTCATCGTTCCATTTCGGCTGCGCCACTTTGCAAAACACTCCACTGTCTTCCTGCCTGCTCTAGGATACAATTTAATATTCTATCCTTAACCTGCAAAGCCCTCCCCTCCTCAGCCCCTCGCTACATTGCCTGCCTTGTTAACCCATACTACCCTGCATTATCTCTATTCTCCTCAAATGAACTGAGGAGCTAGTGGCAGTACAGACTTTGTGTGCCCATTAATTAAGGTTATTGAGAGTGTGCCTTGACGTGGTGGATGAACGTTATAATAATAACAACATTGCAATGTTGCTGACTGCCTCTAGAAGCAACAGAGTGACAAAAGTTTTCAACAATCATTTCTGGAGCCCTTGCCGACTACATGGTAGTGTTATATTGGGATCTTAAATGGACTCCAGGTGGCATGGGACCTTGAGCGCCCAAGTTCAGGAGTTTTGGTGCAGGAGGGGGGAAGAGACACAGGGCCTGGTGCAGCGTAACATCACTCCGCAGGAAGCTTGGGGCCCCAGGTTTGTGAGTCACATTCCAGGGCCCTTTAGTAGCAGCCGCTGTGTCCAAACCAGAAACTAAATCGGGTATAGGCAGCGACCATTGATCATTTTGTATGAATATTTTACCATAGGACATACCATGTACTAAGTGACAGATTTTCCACGATGTACCTGGCACGTCTATTGTCGCGAAGGGCTTCACTTTTTTCTAATTCTTTACATTCCCGGTATAAACAATGTTTAGCTGACAAAGTCCCTTTAAGTAACATAATAATGTTTAGCTCCTAGTAAAAGTTTGGGAAAGACCAGATGTTTACAAAAGTGGCAAATGCTGACTGACAAGTCTGGAATGGTCTGTGACCGATAATAATGGAGTTTAATAACAAAGATTTGAAGTAGACAAGATGTAGGCCAAAGGTAGAGGGATGACAGCTCCCAAAACTGATATCAGACCATTTTCCCCCCACTTTTTCCATTTTGTAATCTTTAAGGTATCCAGAGTAATAACTATCACTACCAACAAAATGTTGTCATTGTTTTGAAGGGCAATTTGTTTCAGACAGCTGCGAAACATTATACGCTTTGTAGCGCTGTTTGTTTCCAAGGCTGTGTAGTATTTCGAATGTGATGCTTTGAAGTATTATTCTCTTGAAGTTATAATGTGTCATAACAGAACAGAGGGGGAAAAAATCCTTAAATCATCGAGTGTTCCTACCTTTGAAAAGAATACAGCACCCGGTATTACTTCCCTTACCTCCAATCTATTAAATAATCTGCAATAAGAATAGCCCTAAAGCATAAAAATCCATAACATACACTGATGATAAGGACTGCAAAGCAAAAGACATAAAAAAATGTAAAAAAGGATTATTATGATAATAGTTTGCGATTTCTAGGGTGTATAATGCTTTGAAAAAATGTGTTTGATTATAATATTCTGGCAAGAATCATACAAGATGAAGTAATTTATCCACTCAAATATTGGTTATTTAGGCACTGTAGAGAATAAAAAATGATCTATAGATTGTGTTGGCAGAACAGCAAGAAAATGGATAAATTAAGAGAAAAATGTGTGTTAAATGTGTCTCCTGTTTATGACATCACAATGTGTCTTCATATGCAAATTACACATTCGCCTTTGAAAAGTAGTCCGTTAGCATATCAAGGCACCGGTGATTTACCAGGAAATGGGAGGAAGAAACGTAAGCTATAGAAAGGAATCAGTTGTACCATAATTAAAATTTGCATGTATGTAGAAAAGAAATTACCACCAGAAAAAAATTGTGGCAAAATAGAAAACGGATCTAATTGCTATTTCAGAATACGCGTCCAGACATTTTTCAGTATGGGGATCTTTATAAGAAATAATATGTACTGAAATCTCTGTTGTTTAATTATTCATCACTTTCAACAATTTATATACAGCTCCCAACAATCACTTTAACCTGTTCAGTGAAGTTATGTTCGTGGCAATTGAAAGGCACAATCGCTGTTCATTATGTATAACGACGGTTTTGCCATCTAATAAATCCTGACACTTTTCCGTGCAGGAGACGATTCTCTTACCCTTCAGCGCCTGATCCTTTATACGTTGGCTGAGCCAGCGCAATGAGAGACTGCGTAACCCTGACCTGTTAAATGGTCAGAGGCGGCACAGACTCCTTGGCTCTTCAAAAGCGGCGAGTTTCTGCATGACCCCCATTATGTATTAGATTGCAACAGTTTGTTTCTGCGCGGTTATGTTCTAATTTAGAAGACAAGTTCTAGATAGTGGAGTCACTAAAAAGGTGAGCTGCATCTCACCAACTCAACTGTACATTGTGCAGGGCCAAGCTTGATGAGCTCATCTGGAAATGGATGAAGCATAGATAAATCTTTTAAAACTCACTATTTTAATTATATATTACACTATGCCAATTCTACTCTTCTTACAGGAGAAACTCTTCAGGTTTGTATAGTTAATGTATAGTTCAGTTTGTGAGATGGAACGCACATCTCACCTTAACTAACCTCTAGTGAATAGACATCATTATCCACCCTTATTGGCACTGTTCTAACATACCAGCTGGTGAACTAATTGTAACCATTTGCCTTGTGCTAAATCCATACCACAGCTTTAAAGGTAAAAAAATCAAGTTATGTTTAATTGAAAAATTGCATCAAGAGTATACATTTTAAATAGAAATGCTTTACTGGAAGAATACAAATAAAGTACCTTATTGTGCCCTCTTTGCTTGTATAGCACTACTAAGGGCATGTTGTTTAGAATCTTGAGTCAGATGAAGGAGGAGCTGAACCAATATGTCTGCCCCCTATAGTGCAATAGAAGTGGAGCCGGCTCAATAAGGTATTTTATTTGTATTCTTTCATAAAAGCATTTTTAGTTAAAATACTCACACTTGATGCAATCGTTCAATTAAAACGAACTTGATTTTTCGTTGACCGTTGTCCTTTAATTAAAAATAAAACACAACTCACCTCTGCTAGCGCTAAACCCTCTATCAACAGAGAGCGTAGGAAATGGTACAGGACGTAGTGTAAACTGCGGGTGAGGGTAGCCACATGTCGGAGACGGAAGAATTCCTGGATACTGGGCGCTCTCTAGGGTCGGCACTGGAATCGCACTGACGACAGCTACAATTAAAAAAAATACACCAATGAAGTTAATGTTTATGCAGATCTAAAATGCTTTACACACACACACATATATGTATATATATATATATATATATAAATAAAAATGTGCACATTATTATTATATATATATATACATAGTAGTCCTAACGAAGACTCAGTTGAGGAGCTCAAAACGTTAGACTGAATTTTACAGAAAAATATAATTGTTCTATATTTGATAACCAAGAGTGCCACTTTTTGCTTTAGTATATATATAAATATGAACTTTTATTTATATTTTATTTATTTGTTGTTAAGTGTTTTACCAGTACGAATATATCAAAGTTGTCACCTTTTGAAATAGGTTATGGAGGAAGCATAAGCAAACTAACGGGCATCCATATACACACATATAACATATCATTACGGTATACGTACACGCATGTAATAGGCTGCCACAGGTGTAGCAGGTACATTCCGATTTTACACATAGATCAAGGTCTGTGTTCCATTACCCAGTCCGTCAGTTACCTGGTTTAAAGTTATTACAGGGACAAAGCTTGGGGTAAACAACACATATGTCATGGTATGGATAATGCAGGGAATAATAAAGTATTAACAATCATCTATACGTTGTGCTTGCAAAATTGCAAGCAAAGTAATACATTTAGCGAAAAACCTGCTTTAAAAAGTGCCTCCTGTTTGTGACATCGCATATAAAAGTGGTTCCTTTGAATACACGGTGATGTCGTACACGAACAAGAGAAACCACAGACAATGTTTAAAGCACATATTTCTGTTAATTGATGTATCTGCCGGCCGTTCTGCTAACACAATGTATAGATGATTTTTTTTTTTTTTTGTCCTCTATGTTCTGTGACCAGATCTGTCTAAAAATCTTTATTTCAGGGGGGTAAATATAAGTACGAATGTGAACGTGATTTTAAGAGTTTAGAAGTTGACTCGCTCAAACAAGAATCAATTTGTGTCTTCCCGACAGTGCCGTTCTGCATCAAAAGAATCTATTTACTGTATCCGCTAAAAATTTATATTCAACGAAAAACAGCCTCTTTACATGTAGAAAAAGGATGTAAACAAAATATATTCGCCCTCAGTATGATACTAGATTTTGATGCAACATTGTTCGTATTGTCTACAACCGTATATTGGCCAAGGTGTCCAGCTAGAATTAAAAATAAAAGATGAAACTGAATTATAATAATTTAATGATGCCAGTGAATTAGCATAACTAGGATTTTGCACTGGAGCACTGCATATGTTCTATCAGACAAATCTACGCAGCTTTGGCCTACACAGGCTGGTCTTTATGAGAACAGGCCCGAAAAAGGCTACCTACAGTTTTAGTAATTTGTGGTTCAAGACAGACACTGTCAACTTACTTACCAACAGATTAATAGTATTGTCGTCTAACCAAACTGGCCTCACTTTAGCTGTGATTATTGTATAAAGAGATGAACGTGTCTTGCACATAAGACATGGCTGATGATTAGGCACTGCAAGGTGCGAAATGTGTTAAGCATATAGCCACCCATTTTTTGGTGCCTGTCCGTATGCCCGTTTTTGGATTTCATGGTCTGTGGACTTTTAGAACCCTTAGAACCCCAGTTTTCTCTGTACATGCCTTTGGCTCAGCCTTTCATAAATCCTACTTGATGAAGAAAGACTCGCTTATGTTGTCCTTGGCAAGAACTTATACTGGAAATGATTTCTTATTTTTTTGCTAGCATTATCCCATTTCTTCTGACCCCATTAGTTGGCTTTTATCCTTACATCATAGCAAAGTACAGGTTAGTAGGGTTAAAAGGGGGGATGAGGAATCTTGCAAAGATAAATTACAGCCTTTTTGCTTACAAGAAGAAAGAAGAACAACAAAAAAAAGTAAAAAAAAAAAAAAAAGGTTTGCCGGGCCACAAAGAGTAAACAATTCAAGAGAGACGTGGCCTAAATTTCTGTGATCATCACCATTATGACAGTCATCGGTATTCTTAAAGATGGAAAGAACTGCGAATGTTCTTTGTGTTTGTTCGTGTTGAAGGTGAGAGCTCAGTTACTGTCGGATAATACATCCTGATTCCTACATGAATGTTCAACAAAGGCCAAGTGAAAAACTTCACTTCATGGATGTTTAAAAAATAAAAAAAATTAAACCGCGAATCAGATTAAAGGCCCGCTCTTCAGTCTGTATTGATTACAGGAGTCACTGGCAGTCATTTCTCTTGGTTCCTGGATGAGATTGTGATTATTAATTTTAAGCCGATGTAGTATAGTGTGCTTAATTGTCGACCGGATTTTGCTAGTTAATTTTCGGATAAGGAAGTGATCTGTGGTGTATTAGTGAATACAAGTGAGCAGGCCTACTCTCACGATGGAAGGTGAAAGACTTGAAGATGTGAGAAAATGTTATTTCACAGGAAGAGTAGTGGATACATGGAATAACTTTCCAGTCTAAGCAGTGAAGCCAACACAGTAAATAGAGTTGACACCCAGCTGGTGGTATCTTACCGGCACGTCAGTAAGGTTCTTATCTGCCATCAGATGAGGACTAGTTTATCTGTCTCTACACCGGTACATGCTAATGACTATATGAATAATCATTTCCCTTCCTGTGTTTCACCATGCCATGGTGAGTGTTGCGTTCTGATAACATAATTTGTTCTATATGTGTTATAGTGTACATGTAACCATGTGCCTTGGTGTGCCATTATAATCTTTTGCCCCAATACATTGCATGCATGTACAGATGCACATGTTCACATGGGGTGCATACGTTTTATGTGTAGTGTCCGTGTTTGTGGAAACGTTGGTATCTGACACAGTGCTTTCCATGGTTTTACTCCTGTGCGGTGAGTTAGCTTATGGTTGCCCAACAATGCCGTACCTTTACATCGATTATTTTTCCTAGTGACTTATTTTTCTTACCTGTCTGTTTAATGTGTAGCAATATGTGTATTTACACATGTGTATTCGGTATGTGGGCATTGATATGTTTGGATTGTGTGCACATGCATGTCTACAGTCCCCTGCTTTGCAGGCATCATTGTGTGCATGCGCTATGCTAAATCTGTTGGGTCTACCAGTGATTGGACCCCTGGCGGTATTTGTAGGTCTGGTTCGTCTCGTCCTCTCTAACAACTCAATATACTAGGAATAATACACAATTCTGCTTGTTTACATGCTGTTCCTATTTATTCATTTTGCCGTCTCCGCTCCCCCGCTAATGTCACAACTCTATTCTGTTACTAGCTGTTTTATTCACGTTCCGGAAAATTTCTAATATTTATTCACAGCATGTTTGAGTTCCTCGCGCATTGTGGCTAGGAAGAGGATTGAACGTACATTCTCCGTAAAAAAAAAAAAAAAACCCTATCTTAGCTATTTGACAAACAGAGCAAAGATGATCGGCACTTACAAGGGTTACCGCTGGGCTGCGTGTCCATTGGAATCATAAGCTTAGCCCGGGTGGCGCGGCGAGCGGCGAGAGAACGCTCCAGCGTTGATATGGTACTTCCAACTTCATCCGTATCTGGTCCTGGAGAAAAAGAGATTCCTTATTCAAAATGTAAAAAAAAAATACATAATAACAAAAATGGAATTAAAAACAAATGGAATAATAAATATTTTTGCTGGATATTTGTTAGGACACATTGACCATTTCGATATTCCAAAATGGCTGAAGTCTTCAACATCTTGCACTTCATCTACTTTTCGGATACTTACTGATGAACCACCTTGACTTTTTTTTCATTTAGGAATGTCTTATTTACCTCTCCTGTTATATATATGTTGTGTTTACCCCATTGTTCAAAACAGTTTCATAAAATAATTATAGTAGGTAGACTTTTTTTCATTCTATAAAAAAATGTATATTTATGGCACCATTTTTCTAATCCTTCCTCAAGGGTACTGCCAGTCTGGATGAGTTCTTCTTTGGAAAAATTACAATAAAACCATATAATTATATTGGAATAGGTTTTACCAGCAAAATAAAATAGATACATGTTTTTAATATAAATTATAAGGCCTCTATTTGATTTAACATTATGCAGCATTTCTGGATACATTTACTTAAAAAAAATACACTTTGTTAATTATATGTTTTTATATAAATAATAAATCTTTTTTATTTTTTTATTTAAAGTCATGGGGTTTTGAGGGTATTGCCAGTCTGGAGGAGTTGTTTAAAAAAAAAAAAATTACAAAAAAGCCATAGAATTAGACTGAAATACGTTTTGCCAGCAAAATAAAATAGATTTTAATATACATTCTAAAGCTTTTTATTTGTTTTAAAGTTATGTAGTATTTTTTCTACCTTGTTACTTATACATTGTACTCTGCAATATGCATAAAAATATATATTTTTACTATTAAAAGTAAAGATCAGTAATGAAATGTGAAATGCCAGTGCAGAGAAAAAAAAAGAGAAGAAAAATTAAATGTACTGTTTGTATCTAGCATCTGTTTCAACGTATCAGTCGTATTAGAACCCGCTATTACCAGAATGGGTTGTGCTCTTGCTGCCCAGCTGTGATTCGGACTGACTGTGACTAACGGGAGTAGAATCTTGACAGCTTTGTCGCGGGGAATCCCTTCCTTGTGAGTCGGATCCCGGTGGCTTTTCGATGTTTTTCATCTCCATCTCCTCGTGGTGGATCCAAAGATCTGGCGGTCTTAGATCTTTTTGGCTTCCTTTTCGTTTCCCGGCGCTGTGCGTAGCCCGTTTTCTGAAGATAAGGCCCAGAAATAGTTAAACACAGAAACAATCTTTGGAATGAGCACAGAAAAAAAAACTACTTTTTCTACAAAAATAAATAAATAAAATGAAACAGACTGATAACGACAGTAACACAACTTGAAATGGGGGGGGGGGGGGGGTATGTTTTAAAAAAGAAGATCACAGGTTTTTTGGAATGGTAATGTGCAAAAAACAATGACATTTGAGATTCTCTGAGCCCAGGCGCAGGTGCCATGTGGCATTATGACCAGCTGCTTTTTGATCCTTGAAGTGGCACAACTGTAACATCGAACTGAGTAGCATGCCTGCTTCTTACAGCTAGACACAAGGTCATTGCATCAGCAATGTTTAATTTGAAGCTGAATAAATTTGCAAAAAATAAATGAAAAGTCATCTGTTTGGGGACAGAAACATTTTTTTTTTTTTTTGGACTGGCAGATGAGTTTTCCTTAGCCAAAATGTCAAGTTAGCAGGCTCTTTGATATTTACACTGTGTATTCAGTAGCACAGCCAGGGGAAACAAAAGATATCCAGCAGATAAGTTAGCGAATATAATCTGCTGCAGAGAGAAAGAAAATGGCTTAGAGAGATATGGATGATTTATCAGAGTAAAACTTGGGCTATAGTAATGCAAATACGGTACACATGCCAATTGTCTTTTACAAAACATGGAGCAGTTCCCTTTGCTCAAACATTGCCCCGTTTTTTTTTAATCTTATTTATTTATTTTTAGAATCAAAATGTTGATTATTTTTTCAGTGTTGCTTCACGTAGCATCTAACACTAGCCATGGAGATCCCATGATTGATAAGTAATCACGTCAACTAATGATAATCACGAAAGAGTCAGTAAAAATGGATTGTTTATTTCAAGAGAAAAAGCATCACTCTCAAACATTGCTTATACGGTGGATGTACAGAATGAAAAATGGCTGAAAATGGTCTATACATTGTATTAGCAGAATTGCAAGCGAATGCGTAAATTGGGGGAAACGTGTTTTAAATGTGTCTGTGTCTGTTTGTGACATCACCTGTGGCTTGATATGCAAATTACATATTTCCCACTGAGAAGCAGTTCATTTGCATATCAAACCATAGGTGATGTCATAAACAGGAGACCCCATAGAACATATTTGTCTCCTAATTTACGCATTTACTTTCAGTTCTGCCAACACATTATATAGATCATTTCCAATAAGAGTTGCCACCCTTTCTACAGAAAAATACCGGCCACGCTACTGCTTAACATCAGCCTTGAGCCATTTTTTTACCGGCCTACCGGTAAAATACCGGCCAGGGGGCAACCCTGTTTCCAATCACTTTTTATCCTATAAATGCACAGTACAAACACTGTTTATGTGATACGGACCCTTTATTTTCTTTATGGGGGTCATAAGCATACAGTAATATTGGGGGACTGGGTCAATCACCATGGAAACCAATGGAATGTTCTGCTTTGACACTTTAGGAATTTTTACCCAAAATTGCACATTATACAAAACCTGCTATGAACTAGTTCTTGTAATACACTAGAACAGGGTTTGACCAACCCAGGGAGACGTGGCTCCTAAAATCTCTACTGCGGGCTCTTTTTTTGATAGTTTTACCCAGAACTCTATGGATGTTATATTTCCCTGGCTCCTTAAAAATGCCAGGCCGGCTCCTGAATTAGTCTGTCTGGCTCCTAAAGTCAACATAAATCCGTCAAGCCTTGCACTCCGCGATCATTAGAACAGGAGGAAAAAATGGTTCTATTTATTTCGATAGCATCTCTCTTTCTGTCTGGTTAAGAAAGCTTTCTACGTCTGACATATGAACTGTAAGTGTAACTAGAAAATATAGACATAATAAATACATGAGTCCTCATTGCACAGTCTATAAATCCTTTGTTTGCTTTCTGAATACTTGGAACAAGTGAAGGGAAATAAAGTCTTTACTTTGGGCTCAAAGGAGCTATCAATTTCTTCCAGCAGAGTCTTGTGTGAGAGCCAACATGCTTTTTATGTCTTATATTCCATAACTTGGCCTTATCTCTCCGTGACCTAAGAGTCGACAAGGATTCCCTTTTACAGGGGTTTCAAACATCTAAATTCTCTGTAAATGTAATTTCTCCCTTTGAGTTCTTATCTGCTCGGCTGATACTCTGCCAACCGCTCTGTATCGGAAGCTTTGGACCAGTTACAGGAAGAGCTTATTTCAGATACAATTCTCACCAAAGTCCAGAATATTTTTTTCTTGCTTGATATTAAATGTAGCATCAATGCAACGTTCGATAACAGTATGTGCCAAGCTAAGATTATACAAGGACATTAACGGTGGAAGTAGCTAGCTTACGTGGGGAATAAATAATTAGCTAAATGATCAATTGATTAATGAATTAAAGAGTCTGGGCTCACGTACACATTATTGTTGATTTCTACAGGCTCCTATCATCACTGACATAGAGTATTTTACAGAGGATAAATAACTTAAAAGGACAGTATCACCTATAAGTTATTTTTACTGTGTATATAGAGAACACAAACATGTTGATAATGGTCTATATATATTGTGCTAGCAAAATTGCAAGGGAATGCCTAAATTAGGAGATACATTTGTTTTAAGGGTGTCTGTGTGTCTGTGGTGTGTCTTTGTCTCAGAATATTCAATGGAAGTTTTAACATGGGCAGGATTTATATTCCATGAAGCATACATCCTTAAACTCTTTTCTAGTGAATTTATATATATCTTAAAAGCACTATGATCATGAGGGTTCTAAGTGACTAGCCCCTACCAAACATGCCCAATGGGCAGAGATTGTAGAGAGAAACGAGTAGGGGAGAGTAAAGCACAGAGAGTGAGAGAGAGAATGGCACAGTGAAACATGAAGAATAGCATTAAATGAGTGAGGCAAAAGGCACATTTTGAATGTGAAGACTAAGCAAGGTAGTACATATTTAGGTCACAGAAACAGTGGAACAAGGGGAGCATGTGTAGGAGGACTGGAAAGTATAGCTTAGTGTTTTGGAAAAGGGATGGGGTCCCTGTGTAATACCTGTACTGGATGCCTATTTGTATGAAAGAGGTAAACTAGTTTGCACTCCTATTATAAGTTTTACAGTAGGGTTCTTTGGCCTTGCTCTTCCTCAATAGTGTCTACTTTATACTGTTTTTCTCCAGTTTTTATCACCATTGCGGAACAAGTTTCTTTGGCCCGTGTTTGTCATCATATGTTGTCATACAGTGGAGACACGGAGCTATGTGGAGGAGGGACACAGGGAAACATAGAACGTGTCGGCAGATAAGAACCATTCGGTCCATCTAGTCTGCCCAATTTTCTAAATACTTTTATTAGTCCCCAGTTCCCTATCTTATATCTAGGATAGCCTTGTGCCTATCCCACGCATGCTTAAACTCCTTCACTGTGTTTACCTCTACCACTTCTGCTGGAAGGATATTCCATACATCCACTACCCTCTCAGTAAAGTAATACTTCCGGATATTACTTTTAGATCGTTGCCCCTCTAATTTAAGACTATGTCCTCTAGTTGTGGTAGTTTTTCTTCTTTTAAATATACTCTCCTCCTTTACTGTGTTGATTCCCTTTATGTATTTAAATGTTTCTATCATATCCCCCCTGTTACACAACTGTATTAGCCTTCGAGGTGGTTGCCTATGTTAGTGGCATTCATTGATTGCGACTCCATACAAGTTGGGAGCCATCTTCATTATAGGCCTCTTGTTCCCCGGAGAGAGATACTGTGCTACTTGTAAGTAAGAGTAGTCATCTGGAATTACGTACTTTCTCTGTTGTGCCGACGACCTCCGTGTGCAGATCACTGCTACAATTACAACAACCAGAATGGTAATGGCGCCGACCGTCACCACAATGATAACTAAAAGATTACTGTTCTTCTGAGGGGTAACACTGCCGTGGGGTGGGTGCATCTGACCTATCGGAGGTTCTGAAATACAAGGCAATAATGGATAAGGTGAAATAGAGCTAAAAAAGATTAGTCAAATTTTACATATGGTGCGAAATACATTGTAATATAGGATTAAAGGATCAGTCCAGGCTGAAACAGGCTGAAAAGAAAATGACACATGAAATAAGTACCGTATTTTCCGGCGTATAAGACGACTTTTTAACCCCTGAAAATCTTCTCAAAAGTTGGGGGGGTGGTCTTATACGCCGGGTACTGGGATTTACTCACCTATTTTCTGCTCTGTCTCCGCTCGCGCTGTTAAGCCGGTCCGTGGCTGTGAGGGAAGCGTTGTGAGCTCCCCTCAGCTGCGCGGCTTCAATAAAGTCTGTTTAAACTTTTTTTTTAAACAAAACTTTATTGACCGCGCGGCTGGAGGGGAGCTCACAACGCTTTCCTCACAGCCACGGACCGGCTTAACAGCGGGAGACAGAGCAGAAAATAGGTAAGTACTGGGGATTGGGGAAAGGGGGAGGAGGGTGGAAAACTCTATATTTTAACGTAAAAGGTTAAAATATAGATACGATTTTTCCGGCTTATAAGATGACTTAGTTGGGGGGTCGTCTTATACGCCCAGTCGTCTTATACGCCGGAAAATACGGTAATGTATTTATTTGTTCCAGTTTTTATATTTTTCACAATACTTAACTTGAAAACTTACCCTTTCCAGGTTTTCTACTTCCTGCAATGATGTTCCCAGCTCTATAATCATTAGATTCTACATTAGGCTTTTTCTTAAGATTAAGTAGATCTACTCATCTATAGTTTGTTTCTTATGTTTTTTTTCTCACACAATTTAGTATACTTGTTTATATATACATGTTTGTCAAACCCCTACATATCCAAAAAATTATATCAAACCGGACATTAGCAGTGAATGTTAAATGGATTTGGCACCCCAGCTCATCAACAGATTTAATCCATAATCAGTCAGCTGCTTTCCCTGTTCATCCTTCTAATATTCAGTTTACACAGCAAAGCTACCAGGTTTGGTTTTCCATTATATATATTCTTACAGATGAGATGAGTCGCGAATAAACTTTATTATTTTTCCGAAATATGATTGACTTTCAAAGGACCCACTGTTAAAGGGGGATGGGACACTTCATCGCGGCTGCTTCCGCGCAGCCGCTTCACCGCCGACTCTACAGCACAAGACAGATCGTCGCTGGAGATTTCATCGCGGGACATTTCATCGCTAAAGCTAAGTATTTTACCGATTTTAGTTTGTTTAGAATTAGGGTTTAGGGGGTTAGAATTAGGTTTAGTGTTAAACACTGTCCTACGGTCTGAACATAAAAGCAGCCCGATATTTAAACATCTATTCCAACAGCATACAAACTAAAGACACTACATAATATAAACATTGGAGAACATAAAAAAAAAAATCTCTGAACATTCTGTTAGCAGAACTGCATCCATCAAGAGGGGGAAAAGAGTGTTTTAAATGTGTCTGTGGTTTCTCCTGTTTGTCTGTGGTGTCTCCTGTTTGTCTGTGTTGTCTCCTGTTGATGACATCACCTTGTGGCTTGATATGCAAATTACACATTTCCCATTCAAAGGCTGTTGATTTGCATATCAAGTCACAAACTGGAGACACCACAGACCTATTGAAATCCATCTTTCTCTTAACCTATATATTGGCTTGCGATCCTGCTAACGCAATGTATAGAGGATTTTCTGATTCTTTATAGTCAAAGTATGAACAATGTTTAGATGACCTGGTCGAGTTAAAGAGACAGTTCCACATTTTGATACCTTTTCTGTAAAGGGTGCAGTGTGTTTAATATTTGTGAAATAAAATATAAAGTTCTGCCATAGTTTTACATTAAAACATAATGTTATTGGGGGCCCTGAGTTCACTGACATCCAGTCATTTCTGATTTTAAAGTATTGGGGGGGGGGGGGGGGTTGTAAATAATATTTTACTATATTAAAGGACAGAGGGAAAGTAAAGTTCAATTGTTATATGTTGAACAATCATTTATTTAAAAACTTGACCGGAGAGATGTAGGGAGAAAAAACTCATCTGCAACTTCAGCAAAATCTATACCATACATCAACCAGAGCATTTCTCAATCCTGGACATTCTATTTCTTCTATAGGTGATTTATTTAAAGGCCTTGGTATACACATTGACATGCTCCGTGTACTTTCACTCTCTAGAGGAATAAATACTGAATTCAGGGATTCGTTGAGCCTGCATGAGTAATAGACAATGAATTTATACTTTCAGGGCAGCAAGGATATGCTTGAGTCTACCTATAGCTAGCTTCAAGGTAAATTTACAGTTTGGGGATAATTGTAGAGTAAACAAGTTAATGATATGTAACAGGGCTGTAGGTCATACTTTTGGTCTTGTACAACGTCGGGAGTTGAGACAAGTGTATAGGTTATTTGTCTTACTATACAGCACATGACAAAGTAAACATAGTAACCCATGTAGACCAACACATGGATATGTGGTGGAATTTAAATAGCCCTCAACTGGGCTGCTGTTGTTGCTGACAAGACTCTCAGTGCTCGTGCAGCGAGAGATCTCCGTTTTCAAAGGGTATCAACAAAGGGGACCATAACGGAGGTCTCTCACTGCACTAGCAGTCAGATAACCCCGGACAAGACAGACCCCCAATCAAACAAGCACCTGCTCTAACTAGCTGTGCATGCCCGCAAACTGCATCTAACCAGCTCACACAGATGAAGGCTACGTTGACCCTGCCAGGAACTGAACCCACAACTCACAGAGGATTAAACAGATCCTACAGTTGGCACATTAGCCCAACAGTGGATGATTAAAAATAAGTAAACCCTGATAAACTACTATGACACAATGTATACATCGTACACACAAAAGGTACGAAAAAAGTCTAACTTTGATGAGAGGGATGAGAAACATGGAGATGATATTATAAATTTGAAATGATTGTTAACTCCAACAGGAATAAAGTGTAAATCTTCCATAATTGGTTGAATACAGACAAACTAATAAACAAAGTAGCACTGAACTGGATAGAAACAAAATCCCTGCCTTGTCTCAGCTGGGAGCGAATACCAAAATGTTTTGAGTTAATCAGTTTATTTAGTAATCGTACTGTGCTCTACACCTAGGAATCATGTTCTTGGCTCTATACAGTCTAGAAGAAGGGCCCGCTTCCTCTAAACTATAAATAGAAGCGCAATAAAGAATCTGGCAGACATTATACAGAGCTTGTGATGATCACATGTAATACATTTACTTTCATCTATATGGATGTCAGCCACATCTTTAACAACCACGTCGTACCTAATTTAACATGCGATTTCCCCGAAGACGTTTATTGGAAAATTAAGTAAAATATCAAGATGTAAAAATGAATTTTTGGGCTGCGGCAAACATGCTGTGATCCACATATTTATATAAATGTCACGATTATTAATAGCCACATTTCATTCATCCCATCTAGCTTTTTATGTATTCGGAGCTTGGGTGTAAATTAATATATAGACCCAACCTGTCTGACAGCTATGTTTAGGTGCGTTATATGTAACGTGGAATCTTCTTTGCCAACCTATATACAACACATGGTTAGATAATCCTATTTGTTGAAATTTTGGAGATGGGAAATTTTGCTGTTCAGATACTGTGCCGTGTGTAGGTCGGTGCCATTTACATCTCTTTGTTACTTAAATCCAATTGGGTTGCATCAAGTACTTAGAATACCAAGGTATGTTTACAATACACCAGTGTTTCTCAAACCTGTCCTCAGGACCCCCCAATGGTCCAGGATTAAGGGATTCCCCATTTGTATTTAAATAAGAATATGTAGAACACCTGGTATGGTTGCTTAATGGTTAGGGAACCACACCAGGTGTACATATTCTTTATTAAATACAACTAGGTAATCCCTAAATCCTGGAATGTTGGGGGGGTGGGTCCTGAGGACAGGTTTGAGAAACACTGCAATACACTAATCTAGCACTCCCAAAATATGGAGGGTCCGCCTCACCGTGGATTTATCAGTATTGTATAAAAAGCAAAAACTTTGCAGATATTCCTGACTTTGATCACCAGCGGTCAAGAACATATCTCCTCACTGGTTTACCAATAGAAAATAACCAGCCCTAGATTTTAAATATTCAAGCCTAAGAATGTCATCCTTAATCTTGGGAGCCCAAAAATAGAATATAGAGATTCCCCCCCCAAAAATTTTTCCATCTAATGTAACTACTAGATAGGATTACTAGCCACTCAACACATACGTATGAAGGTCAATAGTGTGTCAAAGTTCTAAAAGTGGTCCAATCACCCCGGGAACCAATATCATGCTCCTGCTAAAATCCCTTTTAGAACCATTGCCCAGAAATTATCTTTATACATAACCCACATGGCATAGAAGCTTTTTTTTTTTTCTTTAATGGGTAACTTTAAATGTATCAAGCTGGGAGAAAGATCTCGAAACGGTTCCAATATATATGTATATATATTATCAAGATACACTCAGAAAGAATTTGAAGTGAATTAAACTAGACCATGATCCCAAACATTCTCTAAAGCAGGGGTCTCCAACCTGTAACCCTTCAGATGTTGCAGAACTACATTTCCCATAATCCTCTGCTAGCTGCTTAGCTGAAAGCGCATTATGGGAGATAAGCAGCCGGAGGGCCACAGGTTGGAGACCACTGCTCTACAGGAACAAAGTATAGAAGTTTAACTTAGCAACTTTAGTGCATAGGAGCATTCAAATGGTATTTCCACTTCTAGAATTAATCTACTTTTGGTTTTATACATTTATTTGGCCTAATGTTAGTAGTAGTATTTGTATTATTAACAGTGTATTGGTATAATACTTCTGCAAGATAATAAAATAAAACATTATGGGCTAAAATTCAATAGTCCATTTTTCTACTGGAGAAAGTGAATTGCAGTTCACAGAATAGTCCACCTTTTGCCCTTGTTTTACAATGGTATTTTGCAATGTCTTTGCTGTAACTGCATGGTTTTATAGTGCTGTGGTGTCATTTTATAATAGATTTCCTTTTAAATTAGAGCCATTTCTAAATGAAGCACAAGTAATTACCCATCATTAAAAACAAAAAAGGAAGAGTATTCCTTTAAAAAACTCTTCTTCTGCATATTTAGCATAACCATATAATTATTTTAGCGTTGTCACATCCAACACATCCACACTGCTTAGTAATTCTACCAAAATAGTAATTGTATTTTTTTTTTTTTTTTTTTTTTTAAAGATAATGCTTAAGCAGTTTTTAATAACATATGATCATGATCAACATTAGTGGTTAAAATAAATAATAATAAAAAATGCCTTTTGTTAAGAAAAATACAACTAAACAAGATAATTTGGAATATTTTGAAAACTGTATTTAAGACACGTATTTACAGCCTTTTTGTCCCACTGTGTTGTACAATGGCAGCCTTACAGTATGTATAATAACTACTTAGTCAGGATCAGAAGCTGCCAGGGGGAACAATTAATTTTCTTCAATTATCTTTTTCATTTTCCTTTTTTAATCTCCTGGCATCCTCCTCTCCTCACAGAGCCTACTTTGCAGCATTGCTTGCACTGATATCTACAATATAATTGGTAATAGGCCATAGACCAAAGACTTGTCAATGTCAATCGTGCGCAACTCTGCGACTGGCAAGAGTACACAAGGTTTTAAAGTTCTAAAAGTGATAAAGGGTAAACCGGCAGGACTCGACTTCATAAAGCGATATTATTACTAGTTATGTCTTGTTTTATGTGTGTGTGGGGGGAGGGGGAGAGGGCTTCTGCATCTTGAAAGGCGTCTACTTCTAATAATTGGTTTAAAATAATGCATCGGTCCGCACACTACAAATAGTAATGAATGATATCATGATGGAACATGAGCAAGACTAGGCCGGATGTAGTCTGGAGGGCTTTAACTCAGACGCACTCAAAAGGAGTACGTTTTACTTTGGGTGGTTATGATAAATCCTGACTTGCATTGCCCCCTGGTTTTACTTTATTGGATCCCTCACTCAAGGCATGCTGTAACTGGACGTTAATAGGTCTCGGACAAAAATATTTACATTTACACACATATGAATAAATAGGGCATTATGGGTAGGGTGACGCATGTCCTGGGGTTCCCAGGAGGGAGACACTTCTCAACCCTCCTGGTTGGCTGAGAGTTCAGAAGACTATCCTTCACAGAGAGCTCAGTACAAGCTGCAGCAGTCTGATTGCAACCAACACCCGGTAAGAAACCCATACCTTGATTGACTGTGTGTATGTGATTTTGTGTGTGTGTCCACTATGTGTATGTGACTGTGTGTATGTGATTGTGTGTGTGTGTGTCACTAGGTGTATGTGATTGTGTGTGTGTGTCACTATGTGTATGTGATTGTGTGTGTGTCACTATGTGTATGTGACTGTGTATGTGATTGTGTGTGTGTGTGTATGTGTCACTATGTGTATGTGACTGTGTGTATGTGATTGTGTGTGTGTGTGTCACTGTGTATGTGATTGTGTGTGTGTCACTATGTGTATGTGACTGTATGTTTGTGTGTGACTATGTGTGTATGACTCTATGTGTGTGGGTCACTATGTGTATGTGAGTGTATGTGACTATGTGTATGTGAATTTATATGTGTGTGTGTCACTGTGTATATGTGTTCATGACTGTGTATAGGACTGTATGTGTGTGACTGTGTATATGACTGCATATGTTTTTGTGACTATGTGTTTGTGACTGCATGTGTGTGTATGAATATGTGACTGTATGCGTGTGACTGTGTATGTGATTGTATGTGTGTGACTATGTGTATGTGACTGAATGTGTGTATGTGACTGCATGTGTGTTGGTCAATATGTGTATGTGATTGTATATGGCTATGTGTATGTGACTGTATATATGTGTGTTACTATGTGCATGTGACTGTGTGTGTGACTATGTATATATGAATGTGGGTGTGACAGTGTATGTGGCTGCATATGTATATATGTATGTGTGACATACTGTGTGACATCCAGCTCTCTCCCCTCATGGTTTATCTCCAAAGTAATGTGATATAACTAATCCAACCTATTTGGAACCTGTGGACATACCCACCTAACTGTCACAGTCCCCCAGGCTTACCACCCAATTGCCTGCAAAAAAATGTCTTGTGGTCAAAGTTATATCTATGAAGGCTATAATCGGTCCTCAATGCACAGTTACTTCCACCCCCATCTCTTCCTTCCTGTTCACTCATCTAATGTGTCTCCTGTGCCCAAGTCCCTGCAGAGTGTAAGCAGGTCTCTCTAACTCATGTCAGTCACGGTTTGTCTAACGTAGTCCTGTAATTCCCCTCTGTGCTCTGTACCAAGTGCTGCAAAAACATTTGGCCCTATATTAATAAACATTTTAATGTAATCTATCTGACCTCCACATTATAAGATTAAACAGGCACTGTATATAAAGATCACTTTGGAGCAAATGTTCTAAAAGTGGAGCAATCCTCTTAGAATCCACACAGACACATTCCTGCTGATTAGTCCACTTTTACAACCCAAATACAATGCATGGGCCACGTCCACCAGCAGGGCATGTGTACCAATCATTTAGTGCTGTGTTGAATATAAAAGCACAACACACTTATATTAAAGCAATATACGGAAGGCATCATGCTTACCATTAAGGCTACTTCTGTCAAGCAAACTAGTATCCACCGGCCAGTATCCCGCATCTCCATGGCGACCTGTGAAAGGGCAGTAGATGGCGTCAAAAGAATAACTGATGACCATGGTTCACTGTCTATGCCGGTAAAATAGAAAGTTAATAGAAATAAAAACAAACAAATTCCTCCAAATTACAAATGTGATACATTGGGAGTTTATAAAACCTATTTGCTTATTTGTCTACCCCTCTACCTAGTTCAGTGCTTTCGGGGGTCCCTAAGTGGCCACTAAATTGGCTAGCACTACCTGGGGATATATGTATTATTATGACTATATCAATGTGTTTAATTGGGAAACCAACGTTGAGATATTCTCTGTTTTGTAAGTACATCCTAGGAATGTAACTATTGCCTAGTTTAATGGTACTCATTCTATCTAACTCAGCAGGATGAACGGAATGAGTCAAACCACTGTGGATGGAACCTGCAGCCACGAGAGTTGAACAGAGTCTACAATTGACATATTAGGCCACTGAGCTGAGATGATGGGGAAGTGGATGTGAATTGTGAGATGTTCAGGGTTCTAAATTCCATTGCATGTCTATATATATCGTCTCCACTGGGGTCCCAGGAATGATAACTCCCCACCTAGAAACCCTTCTTCGAGGTTATCTCGATCCTAAACATCATCACCAGTCCTACGCCTCCGCTCTGTTCAAGAGCTTTAAGCACTGGATTTCCGAACACAATCCACACTAATTTCCCTTCCTCGATACTAATAGAGTTCTTACAGTGTGTGCGAAGACGTATAATTTGACTGTGTGTTTAATGGGGCATCACTAGCCGTACTGAAATGTTGTCTGGTTAAATTGTAAATAAATATGTGGCTGACTAATGCCTGACTTGCTGATCTCCGATTTTACACCTCAATACAAAAACTGAAATGCTATGGAAATAAAGAGATTTTTTAAATATATATGTCGTCTTTCAAGCATAGTAATTTACTGTCACCGAGGGGATTGTGCAATTGAATTTTTCTCGGAGTGACAGAAGGGATGAGGTTGTAATATTGGCCTTTTTTTTTATTTTTTATTTTTTTTAAACAATCTGACAGAGCTGATGGGACTGGGAGAGATATAATGAATACTCCTTACTCATAGCATTTTACTGTCCTCGGAGATGGTTTTCATCAAACTCGTCCTTCCCTATACTTAAATTGCCTTTATTACCTCAAACTGTGACAGCCCATCTCATTTGACAGGACCTAGCTTTATTTGTCACAGAATTAAGGCCAGTTTCATTACGTGAGAGATGTCCGAGATACATCGTTACAAAACATTAAACAAGGCTGGTTTGTGGCCTTAAAGGGACCCCATCGTCAGAACCTTAATTAAATGACATAAAGAGCTGAATGGATTTAAATACATCTTAGCAGTGATGGCTAACATTGGCACTGTAGATGTTTTGGAACTATATGTCCCATGATGCTCAGGCAGTCAGTCATGGTTTATGTAGTATGAAACTAAACAATCTATTCAATAAAGATAGAATTACAGGGAATGGAGAGGAGAATCTAGAAGCATTCTCCAGTGCAGATAAATGGGAGACTTTTTCCAACTCAGCTACTTTGGTCTAAAGTTTGAAATTCCCATCTCAATTCCTTGCAATAATTTTTTTTATTGAGCAGACTCTTTAGGCATGTGGGGTGTCTTCCTTTAATCAACTTTCATGGGAATATGATGCAGACCTAGTTTCCAACTTCAGCCATGTTTCCAGGGACACATATTTGTTCCACATGCTGCAGAAAGAGCATGCAAAGTGCAGCCCGGCGGCATGTAGGATGGATATATGCACAGACACAATCCAATTAATTAATCAGGGTGGAGATCTCATAGGACCTACCATGATTAATTAATTTGATTGTGCCTGTGTGTATATATCCATCCTACATACTGCCGGGCTGCACTTTGCATGCTCTTTCTGCAGCATGTGGAACAAAATAGGAAACATGGCCAACGTTGGCAACTACTTGCGGAAAGTGTCATCCCAAATTGAAATTTAGGTTTTTGACAACAATATGTCTGACAATGTTATCTGTAAGCGCTGTGTAAATAAAGCTTAAACCCTTCCTGGTGGTGAAGGTGGGATATGATTAAAAATCATTCCAACTGAGGATCAGGATATTTGATCTGTAGCCCATGAAAGGGTATATCAGCAGCTTGGAAATTACTCTGAGCTTAATTATACTTAATGTTAATTATTCAGGAGTGCAGGGAGGTAGACCAAAAAAATGTATTTCATACAAAGAAACTTGACATTTTAATTGGTCCTTCAGAAAAGAGACGATACAATTTCCTCTCAAGTATATTTACAGTTCTCCGCGCCCCCCCCCCCACCGCCGCCGCCGCCGCCGCCGCCCCCGCCCCATCCTATCGAAGCGCTTGGCAGTCTCAGCCTAGCAGAACTTCATTAACAAGATTAATTAGCACATTGGTGTCTGCTCATCAGGTGAGCGATCCAGGTGAAAGCCAAATACCGACATCACTCCCTGAGTGATCAGCATTGATTTTTCTGAGGAGAAAAAAAAAAGAAATAAATGACAGAATAAGGCCGCTGTACCTTGGTCATTAGCCATTTTGTCAGGGTGTTCCACTAGAAGAGAGAAAGAGAGATATTATCATTACATTATGACAGCTCTTCATAAGAGGGTTGACATAACAAATCAGCAATTTTTTTCCCCAGGTTTCAAACCAAGAGGCAGCTTGAAGGCACATTAGACAGGATGAAACGATACATTTTTGCAATTTCTCCTTTCAAAGGACTGTCCGTGTAGTATCACGTTCCTTTCAATCACTTTGAAAAGTCATCACAGAACAAGAGAAGAAAAAAAAACCTAAAACAAGAACCAAAGTAGCTTTGTCTGTGCAAAGGAGCTTAACAGGACTGGTGCAGTGATATCATCACACCTACCAGCCAGATTGCATGTGAAGGATATATAACCACAGAGCTCAATTAGTAGCACTTATGGACACTGGGAAGAGACGGGGGGGGGGGGGGGGGGGAGAGGGGAAGATGCCATGAGTGGGAAATAGAGAGAGCGGACATCTCTCAGAGAGAGGCAGGCAGTAAAAGAGAGACAGACTGAGAGAAAGGAACCGAGAGGTGAGGGAAGAAAGGGCAGAGAGCGGAGAGATGAGAAGAGAGATAGGTTTGCTTTGATAAGATACTACATTCAGCGGAATGGATACATTCTTCCAACTCCGCTACTTTGGTCCTAAGTTTCAAATTCCCTTATCATTTCACGCAATTCCCTATTCATGACTACAGCCCTAAATAATTTTCAGGTGGTAACGTGCTATTTGACAGCATCTTTCTAACTTCTATTCCGGGGTAGGTATCATCCATGGTGGACATGTATGGGACCATGTAATGATCTTCTATGCACCCTCCAAGACCTTTCCACAGACACTAGTGTTTTTTTTTTTTTACTGAAAAAAGGTAAAATAAGTGGCCATAAAATATTCATAAAACATATATATTTATATCAATTAAAATCAACAATTTCCATCTACAATAGTCATTTGTGATATTAGCAATGTCTTCACCGTATTTCTGATCCCTTTTAATGGTAGTATGTGTATAAATATATATATAGTATCCGGCTTTAACCGAATACATATAACTGGCCTTCTTTAGAATTTAGATGATTATTTCTAACCTTTGCAGTACTTATTTTATTAACTATTCTTTTTTGCAACTCGTTTGATAAATGTGTTCATGAAAAAAAAGGACATTTCTAAGTGACCCAGAACTTTTGACTGGGGGTGTAAATTAATCCCCTGTGTTTGAAGGGGCAGTAATCATTAAACAGTAACACAGGTCGTGTATTAAATAGAACACGAAGAGAGGTGAAAATATACATAAATATAATATGCGGACTGTCTGCTTTGGCTTATACTGTTGGAATAAACAGAGAATAAACACTTTCACTCATAATTCACTTATAACAGTCTCTGTACACACAGTGACAAAATCAAACAAAGCATGTGGAAAATTCAGACATACAGATAAAACGTATAGTTTTTTTTTTCTTTTGAGCATCTGGGTTTTGTTTTGTTTTTGTTATCAGTTTTGTCAAATGTCTATGTGTGACAGCTGCCAGTTTAATATTTGTATTTCTCAATGTATAAGCATTTCCATGTTAAATTATATATAGATGCTTACTTTTTGCCTGGGCCCTATTGTCTTGTCTGTCTATACATCTCGGTACCGTATCTGTCAGTATATCGGTCCTGCCTCGCTATCTATGTCAATCTGTCTCTGTGTCTGCCTGTCAATCCCTGTACCGTATCTATCAGTATATCTGTTTGTCTCTGTCGATCTCTGTGTCAGTCCGTTTGTGTATCTGTCAGTATATCTGTCCTGCCTCTCTTTCTATGTCAGTCTGTCTCTGTGTATGTCTATCAATCCCTGTACCTTATCTATCAGTATTTCTGTCTGTCTATGTCTATCTCTTTGTTAGTCCGTTTGTGTATCTGTCAGTATCTCTGTCCTGCCTCTCTATCTATGTCAGTCTGCCTCTGTCAATCCCTGCACCTTATCTATCGGTATTTCTGTATTTTTCTGTCTCTCTCTCTGTTAGTCCCTCTTTGTCTCTGTCAGTATATCTGTCCTGCCTCTCTATCTATGTCAGTCTGTCTCTGTGTCTGTCTGTCAATCCCTGTACTTTACCTATCAGTATATCTGTCTGTCTCTGTTTATCTCTGTGTCAGTCTGTCTGCGTCTCTGTTAGTATATCTGTCCTGTCTGTCTATCTGTGTCTGTCTCTGATGAAATTCAAAAATGGGCTACTAAAGGCGTTGTATTTGCATCCGGACCAAAAGTTGCCAGTACTCCTCTGAATAGAAGATTCAAGTGACAGGTGCTTAGTGCTAGACATATATACTTAATGCTATTTACTCATCCCAATTACTAGTTTTATATGCAGTAACATATAGCCACACAAAGTTTCTGCTAATTCAAACAGTCCGCAACAAGATGAGAATATGAAATATTTACATGTTAATGCATTATACATAATGTATCAATGCCAGCCTAGGTTGATGTAAATAATTAATATAGGGAATTATGGTGAGAAGAAGCTATTCCTGAATAACCTGTGACTAAATAATCTATACTTACAATAAAGTGTTTATATATTTGTATGAGTCGTTCATATTATATACCAATCTTGTCCAACCCAGGGGAGCGCTGGCATGGGGGGAGGTTGCTGGCAGTGGGGGGGGTCATAGCTAGAGTGTAGCACTTTCTATCTAATCTTATCTGTCAATGTATCTGTCCTGTCTGTCTATTTTGTTTCTGTCTCTGATGACAGACAGGTGGGCTGATGAAAGTGTAAAATTGTTTCTCCTCCCCCCCCCCCACCCCCCCCCACCCCACCCCACCCCAGCCCACCCAAAAGTTGCCTGGCCTCCCTTGTGAAGACTCCCAGTACTCCTAAAAAACCCATAGCATTAATTGTACTATCTTACTCAACTAGAAATGGTTTATATTGTAATATATATATATATATATATATATATATATATATATATATATAGTTGACTTTGGATGCGTTATCCGTAAAATCTCTGCACAATGCAAAAAAACAAACAAACAAACAATAATAATTCTTTTCAGCTTTGCTTTTTTTTCAGTCCGCACATAGTTCAATGACAATAAAAGGCCATGTAGCGCGTTAAACTGCAGCCAAGTCTGTTCATTAAAACAGTTTTCTGTAACCTTTACTCACCCGCAGCATACAAAAGCTCTTCCCAGAATTCAACGGCACATCCCACAAAGGGGGGGGGGAGCTTGGGAGCAGGGCCGCCATCATGTAGTGACAGGCGGTACAACTGTAATGGGCATGATGGCTCTGGCCCCTTTAAAAAAAAAAAAACTTAGGCTTAGGCTGAGATCACCCGTCACCAGCCTCTCTGTGGGCGAGCATTGAGCTTGGTGTCTGTGCGCAACATCCTCTCCTCCCATGGTGGGCTGATGAAATTGTAAAATTACCCACCAAATTGTTTCCCCCCCCCCCACCCAAAATTTGCCTGGCCTCCCTTGTGAAGACTCCCAGTACTCCTGAAAAACCCATAGCATTCATTGGACTATCTTACCCAACTAGAAATGGTTTATATTGTAAATCAAGAGATTTTTTTTTTTTTTTTTTAAAGGCATGTATACATTATCTTAGCAGAATGAAAAATGTTTAAATTAAGAGAAAAAAATGTTTTATAATTGTGTCCTAGTTCTGACATCATCTTGTGGACAGTCACAAGTGATGCCACAAACAAGAAACATCCCAGCCACATTTAAACACACACTTTACTCTTAATCCATTCAGTTGCTGGTATTTCTGCTAAGACAAAAAAAATATCTATTTTAGTAAAATTGCAGGCAAAGCATCCAAACTTCATATCTTATCTCATGGTAGCTAAATAATGATTAAGGGATTGGAAGCCTACTTGTTTTTTGTATTGTACTTGCTTTGCTCATCATTGCCCATTTTTCGACCAGCTGTAAAAATCCTTACACTTTCTGAAATCCTTGTCCCGGGAAAGCCTTATGTCTCGACCACTTCTGCTGGAAGGCTATTCCCCGCATTAACCATTCTGGTGTTATTTTTAAATCTCTAATCCTCAAATGTAAACCTATGTTCTCTTGTCCTATGTTCTCCAATTCGGAAGATACCCGACTGGGAATGAGCGCTCGCTTGCACGACCGAGGCTTTGCACACACACACACACACACACACACACACACACACACACACACACACACACAAACAGTTCCTCAGACAGGTATCTTCCGAACTGCATTGCTGACACAATTCAATGCAATTCAATTCAGATGTTTAATTTATAGAATTTATAGAATCCCTGGCAGGGGCTGCCAGGGATTCTTAAATAAATTAAAGTCCCTCCCCCCCCCCAAAAAAAAAAGTCAACTATTATAGTGTTGTAAAAGTTTAGTTGTCCTTTAAGAAATTGAAAGTAGCGTAGGTACATTTATTATAATGTATGTCCGACTGCTAATAAAGTTAGGAAGGATATTATTTTTATTTGAAAATAAATTTGAAGTGTCTAATTTTTTGTCGCCTTCTTCGGGATCAACATGTGAAGATTTATAAAGGTTGAACTGAATGGACAATATATATGTTTTTTCCACCCTCTGTAAGTCAATAAATGTTTTCGTTTTAACTCTACTTGTTTGCTGTTTGTTTCCACAGTTAACGCAGTACTACTCCTTTAAAATTAAACAACAAATAGAAACAGGTTGTGTGTGTGTAGAGTTTGCTGTCACCGTATTCTCTGCTTATTGATACAAAGTATACAGAATAACGATTTGAAATCCAATGTGTTTATATATTTGTTAATAATATGGCTCTGAAGCCTCAGGGTATAATTAAATATAAAAAAAAAAACACTATGACTCTACAAACAAAGGCTGTTATTAATAGTAATAATAATAATAATAATAATTAAAAACTTAATTATCTTTGGCTTTCATTGAAATGAACATTTGCAATCAGATTCCCTTAGAGCTAAATAACCCTCAGATCATCAAAGCAAATCTTGACTTACCAATAAGTGCATTTATTTAATCCAGAATAAATTAAATTTACTAAAAATAATAATAACTCTCAATGAAGTTTTCTAACAGAAAACTGTAACAGTGGCTTTTGAGCACTGTATTACTTCCAGCATTAGGTGGCGCTACGCAATTAAAAATGCAGCTTCGATGTAGATAATATCAACAGCCAGTCTGCGTATCACTTTCTTTCACAGGGCTGCTGACATTGACACATCTATTTAGCAACAGTTCCATTGTAATACAACGCCAGGTTACTTTTGATAACCGCAATGAAGTGTAGGCACAGTAGCAATGGAAAATCAGATGAATAAGATTAATGGGGGATATGGGCTCCTGCGTAAAGTGCCATGGGGTGTAACACATTGGCAAGGTATGGATGACCCTAATAATAAGAAAGTATTTAACCAGACAAGGTGGATTGAGATATTCTGTTGTATTTTTTCTCACTGCAAAAGGGTAAAAGGCTGAGTCGACCTTTGATTCCCAAGGAGGCCATTTTTTTCGGGACATTTTGCCCTGCGGAATGTAGACTTCTATTGGTTTCAGACGGAAATCAGTTAGCCAATCGAGGTGGTTTACATGGCATCCTTAATAAATGGGTTCCTTCTGGACGCATATAGATTCTGCATCCAGCAGGGCAACTGGTAGAGATATACATCCAGGATAAAATGGCTGCTCTAGCAATCCGAAGTTAATCCTGCCAAGGATCGAACCGGAAACAGTTTCCGAACAGTTTATGGAGGTGATGCATTGGTTCACCCTTGATTGACATTGTCTTCATTTTTTTAAAGATATCGATTTATTTTTGAAAAAGGAGTATGATTCAGAAATATTACTCAGCCTTGTTACAATGCAAACGCCCATCCCATGTGTTCCCTATTAAGGGTTAATAATGTATAAGTGTGTATATAAAAAAGCACCCCTTTCTGTCTCATTAGAGATTTTTGCCAAAGGCTCAAAGAAGCAAGGTGAATGGTTAGAGTTAGGACCCACCTAGGGGGGTCTGCCTTGACGTTGGCAGGTGGGCTCATCCTCTCATGGCCATTGGAGGTAACTAAAAAACCTCCATTTGTTTTAAAAATACATAGGGATAAAGGAGAGAGCGCAGGTAACTTGTTTTTCTTTGATTCAGAAATATACCCACTATTGATGAATAAAAATCACAGATAGTAAAAGAACACTCACTATTAGTCCTGTTTAGTTATTTTACATACTAGCTCTATATCTGTATGTGAGCAGTTTTTTTTAATACCATTAAGTCCTCTGTTTTGCATGTTCCTGTATACATTGTTTTCGAATAACAAATAAATAATATATAATGTTCCGCCCCCTGTTTTGCTTTTGGAAAATTCTGAGCATACAGCTGTACACAGTTTTTGGCATGTCCTATTGAAACAAGCATCATGGGGGGGGGGGCGGGGCGGTTCAGAAATGGAAAAGGGTCTACAGTATATATTGATTGAATTACGTCACGTTTATTAAGCATAATCTTAGTAATGCCATAATATTTTCCCAAGATGTAATAGTATTCTAAGCTGTTTTAATAAATATCAGGAAGACGGGAAGTCAATTTTAAGGCTTTGAGTGCCGATGACGGTGAAAGGGTTAAAAGTGAGTCACGCTCCGCGTAAACCACATATCAGTTTCCTAAATGCATTAGACACAGATGCACTGAACATATTGTGGTACAATTTTCCATCCTAGCTGTGACTATTTTTTTGCAGTGCGGAGATTTAAACTGATGTGCCCTTGAAATTATAATTTTGTTTTTCTTTGGTGACTTTGGATGCGTTATCCGTAAAATCTCTGCACAATGCAAAAAAAAAAAAAACAAACAAACAACAATAATAATTCTTTTCAGCTTTGCTTTTTTTTCAGTCTGCACATAGTTCAATGACAATAAAAGGCCATGTAGCGAGTTAAACTGCAGCCAAGTCTGTTCATTAAAACAGTTTTCTGTAACCTTTACTCACCCGCAGCATACAAAAGCTCTTCCCAGAATTCTGCGGCACATCCCACAAAGAGGGGGGGTGGCGGAGCTTGGGAGAAGGGCCGCCATCACGGAGTGACAGGCGGTACACCTGTAATGGGCAAGATGGCTCTGGCCCCTTTAAAAAAAAACCTGCAGGCTGAGATCTCCCGTCACCAGCCTCTCTGTGGGCGAGCATTGAGCTTGGTGTCTGTGTGCTACATTCTCTCTTCCCATGCTGCCTCTTGTGCTCCTTGCTTGTTTTCTGAGCCTATTTTCTATATATGTAATAAATATTTAATAATATTTGTAATAAAGCAGATTAATTGTTTTTTTCCCCCTCTCTTTTGGGTATCGCTGGTGTAGCCGCTCAGCCTAGGGTGTGTCTGAGATGTAATTATTGCTTCTGAAGATTTTTTGTAGCAGGGATAGGCAAAGTGTCTGTACAAATTCACCAGTGTCTGTGAAGGTCAATAGACAATCATCAAAGGGACTCATCACCTAAACATTGCTTTCCCTGTGAATGTAGAGAATAAAAAATGATTGAATATTATCTATACATTGTGTGAGCAAAACCGCAAGTAAATGTCTAAATGACATCACCTGTGGCTTGACTAGGGTTGCCACCGGGCAAGGCCGGTAAAAAATTGTTTTAAAGTCAATGCTAAATCTATGGAGGCACCAGATAGGCCGGTATTTTTATGACAAAAGGGTGGCAACCATAGGCTTGATATGCAAATGACCTGGTTTTTCAGTGGGAAATGTGTATATGTGTATGTAAATGTTTGCATATCATGCCACAGGCAATGCCATCAACAGAACACTTCACAGAGCTATTTAAAACCTATTTATTCCTAATTCAGGCAGTGAGAATTCCACCCCACCCCCTATTTTGTTGTTTTATTTAGGCATTTACACAATATATATATATATATATATATATCATTTTTAATATGTTTTATTCTCTACATTCACAGTAACAATGCTTGGGTGACACAGCCCTGTTACATTGACTACCCCTGCTCTGTATTAACTAACTCTGGGATCTAAGAAAGTGGTGCCTCTCAGTTTGTCAAAAGCTCAAAAATCTTCTTACTAGAACAACTGAATGGAAAAATGTTTCCAACTTAAATTTGCGATTCCCTTGTCCATTCCATCAACCCCCCTTTTTCATGACTAAAGCCACATGTTTAAGCAGGGATAGTCGTTTCACGTTGATCCTAAAAAAAACAGTGTCTTTCCCACACTAGCGCATACCTCCCAACGCTTGCTCCCAGCGAATAAGGGCGCTGGGGGGGGGGGGGGGGGCGGAGCATGGGAGGTCGATTGTCAACACTACAGCACATTTGCCATAGGCGCTGTCAATAATAGTTTGGACGCGTAGTCCTGTGCATGTACAGTAGCTAGTATTCAGAAAAGCTGGACAGAGGTATAGCTCGGCGGGACAGTAAGATTGCCTCCTGAAATCATGTTTGTCCCCCGCAAAGTTGGGAGGTATGCAGCGTATACGGCAGTAAACATTTTTTTAAAGAAAGAAGCGTGACAGTCCCTAGCTGTATAATAGCCCTCTCATTTTGATTGGCATATGAGGTAGCATTGCCACACCTCCTAGGCGTACTGCATCACTGGGGGAAGAGGGCATGTCTTTGGAAGGGGCGTGACAGGGCTACGGCGCATGTGTAACCATCTCTAAATGCACAGGGTTCATAATCTGGATTGTGGGACACCACGGGAGAGCAGTCCTGCATCAGGACTGTCCCACTTAAAGTGGGGTAGTTGGGGGTTCTGGAAAAGTACTTATAATTTTGGAAGAAATTGCAGATGAAAAAGTTTTGAAGAGAAAGTCTCCAATAAAGCATAAGCATTATTAATGAATTAGCTTCTTGGATAAGTGTGTGCTATATCGTGTGTGTTATCTACACCGCTGTAAACCTTTTTTTTTTTTTATCCTTTGATGATAAACCATAAATACATTTCCTTTCGGCTTCCCTGGGCTTAATTAATAATTAATGGATAAGAAAAAAATGTATTAAATTAATAGGCCTCCTTAATTCTTCCACGTGCAGAAATTATACTTTACAATTTGTGAAAACGAGTTTGGAATAAACAAATCAATATTAGTTTTAATCATTTCAAATTTCTCCATGGAATAAATGCAAGGACATCTACAAAAGAAAAAAAAAAAACATACTTTTTGATCTTCAATTTAAATAACAGGATAACACAGAGGGTGGTTTGTCAATTAATAGATCATCCATGGTTTCACAATTGAAAAAAATAAATAAAAAAAAAATCAAATTTGGATGCCCATGTCCATGAATCTGCTTTTGGATTATTTATTAAAACATGCAGATATATATTTTTTTGGGGGTTACAGTAATTGCTGGTATTTGAAAACACCCATAAATTAACATAATGCATTCAAGACTTTCACTGCATCATCACCTTAGATGTTTTGACACATTTAATTAAGGTTTGTATATTGCGTAAAGAAATACCACAGAATATGTGTTGAGGTTCTATTTGCATGGAGAGACATGTTAGACTAGCAATCATTCTGAACAGATTATGGTACATTTTTGTGCATTAAAAGGACGGTGCAGTTTGATCAATTTTTTTTTTTTTAATCACTGGAAAAATGATCGTCATTTCTTAATTCAAACTCAATGTATTTCCCTTTATACATTCAATTTTGAATATGTTTTCTTCAAAAATTCAACATATTATTAAGTGAAATAAAATATTGAGGAAAAAACAAACTAAAAATAAATAAATGATAAGAGTTATCTCTTTTTTTTTCTTTTTTTGCTGGAATTAGTAAGACAAATAATGATGAGCCTCTCCGATCAAATGCGAAACACTGCACGGATCTCCTAACCTGCTCCTTCCTAACAAATGTAGGGCTGAGCTCCGTAAAACATACCCCATCATTTTATAACCAAAGTTGAACCCACTTCATAAAAGTCATAATAAGTGTCTAGAACATGTTCGTCCTTAGCGAGGTCTGTGAAGGTCCATAGAACATTAAATCCCAGTACGTGTCCATTATGAACAACATGGAGGCCTACTACTGGTCATAATCTACGTTTTTATGTTGTTCAAGCATCATTAATTCGCAAGGAATTAGAAAGCCTACCTTTCGGAGTTCTGAATGGGATAGGGTCAGAGAGAGGCCCCAGGCCTTTCGCATTGCGTGCTTGAATCCGAAAATAATAAGCTGTGTCTAGATTAAGATCCAGAATTTCGTGGGTTAGCCTGTCCCCACTGATGGTCTCCATCACCCAATCGTCAATCTGCATATTCTTGTCCAAGGTATAAAAAAGAATATACGCTAAAAAAAAGGGAAAAAAACATATATCACCAAATTACCCCTACATTTTTAGAAGAAGCCAGCGGATGAAGCCCAACGCATTGTATACAGGTGCATTATATCATGGGTAACAATTACTATTTTAGTAAAGGGGTTAATTAAAGTATTTTATTAACCTGGTATAATGAGTTCCTTCACTTATCTGAACATTCCTATGCTAAGTAAACAAAGACCCCCTATGCAAATCAATAGAAGTTAAGGTCCCCCCTGCTGATCTCATACAAAAACGAGGGTCTCTCTCTGCGCTAGCTGATAGAGCGAGTCGCTGACCGGACAGCTGCCTGTTTCTTATGGAAGCATGGCAGCTGTCGGTCAGAGGATAAACTGGCGTGTACTATCAAAAGTACACTCCAGTTCATCCTCATACTAGGAACAACTAACCTTTCACTTGTGCTTCTATATTAGAAGCACAAATGAAAAAAAAAGTTGTGTCCCTTTAATGAAAGAATACAAATAAAACACATCATTTAGCCCTGTCTGTTTGAATAGCAGCTGGCAGAAATCTTTGTTCAAATGGGACAGATCTTCCTTCGTCTGAACCAAGATTCTAACAAAATGTCTGCCCCCTGATAGTGCTATGCAAGCAGAAACTCAATGAGGTGCTGTATTTATATTCATTCCATCAAAATGTCTATTGCAAAAACTCAAACTTGATGCAATCTTTCAATTAAACAGAACTTTTTTTAAAACAACAGTTGTCCTTTAACCCCTTCATGACGCATGGTGCTTGCGTCCCAAACGACGCAAGCACCAAAACGTCACGATTTGTTCCTGGCCACCGATCATAAGGGGATCTGTAGCCAGGAGCACTATGACATGGACCCGATCAGGGTCTTAATAGACCCTGTGGGTCCCTGCCAAAAGATCGCGAGACCTCCGGACATCACGTGTGACGTCATGGAGGCGGGCACGGCGCGATTTAGAGAAATGTAGCCGGTGCTTGCTTTGAGCACCGGCTACATTTCACCTGTCAGACTGAGGCCACTCAAAGTGGCCTCATTTGACAGGTAGGATCCCGCTGCAAGTCCCTGCAGCGGGATCCAAGAAGAGCTCATCGCGGGGAGCCGCGATGAGCTGTTTAACACAGGACGTACTATGCCGTCCGAACGACTTTAAGGCACTTAAAATTAGGACGGTATAGTACATCCTAATGTCACGAAAGGGTTTAGGTTTACTACATCTATATGTTTCTTGTTGAATACTTTTAATACCTTAATATATTTTGCGAGCGAGGATGTTAACAGGTTCTTATGTCTGTTTGAAACTTTTACTATGTACGGACTAGCAAGTTGCCTTTAGCATCACTTCTTTAGTGAGAAGCGCCACTAGAAAAGGCAAAAAATGACTGAAGACTTCCACACGCACTCCACGAACAATCCGTTTTCCTCATAATCCTCCCATTACAATTTGTAAACACATTGAAAAACAGATGATCGCTCCCTCCACGCCTTTTGTGTCAACCTGTTGGTTGACTTTATTGATGTAAAATATAATCAATAGCCTTGGAGGTGAAAACATAACGCCACACGTAGGACCCCGAAAAATATTTAATTCCTCACGCATTTCACTCTACAGGTTCTTAGACGAGTCCAGAGAGTGGAGATCAATAGAAACGGGCTTTACAGCAGCATCCAGTAAATGTTTTCCAATTTGTTAACACAGTCAATAAAGACTTTCAATCTATTTTGTAGCCAGTTATGTAGTGTACGGGGGGAGGTAAAAGAGGAAGAACAACTGTAATCTGATTTTCTACAGCTGCCATTGTGTGTTATGGATGAGCTGGAATGTGTATTTGCATGCAACGTTATCTAGTACAAAGTTTCCCAACTTTACTGATGTCACTGATGACAAAGGACCAGTAAGGCTTTAGCCATCAAACAGGTGGTGGTAAGACAGTAATCAAGCTTAGAAATGGTGGTCGTGTTTGCAGACATGCTTTGCAACCAATGGCTTAGTTATAACAGCCTTTCTACACACACATATTTTTTCCATTTAATATAGTTTGTAGGATATTTTGTGAAAGCATGTCAAGGTACTAAATTCTGAACCATATTGGAACTGAGATATATGCAATGTCTAATTTACCCAACCCTCAAAACTTAAGGAACAGAACGAGAAAAAAAAAAAGAGAGAAATGTTTAGTTTCCCCCCAAAAAAACTGCAGAACATGCAAATTTTACCCGTAATTTTGCCGTTGGCTTCAAATGGAGGCTGCCAGCTTACAATAACAGCTCGAGGCTTCCGTTCCCTTGTGATAACTGTTAAATCCTTCGGGGCAGATGTTGGAGCTTAAAGTGTGTAATGGGGGGGGGGGGAGAGGAGGGAGGAAAAAAAAGTCAACACTTCATGAACTATGATGTATAAATTAACAGTGCGATGTTGAAGTAGCTGATAAAGATCATAAAAAACATAAGACAGAAGCATCAGGAAAGTCGAGCAGAGATTTATGAGACATGTTGACATTTCTTTGCCCGGGAGTCCGAAGTTAATAGGTTGGGAATGAAACATTGGGCCAAGTGATCAAAGAAAAATGATATCTTGTGTGTATAAGTACATCGAACGTACATTCTGCAGAGTGTGATAGTTTTATAGCCAATGGCTTTGACCGGGTGCCTGTCATATTATAATCCGTTCTGGTCAAGCTAAGATGACTGTAGTCTGTTTTGGAAAATGACGGATATTGCACATCATCAAACAAATATATAAGCATATTTAAATATTGTAAGCTCTGGGATATATCCTTTCTTATCAGAGAAGGGTAGGGTACAGGTGTCATACATAAAACATGTGCATTCAGAAATGGAGGGCATATTCTTGGGCACCTATATTTAAAGTTAGAGTCTCCTGTGCACTTATGCCAAAGCAACTTATGTATACAGCTTTCAGATGTATATAAATAAGGGGCAATTATTTTTATATATAAGACACTGGTGACTGCCCCATTTTAATCTTCCTAACTGATTGAACAGGGCTTTTTAAACAAACCTAAAATAAAAATGGTTACACTGCCAAACATGTATAAATAGTGATGCAGTTCGAAACATGCTTGCCGTCGCTATGAAAAAAAAAATAACCATATCTACAAATGATTGTTACAGTGAACGTACTATAACTTCAGTCAGAGTTTCCACCCAGTAGATAACCAAGTCTGGTAAAAAAAAAATTGCTTCAGATGAAAGTTAAGTCTCAATGTGACTCATAAACTATGGATTTACCGGTTTCATATGTTGTAGCGTGAGCGGTCATACTCCAGGTACTTGACCGTCTTCCTTTCGTGACCATGACCGAGAACTCGTACATGGTGTTTGGCTTCAGAGCTGTAACCGTATGGCTTAAAGATGTTGTGTCTGCAGACTTAATAACACAAGATGGACGTTATGCCCGTGTATCCATGATACCACTATGGCTCCATATTGTATGGCTCAATATCGGCCTTCTTCTTCGTACCTTATATTTAGAGCTTGTAGAGTAACTAGTCCGCCATCGGATGGTGTAGAACCGTACTTCTGTTGTCTTCTGGTTCTTCATGACAGAGTTGTCTGCCCAGCTGACTCTCACGGCATCGTGCGTAAGTGCAACAGCCTGAACACCTACTGGTGGGAGCATGGGGGTGGACATATCTGGGACTGAGGTAGGGAAATCATCAATAAAAGGATAAAACTCAATTTCTAAAGGATCGATGGGATCTGGATAATAATGGTGCAAATGAATATATCAAAAAAAAAAATGAGAACAGAAATTAGGCATCAAGCAAAGCACATCACAATGGATTCAATGTAAAATAAAAAGAATAACAAAGATGAAGAGAGACAGAAAAGGGACAGAAAAGAGAAAAATTAATCAAACCTCATTATATTGGAGGTTCACGTATAAAATGTATACATTTAACAGTTGTAGAATGTATTTAAAAATGTAATTTCTCTTTGTTTTAACATAACATTTCCCGACAAATTTCAAACCATTATGTTCATTCTACAGGTATGATTTGCATGATTCAGTTTAGATGTTTCTAGACGAACGAGAAACTTCTCTAACAGTTATCTTACTGTATAAATTATTGTTAAATTTTTTTCTCTTCGTCTATACAATACACTGTATGTATAGAAATATGCGGCATTTCCATTAAATAAACCAATTACAAACATAATGAATATCCTAACATTCAAGGCACACAATTAATTAAAAAATGTTTAAAATAATAAGTTATAATAATTGTGTTTCATCCATGCTAAGTATCGTAGAAAACATTGCAATAAAATATATAAATGTTACTAATATATCTACATAAAAATAGAATAAATGACTGTTATTTGTCTTCCTATGTTCATACCACACTCTAGTTAGCAAAATCACAAGTTTCAATTAAATACACTTACACAAATGATCAACATGCTAAAATTCAAAGCCTGTAGAAAACCTTTAAATAAAATATATTTATTTGTATCTATATGTATAATAAAGTATATTTATTTGTATCTATATGTATAATAAAGTATATTTATTTGTATCTATATGTATAAAAAAAAATAGGCAAACCTTATGGTATTGGAGGTTCACTTACAAAATGTATACATTTAACAAATCTATAATATACCAAAAAATTTGAAGCTCTCTTTTTCGCTATTATTTTTTCTCAGTCTTCCATGATCAATGTTAAATTGTTATTTATTATTATAAGTAATACGTGGTAATTAAATTGTGATTTGACTGTAGAAAACTTTATATATATATATATATATTTTTTTTTTAACCAAAGAAATACGAATTGGAATGACATCTGAAAATACTTTCTAGTGGTATTACTAAATCATTTCACAAACAGGATTCCCCTGTGAAATGTCACTTGAAAAAAAATGAAAATAAAGATTTCTTCTTGCTTTGTGTTCCTTGTGTCCTTGGGATCTCCTTAAGGATTAAGTGTTTGTTCATTACAATGGATCAGTAGTATAGAATGCTTCACACATCAATGCTGCTGCTTATCGAGTTAAGTGGAATTATGTTTGTTTTTATTGCTTTTTTTAATATAGAAAAAATCATTAGCAAAATAGTATTTGTTGATATGCATCTGTGGCCACTTAAAACAACCATATGACCAATTTCCCATTGCCGTTACAGGTCTGGTCTCTTGACGTTCAAGAACAGATCTTCTACTGATGGTCTCGACCACTCTATGCCTCTGTTTGTCGCTCCCCACCTGGTACATGTGGCCTGGTTGGCCAACTATACTTGCTACAAATCCATATAACCTTGTTCTCAAGAGGCTGCAAATCCATTAAGTTAGTGAGGATGAATTGGCCACATTTAAGGTATGAATCATGCTCTGGACAACATATTGGACATTAGAAGTCATGTTCCAGAACAAGCAGAGCTCAATCTCGTTGTATAATCATCACCATTGATAGAATTCCTATTCTTCTGGAATTCCAAGAGCACAGAGAGCCCGTCTCTTAATCCTTTGGATATCAGATATAGAAACAAAACTAATATCCATATATTATTCTCAATATTTTTTTTTTTTTTAAAATGATCTTTAATAGTGTGGAAAATGGGATTTCAAAATCCCGTTATTCTAATCCCTGCCCTGTGTTTCCACAAAACAAACGTATACCATGTTAGCACCTAATTAACCTCTATTTGGTTTGTTTGTTTAGCTGTGTACATAGCTACCAACATCCAGAGACCAGGTTCTGGTACATCACGGGGGAGAGAGGTGGTGGAGTCAAAAGTGGGCAAGGTTGAATGATGTTGGAGACGGAGCTCCAACATGCCTGGTATAGGTCTGTATCTCACGTATTGCATGTTTAAACTATGGATGTCTGATCGAAATAAATGTAGATCTAAGAGACTTACCTAGTTTAAATACTATAATATTTGTGCTCAGTGCTTTGCACAGGCAACAATGATGTCCCAAATTTGATGGACAGCATAATTAGGAATTCTGTTTTAGTCATTCATGCCTTACATTGGTGGGATTTAGGTTTTTCTATGCTCTTGGCCTGAGTCATACCACTTCCTCTCCAGGTTGCACCCTTTGCTCACATATCCTTTCCACTATACCATTTAGCCCACACGTCCATTTGCACAGCACTAGGTTGCTCCTGGTTATCCAGCCCGAATATCTGCACAGGCAGCGCAAGGCAGTGATGGAGGATGCACTGCCAACAAAGGTAGTGCTGACTGTGCTGCCTCCTCCCTCCAGTCAGCCATCCTAGGCCTAGACGGCCTAGACAGAAGTACAACCATGATGCCTTAGGATGAGACCTAACTGGTGGTCTTGAAAGTTTACACCCAAAACTTCAGTGAGCCAATAACTTGTATAATTTTAAGCTGTTTCCTCTATATTAACATCTAACCCTGTAGTATCCTTTCACTCATATACACACAGACGTTGTATACCAATATACCTTTTAATGCTTACATTACAATATGATATGAAGCAGAAATATAGTGGAAGTCTTTATACGTATACTAGGATCCTGGACGTTGCTGGATAACTCAGCTGTAAGAAAACTTCCATGGCTATTAACAATTTTAAAAGTAATTTATTTGCCCGTTTAGATAAGAGTAAGGTCAACCCAGTCAGCAATCCTTAACTATAATGGTGATCATAAGTAATATAAAATGACACCTTGGTGACCATGAATAACAGGAAGTGCTAAAATCTGGGAATACAAAACAATCAGTTTGGTCTCCCTCGCTGGCACTTCACCTTGGCATAAAACACCCCTCATTATTTTGAATAGTGTTGATGAAAGAGGTAGAGAGCAGAAACAGAACAAAACTAAACCAACATAAATAAGATACATATAATAAAACAAATAACCACAGAAAACTAACAAAAGTCCAATCCTGCCTACCCGCACAGATATAATATAATTATTGATTGTTAGTCCTTAATATTTTGTAATGCAATTGTATCTGAGAACATGATATGCGCTAAGATATTTCAGAATGAAAAATAAATTATGTATTGATTGTTTAAGCCTAGGTGTAAAATCAGAGCAAAAACACTATGTTAGTAACCGTATTACTGCCTAGCAAATCTCTTTTGGGAATACTTCACGTCCTTCCATTGATGTCTACCCCTAAAAAAAAAACAAATTCAGCATTCATTTGGTCAGAATTTTTTTGCTATCCCCTGGCTAGATTGTGTCTGTGCATTGATTTGCTCTCATAGACATCTGACTCACATATGTGAGATTCCGTAAGCTTTAGGGGAACCGTAAAAAATTCGACCAAATTATACTATTGATGCTGCTATTTTAAGAACAATACTAATGATAATGGAAAATAAAATGTAAAACAAACAAACAAAAAAAAAAACAGCTTAATGCATTTTGCCGTATCTATGTAGAGAGAATCTATCTGAAAATAATAAAATAATGCATATGCTATAATGTAAATAAAAAAAAATATATGTAATAATATTAATCGAAAAAAATGTAATGATGTTGAAGAACATTGTGTTTGGTCAATTGCACTATATCTACCTGGTCATTTGATCTAATTGAAAAGTACTGTAGTTTGATTATAGGAAAATATGGATAAGGACGGAAAAGCTATTTGCGACTTACCGTTCTGAGATCTAGTGGTGGCGCTTTCATAAAGAGGGACGCCTTCTCCGACATTATTAAAGGCTTTTAGAGAAATGACATAATGGGAGCTTGGCTCTGCAGACAAAAAAAGAGAGAGCAAAAAAAACACATATTATTTTTAGATGGCAGACAGCATTAAATGTGAGATCCTGATAGCTTTCTGAGTACATGTGAAAGCTCCGCAAAGTATCAAAATACATCTTTCTATTTCCTGAAAAGCCTTATGTCTTCACGCAGCTCTGAAACAGATGGTTCAGTTCCAAAAGGATGGCTAAAAACATGAAATCAATAGTGATTAAACCGATACTGAATAATGCATTGCCTGCCTTACAGTAGATAAAGAAACGGGGGGGGAAATAAACATAAATCAAGGCATTATTTGACTAAAACCCACCACGCCATTAATCTTACGTAGGATTGCATTCGTTTCTGTTCCCTAGATGGGGTGGGATAAAATTGTTTAGAACAACACATAGATATAACTTCAGAAAATAAGTTAAGTTCACCCGATATATATTTATACATAGGAAAAAAACAAACATATTCTTTAAATAAGAATACTTTCTTGGCTACTCACGTAATGTATATATTTTAGTAATAGAACTGTTGTATGCTATACCAATACATTAATAAGTTATGTTTAACTGAAATATTACATCAAGTGTAGGCATTCATGTTTTAATGAAAGAATTCAATGAAGTACCTTATTGAGCCCTCTTTGCTCTGTATAGTTCTATAAGGGGGCAGACATGTTGTTTAGAATCTTGGGTCAGATTTTCCTTAGTTTGACCCAACATGTCTGCCCCCTAACAGAGCTATACTAGCAATACCAGCTCAGGTAAGGTACTTGAATTGTATTCTTTCATGGAAATATTTATATTTAAAATGCCTACACTTCCTGCAATCTTTCAATCAAACATAACATTTTTTGCCAACAGTTTTCCTTTAATCAGAGATACTTGTTCCAATTCCTTTTTAATGAGCAGGGCTATTTAGTATATTCAAATTGTGCAAGGTTAGGCTATGCGGATTTGAGATGGGAAGCAGCACGCAGGGCTCTTGACTAAGTTTTTTCTCCTTTAGGGCCAAAAGTAGTCAGAGATCAGAAATCAGAAATGTCTGCCCCCCACCCCCTCCTCCTGGATAGTTCATCCATTAATATGCCACTGATAATTTGCTCGTTAATAGCCACTGATAATTTGCTCATTAATAGCCACTTATAATTTTATCCTTAATAGACACTGATTATTTGCTCGTTAATAGCCACGGATACATTTTTTTGTTAATAGCCCACTGATAATTGGCTCATTAATATGTCCCTGATAATTTGCTCATTCATAGCTCATTGATAATTTGCTCTTTAATAGCCCACTGATAATTTGCTCGTTAATAGCCACTGATAATTTTCTCGTTAATAGCCACTGATAATTTGCTTGTTAATATGCCACTGATAATTTGCTCGTTAATAGCCACGGATACATTTTTTTGTTAATAGCCCACTGATAATTGGCTCATTAATAGCCCACTGATAATTGGCTCATTAATATGCCATTGATATTTTGCTCATTAATAGCCCACTGATGATTTGCATGTTAATAGCCACTGGGAAATAGAAAAGGTAGAATAAAGGGTGGACTGATATATAGGTGAACTGAAACTGAGTTAGCGACTTTGTGTTCATTTAGAGAGCTGAAGCTTATTATGGTAAGAGCGAACTTATATTGATGGTGGGAATTGCCCAGAATATGCCAATACCTAACCAGGAGAAGACAGAACTGAAATAAGGAAAGTGAGCAATGAAAAGATGCACTCTCAGAGCCCTCATTGCTCTGGAGTGTGTGTGTGTGTGGGGGGGGGGGGGGGGGGGGGAGATGAGACACAAGGTGTATTTTCACTAAACTATGGTGATTTTGCAAAAAAATCAAGGCAAAACAGTTTTGAGGCTTTGAGTAATACAGAGAAGGAACAAAAAAAAATAAGATCAACAAATAAGCAAAGCCTATAATTCTTTAAATTAATGCAACAGCACATGAGACTGAATTAAACCCATTGTGCCTCCTATAATATCATAATTAAGAGTTTTTAACCTGAATTAATATCACATTACATAATGTAACCTGTGTGACTGGGCTTCGTAACAAGCTTATTATAAGGCTATTTGCATAATTTCTGTACTTTACATACTGCGTGGGACTAGCAAACATCCTCTATATATTGGAGATTAAACACGTAAAATATATGTGAATAGACAAGTCTCATTTCCAGCACATTTATTGACAATGGGATGCTTCATGCAGGTCAAGCAACTGTCGTACCTTTTTTTACTGATCCTACGGTTAGTTGGTTCTATGGTCCCACCACCAAGAATACCATCCTATGGTCCCACCACCAGGAATACCCTTCTATGGTCCCACCACCAGGAATAGCACTCTATGATCCCACCACCAAGAATAACACTCTATGGTCCCACCACCAGGAATACCCTTCTATGGTCCCACCACCAAGAATAGCACTCTATGGTCCCACCACCAGAAATACCACTCTATGATCCCACCACCAAGAATAACACTCTATGGTGCCACCACCAGAAATGCCACTCTATTTTTCCCACCACCAGAAATACCACCCTATGATCCCACCACCAAGAATAACACTCTATGGTGCCACCACCAAGAATACCACTCTATGGTCCCACCACCAGGAATACCCTTCTATGGTCCCACCACCAAGAATAGCACTCTATGGTCCCACCACCAGGAATACCACTCGATGGCCCCATCACCAGAAATACCATTCTATGGTCCCACAACCAGGAGTACCACTCTATGGTCCCACCACCAGAAATACCATTCTATGGCTTAATTACCAGGAATGTCTTTGAGAAATTAGTTTTGAAAAAGGATAAACAGACATTTCTTTAAAAAATTTCTTTGAGCATGATAAATACAGTCATTTGATGGCCTGTTTGTTTGTAGTTGACATACTTTGATGTGTAAATGTATTTATAAGTTTTTCTATCTGGCTCAAATGGGTGCTATTCAATACCGCCATTATTGTCTCAGTGTCTTAATTTTTATGTACTTGTATTTTTCTCCAAAATAATGGCTTACAATCTATACTGAGGGGGGCACCATTTTTTTTTATTCTTGTCTCGAGCACAGAAAGCGCTAGCCGTAGCGCTGGCTGTGGAATCACCCACTCTCTGTTGAACGCATCTGCATCTGGTGCATGAAATGCAGAGGGGTGTGCACTCTGTGTGCTGAAACACAAGAAAGAGGGTCTTGGGGAGATAGGCAGTGCTGTTGCTATAGTAATATCAATAACCTACTTCCACTTTTTGTGTATTTTTGAGGATATGGGAAATGTTGAGGGAAAAAATGATCAGCCAAATCTATTTCATTACTTGATGCACCACTTATCAAAAAATATGTTTTGGGACACTTTAGGAACAATTGGGCCCTTAACTAGCGATATTTTTTTAAAGGGACACTAAACTTTATTTTTTACTTGTTGGCCCTGGTCTGGTCGGCGACTGGCTCTCTGCTACTGCAGCACACACCAGCCTCTAGTCGTGCTGTGTCTCAGCTGTATGGCACAGTAAATGCGGATATTGAAAACAAAAGTGGAAAATCGGAATGCAGGGTAAAAAAAAGCAGAAGGAATTTGGACATTATTTATTTGAAAATAGGCAAGTGTTCCTTTCACTGAGAATCCATCACTGTCCACAGCTTCAATATATTCCGCACAGCGATACATTAAATCCAGCAAATTACATTGACTTTGCTCCTGCGAACACCAGACTTGGACAACTGTTTAACTCATCGCTGGTGATATAGGATGGGATGATGAGAATCATATGCAATTTGCATTCTCTATACCCCTTGTTTTCAATCGCCACAGAATGAAAATTCATGACTAGGTGTCAAAAGCAATACATTTTGCATGTTCGGAGATACAAAGTAATATCTCTCTTCAGCCTGACTTTGTTCTACACCGATTGTAATTCACATGTCCTTTAATTTAGTAACTTTCTGGACTTTTTTTTTTTGTTCGGTAAGTTTCCGATTTACGGTGAGATATTAAAACAATCAGACGACTTCCTTTACATATCTGTTCAACTCCATCTTTTGGCTTTGGTGTCTCATGTTTATGACATCATTTGTGGTTTGATATGCAAATTAAATACCGGTCAATGAAAAAATTGTCTTTTTCATTTTGGGCCACAAGTGATGTCATAGACATTGCTAATACAACGTATAGATCATTAAATTGTATTCTCTACATTCACAGTTTAAACACTTTTGAATGGCGTTCCTTCATCGCATCATTCAAAAGCCATTTTAAATTAGGCAGCCGCTAATCAAACCACAGAACATTATAATACAAAAACAAGCCTGGTCCTTGTTTTGTCTCACTGGTCACCCACAGTTGTGTTCTGTAAGACTGGCCAAGAGTGGGGTACCTTAATTTAGTATAAAGCTGAACATTCAAAGTATAACAAGATGATGTCTACTTTAACATCTATGCCACCTCTTAGTGCTTGAAGTTTGAGTCCTGTGATGTTTATATTTTGTGTACTGATGCGACTAGGTTGAATTCGTGTTCTTATCGCATTATGGTTAGCCTGTGGGTTATAATATAAACAGTCCCCTAGACAAGTGTCGGGAAGTAAAACATAAATGGGTGGAGTCTCCACTTGTTATGTATAACGGCGATGTATACATTTGGATTTGCCCCTGCAGTATTTCTCCTGCATAGGACACCTCGCACTGTCATAGGAGATTGACTTTTTTGCCAGGTACAGGGAGTGCAGAATTATTAGGCAAATTAGTATTTTGATCACATCATCCTCTTTATGCATGTTGTCTTACTCCAAGCTGTATAGGCTCGAAAGCCTACTACCAATTAAGCATATTAGGTGATGTGCATCTCTGTAATGAGAAGGGGTGTGGTCTAATGACATCAAAACCCTATATCAGGTGTGCATAATTATTAGGCAACTTCCTTTCCTTTGGCAAAATGGGTCAAAAGAAGGACTTGACAGGCTCAGAAAAGTCAAAAATAGTGAGATATCTTGCAGAGGGATGCAGCACTCTTAAAATTGCAAAGCTTCTGAAGCGTGATCATCGAACAATCAAGCGTTTCATTCAAAATAGTCAACAGGGTCGCAAGAAGTGTGTGGAAAAACCAAGGCACAAAATAACTGCCCATGAACTGAGAAAAGTCAAGCGTGCAGCTGCCACGATGCCACTTGCCACCAGTTTGGCCATATTTCAGAGCTGCAACATCACTGGAGTGCCCAAAAGCACAAGGTGTGCAATACTCAGAGACATGGCCAAGGTAAGAAAGGCTGAAAGACGACCACCACTGAACAAGACACACAAGCTGAAACGTCAAGACTGGGCCAAGAAATATCTCAAGACTGATTTTTCTAAGGTTTTATGGACTGATGAAATGAGAGTGAGTCTTGATGGGCCAGATGGATGGGCCCGTGGCTGGATTGGTAAAGGGCAGAGAGCTCCAGTCCGACTCAGACGCCAGCAAGGTGGAGGTGGAGTACTGGTTTGGGCTGGTATCATCAAAGATGAGCTTGTGGGGCCTTTTTGGGTTGAGGATGGAGTCAAGCTCAACTCCCAGTCCTACTGCCAGTTCCTGGAAGACACCTTCTTCAAGCAGTGGTACAGGAAGAAGTCTGCATCCTTCAAGAAAAACATGATTTTCATGCAGGACAATGCTCCATCACACGCGTCCAAGTACTCCACAGCGTGGCTGGCAAGAAAGGGTATAAAAGAAGAAAATCTAATGACATGGCCTCCTTGTTCACCTGATCTGAACCCCATTGAGAACCTGTGGTCCATCATCAAATGTGAGATTTACAAGGAGAGAAAACAGTACACCTCTCTGAACAGTGTCTGGGAGGCTGTGGTTACTGCTGCACGCAATGTTGATGGTGAACAGATCAAAACACTGACAGAATCCATGGATGGTAATAGTAATAGTCACCTGCACACACAGATATCCCCCTAAAATAGCTAAAACTAAAAACAAACTAAAAACTACTTCCAAAAATATTCAGCTTTGATATTAATGAGTTTTTTGGGTTCATTGAGAACATGGTTGTTGTTCAATAATAAAATTAATCCTCAAAAATACAACTTGCCTAATAATTCTGCACTCCCTGTATATCTGGGGTTCTAAAGACACCTAAGCTTGAGTGGCTGCCCCATGCCGGGAGAAGCAAAGTGTTCATGTCAAGGTGAGCAAAAGGGTATAGAACATCGTTATCACTATGTCCATCAAATGTCCAACATGAACAGTGTTGTTGTCTCCCTCTGATCCTGTTGCAAGCCCCATGGAGCCCATGCCTTAATCCTGGAACCTATATCTCAACAGCTGTTCTTCTGTGACCCATGAAAAAGTTGACTAAATCTTTATCCGTACATGCTGTATCTCTACTTCCAACTACAATGCAATATTTGCATTTAATTGCTGTGGCATAATAAGAACTTTTTTTATTATTTTATGTTCTTATGAAAAAAAAAAACCCGAAACTCTGAATTCAATCTTCCGCACTTGCTCCAAATGATAGGTTAGCGGATTTGTCAGTGAAATGAAAACCTAATATTATATTTCATTATAATTATTTGTAATAATCAAAACATAATGAAAACGAAGGGCATCGGCAAAGGGCACATTCACCTTCATTGAGCTGGATACAGAACCATTTCACTGCTTTTGTCATAATAAAGCATGTCATTTTTTGGTTTTAAATCAGATAAATGGCAGAATGCACATGTTTATTCTCAGGAGAAATAGAAGTGAAGATATGTAATATCTTTCCGAAACGTCGCTATAAAGGCTGAGGAATAAGCGGGATAGAGATTAATTAGTCACCAGGCTCTAAATCTAATTCCAATTATGCCTAGTCCCCCCCCCCCCCCCCCCCAACAATGTGTTAGAAACATTACATAAGCATGGATACGTCAAAGCCAGACTCTTGCAACACTCATTTGCATTTTAATGATCTCTCCTATGCAGGGATAAGTGATGGTTACATTTTCCAGCACTTCATTTTAATGATTCTCACCCATAACGCTAACTGAATGACAACATGGCTTCAAAAGAAAGATTGTATATTTATACTGAATGAAGACATGGGGGTTTGATTTTGTTTTCATTCAAATTATTAGAAAAATCCTATTATTTAGCAGTTTTAGAAAACAATTAAGGGATTAATACACATTAGAAGTGTATGTAGAGATTCAAGATAAACAGCAAATTGTGTTTGCAGAATTACAAGCAAATGCCTTGGTTTAATTGCTTTTGTTGACTTATGACTAGGGTTTCCCGCCATTTTCCCCCCAAAAGCAATACCGGCCAAGCTATTGCCTCCATAAACTTAACAATGGCAAGACACATTTTTACAAGCCTGCTGCCAAAATACCAGTTGGAATGCAATCCTATTCTTTTGAGGTCTCCTCATGGCATGCTTTGCGTGGGACAGTCTCAATTTTGGGAGACAATCACGTTTTTTGGGACTGAGGTAGAACTCAGCAGGACTTTCAACCACCAAAAAAATCCTCCAAAAACTAGGACACTGGAGACTGATTACAGTACATGCATTTTGGAGTTACAGCCAGTAGTGTACCTTCCACAAGGCAAACAAGGCACTCGCCTAGGGTGCACCTTGCCAGAGGGTGGAACTTTGCCAGAGGGTGTTAAAGCACAATTCTGGTGATTCAAACATTTTCACTCCCTCCCCCACTGTTCAGCAAGCTTTAGCTCCTTCCAATTAAGCAGGGTGATGGGGGCATGTAATGGACATGGTGGGGGTATGTAATGAGGGTGATGGTGACATGTAATGGGGGATGATGGGGCATGTCGTGGGTGTGCAACGTGGGTGATGAGGCATGTCGTGGGTGTGCAACGTGGGTGATGAGGCATGTCGTGGGTGTGCAACGTGGGTGATGGGGCATGTCGTGTGTGTGCACCGTGGGTGATGAGGCATGTTGTGAGTGTGCAATGTGGGTGATGGGGCATCTCGTGGGTGTGCAACGTGGGTGATGGGGCATGTCGTAGGTATGAAACGTGGGTGGGAGGGTGCCCACATTTTGTCAGCCTAGGGCAGCACACAACCAAGATACACCACTGGTTACAGCACCTGCTGGGCATGCGGCGGTAGCCCTGGAATTTGAACGCCCAAACTCCACAGACCCAACATCCCGATATGCTGGGGACAAGAGTATTGTATGCAAATAAATGAATACAATAGAGAACAATTTGCATTTCAAGCCACACAGTGATGTCATAGAGGAGACTACACTGACACAACGAAAATTAAACTATTTCCTCTTAACCCATGCATTTATTTGCAATGATGCTAACACAATGTAGAGAATGCTTTACATCTTCACTTTAAATGTATGTTTGGTGACTGAGCGCCTTTAAATAGTGTTGTTCATAGAAATAAGGGTTTTTAAATTTGCTATTTTTGTTTTTGTTTTAAATGCTCACATTTATTGGTGTGATTTCTTACAGCAAACTAATGACCTCTGTAGAGTGGCATGTTCAGTAATGTCCGCCGGCCAACAGCGAGCATTATTTCTCTGTTGTGGAACTTTTTGACAGCTAATAATGAGAGCCGTGGGGTTTCTGAAATCTATTTATTGGAGCTGTCAGTCCAAGTCCAGGCGTGGAGAAGTGTGACATCACATCCATAGAGTGGAGACAGAGGTGAGGACCAGAGTCGGTCTTGATGGAGTGCTGTCAGGAAGAGATACCACAGAGAGCGGAGTGAGTAATTACAGACTTCTCTGCTCCCTGGAAGAGGGCAAGTCCTGCTAAGCCCATGTCCATTATAAAGCTACTTTAAACGTTCCCCTTACGCTCCATTTTATTGCTGACTAGAGCCGGTTCAACTTGCAGTGTTATAAATACACTGTACATTTTCTAACAACCATCTGTTAGAAAATATGTCACTCTTTCCTCTGGATTACAAATTGCCAACAATATGCCTCCAACCTCCAACAATATGCCTCCTTTCCAGCATACACCTAATAGCTGCAGTGTTCTGTGCTAGCTGTTTATCAAGAGGCCCAAACTGTTTCATTATATATGGTCACAGGATTAAATGAAGGACTCTGTCACCTTTGCATTGATGATAGAAACATAGACTGTGTCACCGGCAGATAAGACCCATCTAGTCTACCCAATCTTATTAGTCCCCAGTTCCCTATCTTATATCTAGGATAGCCTTGTGCCTATCCCACTCATGCTTAAACTCCTTCACTGTATTAACCTCTACCACTTCTACTGGAAGGCTATTCCATGCATCCACTACCCTCTCAGTAAAGTAATACTTCCAGATATTACTTTTAAATCGTTGCCCCTCTAAATTTAGACTATGTCCTCTAGTTGTGGTAGATATGTGATCTATACACTGTACTAGCAGAACTACAAGCAAAGGCGTGGTTTCAGCATGTTAAACGTGTCTGTAGTGTCGCCTACTTATGACATTCCTGTGTGGTAAGGGTGCCACCCAGCCGGTATGTTACCGGCATTCTGGCAAAAGATTGTCCTGAGGTACATGATACGTCTATGGTGTTAATAACATGGCCGGTGTTTTTATGAATTAAAGGCGGCAACCCTAATGTATGGCTTGACATGCAAATTAAACATTTAAGTTGAAAGTAGTTAATTTGCATATCAAGACGAAAGGTGATGTCATGCACACACACACACACACACAAACACACACACACATGTTTGTGTTAAATCAATGCATTTGCTTGCAATTCTGCTAACACAATGAATAGAGTATTATCAGTATTGGGTCCCTTTAAAGAAAGCAAAAACCATAATGCTGCCTAAGATAGTCCTAATGCTGTCTGGGATAGTCCTAATGCTGCCTAAGATAGTCCTAATGCTGTCTGGGATAGTCCTAATGCTGCCTAAGATAGTCCGAATGCTGCCTAAGATAGACCTAATGCTGTCTGGGATAGTCCTAATGCTGCCTAAGATAGTCCTAATGCTGCCTAAGATAGTCCTAATGCTGTCTGGGATAGTCCTAATGCTGTCTGGGATAGTCCTAATGCTGTCTGGGATAGTCATAATGCTGTCTGGGATAGTCATACTGCTGTCTGGGATATTCCTAATGCTGTCTGGGATAGTCATAATGCTGTCTGGGATAGTCCTAATGCTGCCTAAGATAGTCCTAATGCTGTCTGGGATAGTCATAATGCTGTCTAAGATAGTCCTAATGCTGTCTGGGATAGTCCTAATGCTGTCTGGGATAGTCTTAATGCTGTCTAGGATAGTCCTAATGCTGCCTAAGATAGTCCTAATGCTGCCTAAGATAGTCCTAATGCTGTCTAGGATAGTCCTAATGCTGCTTAAGATAGTCCTAATGCTGTCTAGGATAGTCCTAATGCTGCCTAAGATAGTCCTAATGCTGCCTAAGATAGTCCTAATGCTGCCTAAGATAGTCTTAATGCTGTCTAGGATAGTCATAATGCTGTCTGGGATAGTCCTAATGCTGTCTGGATAGTCCTAATGCTGCCTAAGATAGTCCTAATGCTGTCTGGGATAGTCCTAATGCTGTCTGGGATAGTCCTAATGCTGCCTAAGATAGTCCTAATGCTGTCTGGGATAGTCCTAATGCTGCCTAAGATAGTCCTAATGCTGTCTGGATAGTCCTAATGCTGTATAGGATAGTCCTAATGCTGTCTGGGATAGTCCTAATGCTGCCTAAGATAGTCCTAATGCTGCCTAAGATAGTCCTAATGCAGTCTGGGATAGTCCTAATGCTGCCAAAGATAGTCCTAATGCTGTCTGGGATAGTCCTAATGCTGCCTAAGATAGTCCTAATGCTGTCTGGATAGTCCTAATGCTGCCTAAGATAGTCCTAATGCTGTCTAGGATAGTCCTAATGCTGCCTAAGATAGTCCTAATGCTGCCTAAGATAGTCCTAATGCTGTCTGGATAGTCCTAATGCTGTCTGGGATAGTCCTAATGCTGCCTAAGATAGTCCTAATGCTGTCTGGGATAGTCATAATGCTGCCTAAGATAGTCCTAATGCTGTCTGGATAGTCCCAATGCTGTCTGGGATAGTCCTAATGCTGCCTAAGATAGTCCTAATGCTGTCTAAGATAGTCCTAATGCTGTCTAAGATAGTCCTAATGCTGTCTAGGATAGTCCTAATGCTGTCTGGGATAGTCCTAATGCTGTCTGGGATAGTCATAATGTGGTCTGGGATAGTCCTAATGCTGCCTAAGATAGTCCTAATGCTGTCTAGGATAGTCCTAATGCTGTCTGGGATAGTCCTAATGTGGTCTGGGATAGTCCTAATGCTGTCTAGGATAGTCCTAATGCTGTCTGGGATAGTCCTAATGCTGTCTAGGATAGTCATACTGCTGTCTGGGATAGTCCTAATGCTGCATGTGATAATCATAATGCTGCATGTGATAATCATAATGCTGTCTAGGATAGTCCTAATGCTGCATGTGATAATCATAATGCTGTCTGGGATAGTCCCAATGCTGTCTGGGATAGTCCTAATGCTGCCTAAGATAGTCCTAATGCTGTCTAGGATAGTCCTAATGCTGTATAGGATAGTCCTAATGCTGTCTGGGATAGTCCTAATGCTGTCTGGGATAGTCATACTGCTGTCTGGGATAGTCCTAATGCTGTCTGGGATAGTCATACTGCTGTCTGGGATAGTCCTAATGCTGTCTGGGATAGTCATACTGCTGTCTGGGATAGTCCTAATGCTGTCTGGGATAGTCATACTGCTGTCTGGGATAGTCCTAATGCTGTCTGGGATAGTCCTAATGCTGTCTGGGATAGTCCTAATGCTGTCTGGGATAGTCCTAATGCTGTCTGGGATATTCATACTGCTGTCTGGGATAGTCCTAATGCTGTCTGGGATAGTCCTAATGCTGTCTGGGATAGTCCTAATGCTGTCTGGGATAGTCATACTGCTGTCTGGGATAGTCCTAATGCTGTCTGGGATAGTCATAATGCTGTCTGGGATAGTCCTAATGCTGTCTAGGATAGTCATAATGCTGCCTGTGATAATCATAATGCTGTCTAGGATAGTCATAATGCAGTCTGGGATAGTCCTAATGCTGCGTGGGATAGTCCTAATGCTGTCTAGGATAGTCCTAATGCTGCATGTGATAATCATAATGCTGTCTGGGATAGTCCTAATGCTGTCTGGGATAGTCATAATGCAGTCTGGGATAGTCATAATGCTGTATAGGATAGTCATAATGCAGTCTGGGATAGTCATAATGCTGTCTGGGATAGACCTAATGCTGTCTGGGATAGTCCTAATGTGGTCTGGGATAGTCCTAATGCAGTCTGGGATAGTCATAATGCTGTCTGGGATAGTCCTAATGCTGTCTGGGATAGACCTAATGCTGTCTGGGATAGACCTAATGCTGTCTAGGATAGTCCTAATGCTGTCTAGGATAGTCCTAATGCTGTCTAGGATAGTCCTAATGCTGTCTGGGATAGACCTAATGCTGTCTAGGATAGTCCTAATGCTGTCTAGGATAGTCCTAATGCTGTCTGGGATAGACCTAATGCTGTCTGGGATAGTCCTAATGCTGTCTGGGATAGTCCTAATGCTGTCTGGGATAGTCCTAATGTGGTCTGGGATAGTCCTAATGCTGTCTGGGATAGTCCTAATGCTGTCTGGGATAGTCCTAATGCTGTCTAGGATAGTCCTAATGCTGTCTGGGATAGTCCTAATGCTGTCTGGGATAGTCCTAATGCTGTCTAGGATAGTCCTAATGCTGTCTAGGATAGTCCTAATGCTGTCTAGGATAGTCATACTGCTGTCTGGGATAGTCCTAATGCTGTCTGGGATAGTCCTAATGCTGTCTAGGATAGTCATACTGCTGTCTGGGATAGTCCTAATGCTGCATGTGATAGTCATAATGCTGTCTGGGATAGTCCTAATGCTGTCTGGGATAGTCCTAATGCTGTCTGGGATAGTCATAATGTGGTCTGGGATAGTCCTAATGCTGTCTGGGATAGTCCTAATGCTGTCTGGGATAGTCCTAATGCTGTCTGGGATAGTCCTAATGCTGTCTGGGATAGTCATACTGCTGTCTAAGATAGTCCTAATGCTGCATGTGATAATCATAATGCTGTCTAGGATAGTCATAATGCTGTCTGGGATAGTCCTAATGCTGTCTGGGATAGTCCTAATGCTGTCTGGGATAGTCATAATGTGGTCTGGGATAGTCATAATGTGGTCTGGGATAGTCCTAATGCTGTCTGGGATAGTCATAATGCTGTCTGGGATAGTCCTAATGCTGTCTGGGATAGTCCTAATGCTGTCTGGGATAGTCATAATGTGGTCTGGGATAGTCCTAATGCTGTCTGGGATAGTCCTAATGCTGTCTGGGATAGTCATAATGCTGTCTGGGATAGTCCTAATGCTGTCTGGGATAGTCATAATGTGGTCTGGGATAGTCATAATGCTGTATAGGATAGTCCTAATGCTGTCTGGGATAGTCCTAATGCTGTCTGGGATAGTCCTAATGCTGTCTAGGATAGTCCTAATGCTATATGGGATAGTCCTAATGCTGTCTAGGATAGTCCTAATGCTGTCTGGGATAGTCCTAATGCTGTCTGGGATAGTCATAATGTGGTCTGGGATAGTCCTAATGCTGTCTGGGATAGTCATAATGTGGTCTGGGATAGTCCTAATGCTGTCTGGGATAGTCCTAATGTGGTCTGGGATAGTCCTAATGCTGTCTGGGATAGTCCTAATGCTGTCTGGGATAGTCATAATGTGGTCTGGGATAGTCCTAATGCTGTCTGGGATAGTCCTAATGCTGTCTAGGATAGTCCTAATGCTGTCTGGGATAGTCCTAATGCTGTCTAGGATAGTCATACTGCTGTCTGGGATAGTCCTAATGCTGCATGTGATAATCATAATGCTGTCTAGGATAGTCATAATGCAGTCTGGGATAGTCATAATGCTGTCTGGGATAGTCCTAATGCTGTCTAGGATAGTCCTAATGCTGTCTGGGATAGTCCTAATGCTGTCTAGGATAGTCATACTGCTGTCTGGGATAGTCCTAATGCTGCATGTGATAATCATAATGCTGTCTAGGATAGTCATAATGCAGTCTGGGATAGTCATAATGCTGTCTGGGATAGTCCTAATGCTGTCTAGGATAGTCATAATGCTGCCTGTGATAATCATAATGCTGTCTAGGATAGTCATAATGCAGTCTGGGATAGTCCTAATGCTGCGTGGGATAGTCCTAATGCTGTCTAGGATAGTCATAATGCTGCGTGTGATAATCATAATTCTGTACTGATAGTCAGTATAACAGTTGCTTGGCCCCTACTTCGACCGAGTGGGATGGATGCTATAGACTGAGAGATGACTATCATATAATCCCTCCCACTTGTCAGTCACCCAAACACTCCCAAGGGAGCTTGAATGACAAAATATGTAATCCTGGGTGAAATTCAAAGAGGGGAACAGTTCTGCAAACTACAGAAGAAAAACATTAAAAACAAGAATAAGATAGTTTGACACACAGTACTACACATGGATATATGTATTTACAAATGTGCAAAACATGTCTATATGGAACAGCAGCTGGTGGAGGGATTAGTAGTACAGGGACACTTTGTGAAAACACATAGCCTTGATGCTTGTGTGGCTCACGATGAATTGTAAACATTAAATAACTAATGATTCTACAAATATACAAAGCATATGGTCATGGTAGCCATCAGACATTCCCCAGACTCCAAGAGGGGTATTCATTGATTTTTTTATGAGGTCTGGGGCATTTGAGCAGACTGTGTGGGGGTATTTTTATATTTATTATGGGAGTTAGACATAGACAACCATATGGAGTTGCCATCTTCAACTCTGCTTTTCCTAGAAGATACAACTGTTGGTTTACCAAATACAGGGTACACATAGAAAACATGGCTTATAATGGTATGCATGAATCTCTACAAATAGCATCTTTTAACTATTTGGGGATAGATGCTTTCATCTCAAGAGCTGTCACAATCTGTGAATGTTAGAATCTGCAGGATAATTTAGGTGGGATTGTTTTGTTCTGATAGTTTGAACAGTGGTCCTAATTGCAGACAGAAAATTAAGTTTGATGCGTCTAGTAGTGTCTAACATGTATATTGCGCGTCTTTTTTCGTGCTTACACTGCAAGATGTTTTGCAAGTCTGTAGAATCAATCCCATATTTAACTGAAAGCTAAATTGCCACTTCTTGAGAATGAGAGAGGCGTATGCAAAGAGGGCTCCTATTTTGACTTGGTAAGCAAGGTATTTGCATAGAGTGCTACTCCTGTAATTATGTTGGATGCTAATCAGGTGAGGCATAAAGAACACCTCGAAATTCCATTAAAAAAAATAAAAAAATGCTGAAAAAATAAACAACATCAAATAATGAGATTCATCCTGCTATTCACTTGTCAGTCAATCAGACCCACACATGTGACTGATGTAGCAGTGTGTTAATTTGGTCATACAACCCGTGTAGCATCTTATGCCAGAATACGGCAATTTGTAGGTGAGAGGATATTCTTTCGACGTGTCTCTTCCACTCTCCGAATTGATAATGATCACACAGCAGTGGGTGGTATCGCAATAAATATCTGGCCTTTACCTATGATGTCATCTATCTATAATAATAACCATCAAAACAGGAGGGAGAGGAACAGAGTAGCAAGACACTATGTCTGTTGCTGATCGCTGCATGCGGACAAATTGTTATTCTGGCATACGCTGGCAATCGCTAGATCGAGGGAGTGCTTCTGACAAAGCTCTGGTACCGCACTATACAAATTTCACCGTTGTTCCCTGCGACCCATCCGCCCGACTCCTGGTTATGTTTATTGTACCCGTATTACAAAGGAAATTCAGCCTTCATTGCAGGAATGCAAAGTGATAAAAATGCCATGGTGATATTTTTCTTATTTTATCACCTCCATGATGAAAGAGCACTTTCTATCCTAAGCTGTATAACTTTTCAATAACATGACTTAGGATGTTTCAAACTCTGATACTGAAAGAGCATATGGAATGCTCTCTCGCTGTTCTATCCCAAACGATGGAACTTACTGGGTGCAGAGGGAGGAAGAGGCCTCAGATGTACTATATTTGGGGTTGTTACGATTATCTGTGGCGGTGCTCTGTACTACAACTCTTAATGGCTTGCTGGGAAATATGGCATCTGTTGTCCATCAGCAGATGAACGGTGACAGTTGAAAGCTTACACTTGAGGTCATGTAGGTGGTTATATATAAAAGTTTCTGCACAATAAATTGACACAATGTAAAAATAAAAAAATCTGCAATTACCATTTATTCTGTATGATGGAGACATTTTTTTTTTACATTTACACAAACTTTAGTGTGCAGGAATAAGACCTACTTCAGACAGTTTCGGTGACCCTAATCAAGCTCTGAAAAACATCTTTGTTTTATTGGGTTATAATGGCACAGAATGCTGGAGCAACTCAGCGGTTCGGGGTATGGCCCACAGGGTACAGAGTCCCACCTGATGCACATGGCCACATGCAGATAGTGCAAGTATAAGTCACTAAAAGCACATTCTTTATTAATAAGTCCCTATGACTTGTGATCAGGTTTGTCTAACTGGCATAAAACTGGTGGACAATGGTAAGAAAAAAATATGTTCTGTTTAATTGAAATATTGTATAAAATGTTGGCATTTTAAATAGAAATGTTATTGAGGACTCCTTGCTTGTATGGTTGTATCAGGGGGCAGACATCTTGTTTAGAATCTTGGGATAGATGAAGAAAGATCTGACCCATCTGACCGAAGATGTCCGCCACGTGATAGTACCATGCAAGCAATAAGGGCACAGTAAAGTACGTTATTAATATTCTTTCATTAAAGCGTTTCTATTTAAAACTCCTACATTTGATTTAATCTTTTAGTTAAACAGAACGTCATTTTTTCTCGACAGTTGTCATAAGCACTTTGAAAATAATTTTGAACAGATGTAACTCTATTTAACTGACAACTTTCTGCATTCAGCCATCTTTATCTGATAAGCGATGTCCATTGACATATGGGTCTATTCACAGAAATTCGAGAATGGCTCGAGGAGGTCGACTTGGGAGGTCGACTCTCATTTTGAGACTAAGTCAAATATGGCACTCGGGTTAGAATCTTCCCCATTGAAAGTAATGGGAGGCGAAATGATCACAGATATTTTTGAGTCTAAGAAAAACTTGGGTGAATGAAAGTCAACCTCCATAGTCTACCTCCTTGAACTTTTTCTTAAATTTTAGTGAATACACCCAACGGATCTTTGTTTACACAGAGACACGAGTACAGACGAGAGGAAAAATCAGAAATACTAAGTGTGGCTACATATGTACAGGACCCTTTGGTCATTAATTCCACTTCAGTTGAGATAATTTTGAAAGCCTTTCTGTGAGTTTCTTTACTGGAGCAGTAAATATAAATGGCTTAGAAACCAGTGTTTTATAGCCCCGAAAGAATATCTTATGGGGTCAACTATTTAATAAGAGCATCCTAGAAAGACCAGAACTTATTGATGGATACAAAACATTGTATACAAAAAAAGGGGGTAAACTAGCGTCTAAGGCAAGAAGATGGGCGGCTACGAGCTTATGTTGCAGTGGAAGATCTACTAAGATGTACAAGATCAAAGACATTTCAGTCTGGCTAAGAAGAAGGGTTATCACTAACCAACATTCCCTGTAACACAGTGTATAAAATTATATAAAAATACTAAATTAATACATATGTATGATTGTTATAAAAAAAATGCAGTGAACGATCATGCAAAATATAAATTAACTCTGGAGGAAGCCAGTCTGAATGCTTGAAATCATTTCATTAGACATCATCAGTGTTTCCACTTGATGTAGGATAATGATAGGCTTGATAAAGAGATGGGTCAGCCGTTTGAAACAAATGTGCTTTATATGAAATGCAGAGGAATTGGAGAATATTCCTGGATTTCATGCGGAAAGGACTGCATCCAACATAACACCAGCGAATGCCTGGCGCACATTGTGCCGGTACGGAGGCAATACAGCAGTCACGCCTCTATTATGGCACAGTCTTACCATAAACAAAGGCTTATTTTATCTACATCAGCATGTATGTTTAGAGAACATTCATAGAATAAAACAGAGATTGATGTGTTTCTAAATTATTAATTTGGGGTGAGCCAGACCATGTAGTGCATTTTGGAGTTTGTACTTATATTCCCCTATCCCCTTCCATTTTGTTTCTGTTCCCATCAACAACAACCACAAAAAAAAAAAAAAAAATAACATAATATAACAAACTGAATGCATGGTATTTCCAGTAGATATATACAAATCTTTTTTATATATATAAATAGAATTTTGAATATAACGTGTATTTAGATTAGTACTGGGCTTTTTAGCTGTAAATTACATTCTATGCAAATATAATGGCATAATGCTTGCAGATATATACCTTTAATAACAATGTATTTAACATGTTATAGGACAACTGTAGCGAAAAAAATACTTTATACTTAATTAAAAGTTTGTATCACGTGTAGATGATTTATAGATAAAATTCTTTAGTGAAAGAATACAAATGAAGTGGCTTATTGAGCCTTCTTTACTCCATACAGTTCTTTCAGCGGCAGGCATGTTGTTTAGAATCTTGGGTCAGATCTTCACTCACCTCTGTTAAGATGGACAAAGATCTGACCAAAGATTCTAAACAAAATGTCTGCCTCCTGGTAGAGCTCTATGGAGTAAATATGGCTCAAAAAGGTGCTTTATTTCTATTCTTTCAATAAAGCATTTCTATTTAAAATGCCTACACTAGATTCCATCTTTCAATTAAACAGAAATTCATTTATTACTACAGTTGTCCTTTAATGGCACAACCCACTTGCTCAGCAGGGTTAGAAGCGTTGAAGCTTTGTAAATACCAGGCTTAAAACAGGCGCTTACCTAGACTTTCTATTGAGTAATACCGCTGCTTGTTGTCCACCCGTACGGTTTCTGCGTAAGGGCTCCCAACTCCATATCCGATGATATATCCTCGGACCACAATGTTTGGATTCAGAGGTGGAGTCCAACTCATGATAATGCTGGTTGACAGTGGCCTCACGTGCAGAGAACTAGGCTGGTCCGGGACCTGGGATTCTGTGAGCCAAATAAGAAGGCAATTAATATTATATATTAATCGTATCAGCCCGATGCATTGCTAAAGAGGAGTTTTATCATATACCGAATGTACAAGTTGATTTAGAAATACATAACCCATGTATTGGGCTTTAGAGTGTTGGGTTACACAGGAGCAAGACAGACACATCTTAGGAGTTTCACACTGCATGAATGCCATGATTAATTTAAAAAAAAAGAAAGGGATTATGGGTTACCAACTGGAATATCCATTTATTTAATTTATGCTACCCAAGAAGCTTGAAGAAGATCTCCTTTGAAACACAAAAGAACCAACGATTTACCATAATTAATAATCTCTTAATAACAATTTTGGAGCTTAATCACACAATAAAACAGAGGTTGCTTTCTTCATAAATTATTAATTTGTGGCAAGCGAGACAATGTACTGTCTGCATTTTAGAGTCTGTACTTATAATTCCTTCTCCCCTTCCATTCTTTTTCCTGTTCCCCTCAAACACACACACAAAAAAAAACTATATATATATATATATATATATATATATATATATATATATATATATAATATAAGAATGCATAGAATTGCCATTAGATATAGAATAAATAAATCCAGTGCAGCATGCAACATGTATATCCAGGAATCTCCTAGTATATAACGTAGTTGAATGCTTTATTAACACACTTGGTTGATTTCTCATACACGTGTGCTTCTTTCTTCGGCTGACGACACGTGGAGCTTTAGAACAAAGACTCTGGCAGTCCATGTATCATTGAACTACATCTCTTACTGTCCTCTGACATCTCTAATGGATTACAGACTAACCTCATTTAAAAAAAAGTCTACCACGCCCATAGTGCATTTTTGAAGTCCACCACTATTGCTCTATGTTCTTTTTTGTTACACACTTGCCACTCTGTATTAGCTCGGAATTATCAACCAGCAAATAAACAAATAATGTTTTAAGGAGCTAAAAAAAATTGCAATCACACATCATTTAGCAGAAGGAATAATCAAATACTGGATGTTCTAATGAGGTACACGTTTTTTTTTTCCAAGTCACACATGAAATGCTTCACACACAAACATGTCTGTGTTATTTGAGGATGTAAACCACACTGTAACCATGCAATGATTGATGATGATGACCATCAAGATGAGATAGCTCTGTTGCATTCCTGTTACCGTATTTCCACAAATAACTTAACTCATGTTCTACAAGAGCAAAAACACAAAGCAGAATGTCTTTAATTGGTGTTTAATTGAAATAATGGGAATCGGGCTACCACATTGGAAGTACCTTTAAGTGAATTGCACGCCAGCTTGTCTCTTTGAGAGCAGAAGAGACATTCTAACATGAACCAATTTAAGAAACTCTCAGTACAGTAGCAATGGTAAATGGAAAAACAAAAATAAACATATATATAATTATATATATATATATATATATATATGTGTGTTTTCCTAACCAATTAAAGAGATGCTGGTAGAAATGTGAAGCATTCCCAAAAGAAATATTGGACATCTTTACTAAAACCACATACGTTTCAATATCAGGATTCTAGTTAAAGGAAAATAAATATAAGGCATACAATATATTGCTAGATCCTTTCTGTGCCTCCTCTATGCTTTATCTATAGATCTCTTTTTGACCAGTTTTACTTGGTATGTTGGACAGAATGAGCCGTGTGCCAAACATGATGTTGAGATGCAAAACTCTACTTGATTTAACCAAGCATTGTGGTAACTAATGGCTGACAATATTCAAAATATAATCATAAAATAAAAAAATCATTGAATTTCCTAAAGTAATGATATCCCCCAGAACTAGGTGCTCACATTTGGGGGTATAACTGTTTAACAGTAGATATGGCTAAGCCTTTGATAAATGACTTTGTTTTTTGTATTAATAACCCTTTATCAACTGGAGAAAAAATGCTGTAATGGAGAAATAACGGTTATATTTTATATATTGTCAGTAATCTCGAGACTGGTACATATGAACAAAGCAGAAACCAAGGATAACAAGATGGATGTCAGCAAACTCCATTTTGTGTCAGTTTTTGGACATCCTTACTCTGTGTCCCTGAGGCTAAAAGAAACTCTTTCCCTAACTCTGTTATCTGAAACCAAATATTTTACTGATAAGTTCATAGTATCACCGGAACAGATAAGGTGGCCATTGTTAGTGGAAGGTTTATTACTCTTATTAAGCCACATCTCGTGTTTAGGCAGACACAGCCGTTTCTATAAACATACATCTATTTACCCAACTATGTCATATCTAATCTCCAGAGATTATCTAAGATTCTCATTCTTAAAGTCTAAGCTAGAATACATACATTGTCATTTACCGAGCAGATTAAGAAATAGCCACCTTGAGTAGTTATATGATTTAGTAATATTCCCTTACCTAAGCAGAGTATATGCTGATAATTTGTTGGTAATTATGGTGTACTATCATTAACCATTTTAAATACTAATCATTATCAATGTAAGTTGTATCTAAATAAAATGCATGGCCATTTTATGGTCAGAAATGTAATTGCATAGTAAATAATACTACATGAATGTTGATACAGCTACAGAGCTGCATAATTAATGTTTTATTTTATTCACCTCTGTTATAAGTCATACATGCGAATTATGATTAACATCTATCGATATTGTATTTTGTTGTTACGATATTTTGCTTATCATTTGATCTTGATTTTATATTCAATACATTAATTATTGTTTTATTAATAATTGTTGCATTGTATTTACTTTTGTAAAAATGTCATCCAAACTCTCTATATACATAACAAATTCTTGATATGGGTATTTTCGGTCGGACCCATATATATGAATCATCAATTTTTCATATTTTTAATGATTCATAATTAATAACCCGTATGCATATTTTTATGGTTATTAGTATCCGACAATATAAATATATATTTGTTTTGTTTTTGTTTTACATGAATAACTATGAATCTTCCCTAACTGAAGATGTTGATACAACTATCCCAAATGCTAGACTCAAGCTGCTTTTTCCTGCACAGTTCAGTGGCCACAAATGTCCATAACCCTTGGGGAAATTTAAGTCACATATATTATTTACCAACCCCTGATGCAATAACTAGGTGCAGACAGGTTAAAGCACGAGTAACTTTAAGATTGAACAATATAAAGCATCCCTTGGCTGGTCTTTCTAGGATTCGTAGTTCTAACAATAATTTTAGGGCCAAATGAATTATGTAGAAGAAAAAATTAACTGCATTAAACCTCCCTGTAAGTGTTAAAATCAGATGCTGACTGTGAATCAGCAGGGACATTGCTCTGTGTTAACATCATAAATGTGAGGTTGGTGTGTAATATCTGTTTTTCCAGTTATGGATTTTCTCTCTTTTGCCCCATTTCTTGCATGTGCCAAAGTTCCAACTTCCGCCAGTGTCGTGTGAGGAGCCGCTTGGCTTGGCAGTGCCACTGGAGAATCAGGTAAGGGTCACAGATGGAGGTCCAAAATCTGCACTCCCCTGTGTAAATGGAACTGTTTGGGGTTACACTGTTTGGGGGTATCTTTCTCTCTCTACCCCTACAGTACTACTCCTGGCTCATTGTCAACCTTAAAGGGACTTAGTCAAGGAAACATTATTTAAACTGTGAATGGAGATAATAAAAAAATATCTCTCTCTATATATATATTGTGTTAGCAGAATTGCAATGAGTTTGATACATTGAGAGAAAAAAAAAATGTCTATCTGTGGTGGCAAGCAAATTGCTAATTTCCCACTGAAAAGTTGTTAATTTGCATATCAAGCCACAGGTGATGTCATAAACAGGAGACCCCAAACACACATTCAAACACATTTTTCTGTTAATTTAGGTAGTTTTTACTAACACGGTTTATAGGTATTTTTGTGTATTCTTTACATTCACAGAAAAAGCAGTGTTTAGGTGATGGTGTCCCTTTAACATTTGCTTGGTTGGTTTTTTTTATTATTTTTTTTATAACTCTTGAAGAGTATTTTGGCTCTAGACTCATATTTTTTGTTTCTGCTGAACACTAGCTTTCTGTTGTCCCATAATAAAATGGACGGGCTCCTACAGTGTGGGCTTTTTCTTTACTAGTATCATCAAAAAAATAATAATCTCTCTGGCTGTGAAGTGGTTAAAGAGCTGGGAAGGAAGGGTGTGAGTGTATTATTCAGAGACATATTTCATATGTGTAGATACTTTATAGGTCATCACTTGGGAATATGAACTAAAACATTCTACGTGTAGTCTGCAAGATTCCAAACAAAGAAACTTTACATATTAACTCTTCGCATCCCCAAGTGGGCGCACGCCGCACTGCCTTCGAGAAATGCGTTTCCCCAGCTCTGCGGTAAAGAAAGCGTTAAGACGGATATAGGCTGTAGGCATTTTATGACGCAGGAGCTTGAAACTCAGAATAAATATTTTAAAACTTCCCAGATGTCAACAGGCACATGGGAGCCTTGTAGGGAGCCTCGCAGGGAGCCTCGTAGGGAGCCTTGACTCAGCAGTGGCGTTTGGCTTTCTAATCAATTTAACAAAACACACTAATTAAAAGGAGAATCCGCAGGGACCTTGAGTCGCTTCCCCGGCCTACTGTTTATTTCATTGATGCTTATTTCAGCCAGACATATAGCGACGGCAATAGAAAGAATGGAAAAGCCAGCTAACGGTAAACAGAAGGCAGTTAACAATCTGTCAAGTAACAATATATATCCTGCTAATTCACTTGGAATACTCAGTATTTAACAGGTTAATGGCATTCTATATCATATTATTACACGTGTCTTGTAGGCTGTCAAGTATTGTAACTTGGTAATTTTTTCCTATTACACCCAGTGCTGAACCTTGGAGATGGGGATTATTACTGCCATATTCAGATTATTACTGCTGCACATAGATTATTTTCCATGCATTGTCTGTTTTCGGATCTTGGAATTTTAGACACAGCTGCATTGTGTCTAGCTGTTTATTTGGCCCCTTTTCAGAGGGGTAGATTATATACATGACCCCCATTGTGTGACACAATTCCTGCATCACAGTAGACGGTAGTTCTATAAAGCACCTCCCCACTGAGAAAAATTTGAGTATTTATCCCCGGTCACTAATATGTCTACCAATAAGCGAATATAAATAAATGTTGAGCTTACCGTCTAGGTCATTTTCGGGTGTCTCGGCATTGTACCAGTCTGAAGCGGGTCCTGTACCATTTACCGTCATTGCAGAGACTTGAAAACTGTACTGACTTCCTTTTTCGAGTCCTGTAAAACATCAACGTACAGTGATATTGTATCAGATACTGAAACTCACATACTCAGCACAACTTAGTCATTCATGTTATATTTAATCTCTTTTGGTTACTCTTACAGACAGTAACACTATTCCTGTGCCATTAATTCCGACTTCCATAATCTATCGACCAAGACAAAAGGGTGCTTCCAAATCCCTAATAATCGGACACATATTATACAAGCATTGAAATAATATGTATAAACTAATCGACCTCTAGGGGCTTGGCAAATTAAAATGGGTCAATTCCCCAGAATATTTGGAGTGCATTGGTAATTCTACAAGGATTCTCTCGGAATGTGAAGATATTCCGCCCATCTCATGGGAAGTCAGCACCTTGACCTTTCTTTAACTGAGAACCCCAGACAAGGGAATTCTAAGCAAGTAGAGTTCATTGGCTAAAAGGATATTCACCTAAAACAAATGTACCCTAAGAGAATTTCCTTTAAAGGGACTGTATCACCCAAACAATGTTTTTACTTTGCATGTAGAGCACACAAAAAAATATGTCTGTGAAGTCTCCTGTTTATGACATCACATCTGACGTGTTTTACAAATGAACTACTTTTCAATGAGACGTGTCATTTGCATACCGTGCCACATTTGTTGAATTTGGCCGGCTTACGTGTTAAACTGAACCGGGCCCCTCTCTTGAGTTTGAATGAGTAGTGTTGAGTTGGGAATGGTACCAGGTTCATAGACAAATGTTTTCTAGCCACCATTTTCCCATCTTTATCTAGTCTATTGTATTGAGTTGTATTAGCATTCAGCCTAAATGCCAACACATTCATTAAGGAGAAAAGAGCTTCACATTGAAAAGAGCACTTTAAAGTTTAGTTACAAGTCATCTTACTATAAAACTAATGCGAGTATTTAAAATAGTAAGGGAGACTTAAATGACACTGATATGGCAGATGCCTCGTAATTCTCGAAAAATATATACTCTGCTAGATAAAAAAAAACATATTCAACAGAGCCAGAGCTTTTAACTCGTACTCTTGAACAGCCAATCAGCGCCACATACAAAGTAAAGTAAAAAGGTTATTTAAAATGTTAAAAAAACTATTATTAGAATTAGAGTACTTCTAGTGTGTATTTTCTTTACAAAAATATGTTTCCGGCTATTTCATTTTTCTTCAGCCGTTTATTCCACATTCTTTCAAAACCAATCCAACACACACACACACACACACACACACACATATATATATATATATATATATATATATATATATATATATTAACAACAGTAACAACATTTATGTATATTTCGATATAGATCGCACCAGTTAAAAGTTTGAGTACATGATTATCTAAGCTTTTAACTGTATAATCGTTCAATATTTGCATTAAAATGTTTGTTTCTACGTATATTGATCATTTGAGTTGCATTTAAAATAAGATTTGTCACTACACAATGAAATGGTCACCCAAAGCCTTAGATACAAATATAACACTTCAATAGCAATGTCCATTAAGACTGTAACAGGCAAAACCAGATAAAAGTCCTTTGTGTCATTTTTTTTAGAAAGCAGCAGGAGAAAGCAGTCTGCTTGCTTGCTCAACTTTTCAAGCATGAAAGCAAATCTACTGGGACCAGGCGAGCATGTTAGATCGGCATCTATCATTCCCAGAATGGATGTTACTGATGCGTTTCGCTGACAGTACTAATGTTACCATTACTATTAGAGGATATTTACCTTGCTGTTAAAAAAAAAAATCTAGAAATTATAATGTATTTTGGTAGAGGGGTTTGCCACCAGGATATTACGTGATACTGTATCTGCAGGAATTATCACTGTGATATAGCAAGTATCTTCCGGCTATAAATCCACATTCTAATTTGCTAGAAAATTGTATGGCCAGCTTCTGGGAAGACAGATTAAAGTGTTTTCTTTATCCATGCATCTAGTTTTTTTTTTCCAATTAGTTCAATCCTTCCTCCCTTTTAAAGTTCTCAGGGATATGTCCCCTTTGACAGATAGCCCAGCCTTTACATTGAATTCCAATAATACTGCTATAATAATAGAAGGATCCATCTTGATAATACCTAGGGCCAAGGTAAGACTCCTAAGCAATTTATTTATTGATTGAGTTGAAAAGCTGAGTATTTATCATTTCATTTAGCAAATTACAGACAATGGATCCTTTGCTATTAATATGTTTATGAACTTAACCAAACAGCTATTCTTGCCATTGAATCATGCCTCCTCAATGCCTGCTGCCTTAGATCGTCTTTCCTTACATCTTCCTTTTAAGATGGGAATGTTATATCCCTTGTTGTTCACAATTTTGTATAGCAAACAGAGTCATGGCTGACACAGGAAAACGCACAAGAACCATTAAATAACCTTAAAGGACAACTGTAGCAAAAAAAAATGAAGTTCTGTTTAATTGAAAGATGGCATCAATTGTAGGCATTTTATATAGAAATGCTTTAATGAAGGAATAAAAATAAAGTGCCTTATTATTCTTTACTCCATATAGCTCAACAAGGAGGCAGACATTTTGTTTAGAATCTATGGTCAGATCTTTGTTCATCTGAACCAAGGTGAGTGCAGATCTGACCTAAGATTCCAAACAACATGTCTGCCCCCTGAGAGAACTATATGGAGTACAGATTCCAAACAACATGTCTGCCTCCTGAGAGAACTATATGGAGTAAAGAATGCTTAATAAGACACTTTTTTTTTAAGAGAAAAAAATACTAGAAGATGATATAACTAATTAAATATCATATTTAGAAACCAACATAATGGTAATGAGAAAAATAGTATGGAAACCAGTGGTTTGGAGATTTTTTTTTTTTTTTTTTGTTTTTTTAACCCCTTAAGGACAGAGCCTTTGAAACATTTTTGTCCTTTCTGGACAATGGCTATTTTAACATTTCTGTGCTGTTTGTGTTTAGCAGTAATTTTCTTCTTCGTCATTTGCTGTACCCACACATATTATATATTGTTTTTATCGGGACAAAAAGGGCTTTCTATGGATGCTCTATTTTTGATCATATCTTATCATATTATTAAAAAAAAATAATAAAATATGGTAAAAAAAAAAAAAATACACAAATTTCTTTGTTTTTATTTGAAACAACTTCTCCTCATCGACAAAAGCGAACGAAAAAACATGCTAAATAGATTCTACTATTTCTCCTGAGTACAGGGATACCACCCATGCATAGGTTTGTTGGGTTGTTTGGGGGCTAAAATGGCAAATTTGTGAGGTGCAGTTTTTTGTTTTCCAACTTGAAATTTTTACATGCAGACAGCCTGCACCCATGTCCCATTTGGGACATATTTGAAACCAGCCAGTGTATTTTACCCCATCAACCCATATATTTTTTAAAAGTAGACACCCTAGGCTATCTCAAATGGTGGTATTTTAACATTTTCCATGCACTAATTCTACCACCAGCCTTTGTCAAAGTTTGTGGTAGTAATTTTTTTGTGTTTTTTTTTCACAAACCTTGTACTTCAGACATAAATTTACAGATTTTGGTATGTGTCACTGCCAAATAACACCCCAATAAGTGTTCAGCAACATCTCTTGAGTACAGGGATACCCCCCATGCATAGGTTTGTTGGATTGTTTGGGGGGTAAAAGGCCAAATTTGGGAGGTGCCGTTTTTGGTTTTCCAAATTGAAATTTTGACATGCAGACCGCCTGCACCCATGTCCCATTTGGGACATATTTGAAACCAGCCAGTGTATTTTACCCCATCAACCCATATATTTTTTAAAAGTAGACACCCTACGCTATTTCAAATGGTGGTATTTTAACACTTTCCATGCACTAATTGTACCACCAGCCTTTGTCAAACTTTTTGGTAGTACTTTTTTTTCACATACATTGTATTTCAGATATAAATTCAAAGCTCCTGCTATGGGTCACGGCCAAAAAACACTCCAATGTGTATTCAGCAACATCTCCCGAGTACAGGGATACCACCCATGTATAGGTTTGTCATGTTGTTGGGGGGCTAAAAGGCCACAGTTGAGAGGTGCACTTTTTGGTTTTCCAACTTGGAATTTTGACTTGCAGACAACCTGCACCCATGTCCCATTTGGGACATTTCTGAAGCCAGCCTGTATATTTTTACCCCATCAAACCATATATTTTTGAAAACTAGACACCCTAGGGTATTTCAAATGGTGGTATTTTAACACTTTCCATGCACTAATTGTACCACCAGCCTTTGTCAAACTTTTTGGTAGTACTTTTTTTTCACATACATTGTATTTCAGATATAAATTCACAGCTCCTGCTATGGGTCACGGCCAAAAAACACTCCAATGTGTATTCAGCAACATCTCCCGAGTACAGGGATACCACCCATGTATAGGTTTGTCATGTTGTTGGGGGGCTAAAAGGCCACAGTTGAGAGGTGCACTTTTTGGTTTTCCAACTTGGAATTTTGACTTGCAGACAACCTGCACCCATGTCCCATTTGGGACATTTCTGAAGCCAGCCTGTATATTTTTACCCCATCAATCCATATATTTTTGAAAACTAGACACCCTAGGGTATTTCAAATGGTGGTATTTTAACACTTTCCATGCACTAATTGTACCACCAGCCTTTGTCAAACTTTTTGGTAGTAATTTTTTTTCACATACATTGTATTTCAGATATAAATTCACAGCTCCTGCTATGGGTCACGGCCAAAAAACACTCCAATGTGTATTCAGCAACATCTCCCGAGTACAGGGATACCACCCATGTATAGGTTTGTCATGTTGTTGGGGGGCTAAAAGGCCACAGTTGAGAGGTGCACTTTTTGGTTTTCCAACTTGGAATTTTGACTTGCAGACAACCTGCACCCATGTCCCATTTGGGACATTTCTGTAGCCAGCCTGTATATTTTTACCCCATCAAACCATATATTTTTGAAAACTAGACACCCTAGTGTATCTCAAATGGTGGTATTTTAACACTTTCCATGCACTAATTGTACCACCAGCCTTTGTCAAACTTTTTGGTAGTACTTTTTTTTCACATACATTGTATTTCAGATATAAATTCACAGCTCCTGCTATGGGTCACGGCCAAAAAACACTCCAATGTGTATTCAGCAACATCTCCCGAGTACAGGGATACCACCCATGTATAGGTTTGTCATGTTGTTGGGGGGCTAAAAGGCCACAGTTGAGAGGTGCACTTTTTGGTTTTCCAACTTGGAATTTTGACTTGCAGACAACCTGCACCCATGTCCCATTTGGGACATTTCTGTAGCCAGCCTGTATATTTTTACCCCATCAAACCATATATTTTTGAAAACTAGACACCCTAGTGTATCTCAAATGGTGGTATTTTAACACTTTCCATGCACTAATTGTACCACCAGCCTTTGTCAAACTTTTTGGTAGTACTTTTTTTTCACATACATTGTATTTCAGATATAAATTCACAGCTCCTGCTATGGGTCACGGCCAAAAAACACTCCAATGTGTATTCAGCAACATCTCCCGAGTACAGGGATACCACCCATGTATAGGTTTGTCATGTTGTTGGGGGGCTAAAAGGCCACAGTTGAGAGGTGCACTTTTTGGTTTTCCAACTTGGAATTTTGACTTGCAGACAACCTGCACCCATGTCCCATTTGGGACATTTCTGAAGCCAGCCTGTATATTTTTACCCCATCAATCCATATATTTTTGAAAACTAGACACCCTAGGGTATTTCAAATGGTGGTATTTTAACACTTTCCATGCACTAATTGTACCACCAGCCTTTGTCAAACTTTTTGGTAGTAATTTTTTTTCACATACATTGTATTTCAGATATAAATTCACAGCTCCTGCTATGGGTCACGGCCAAAAAACACTCCAATGTGTATTCAGCAACATCTCCCGAGTACAGGGATACCACCCATGTATAGGTTTGTCATGTTGTTGGGGGGCTAAAAGGCCACAGTTGAGAGGTGCACTTTTTGGTTTTCCAACTTGGAATTTTGACTTGCAGACAACCTGCACCCATGTCCCATTTGGGACATTTCTGTAGCCAGCCTGTATATTTTTACCCCATCAAACCATATATTTTTGAAAACTAGACACCCTAGGGTATCTCAAATGGTGGTATTTTAACACTTTCCATGCACTAATTGTACCACCAGCCTTTGTCAAACTTTTTGGTAGTACTTTTTTTTCACATACATTGTATTTCAGATATAAATTCACAGCTCCTGCTATGGGTCACGGCCAAAAAACACTCCAATGTGTATTCAGCAACATCTCCCGAGTACAGGGATACCACCCATGTATAGGTTTGTCATGTTGTTGGGGGGCTAAAAGGCCACAGTTGAGAGGTGCACTTTTTGGTTTTCCAACTTGGAATTTTGACTTGCAGACAACCTGCACCCATGTCCCATTTGGGACATTTCTGAAGCCAGCCTGTATATTTTTACCCCATCAAACCATATATTTTTGAAAACTAGACACCCTAGGGTATTTCAAATGGTGGTATTTTAACACTTTCCATGCACTAATTGTTCCACCAGCCTTTGTCAAACTTTTTGGTAGTACTTTTTTGTGTGTTTTTTTTCACATACATTGTATTTCAGATATAAATTCAAAGCTCCTGCTATGGGTCACGGCCAAAAAACACTCCAATGTGTATTCAGCAACATCTCCCGAGTACAGGGATACCACCCATGTATAGGTTTGTCATGTTGTTGGGGGGCTAAAAGGCCACAGTTGAGAGGTGCACTTTTTGGTTTTCCAACTTGGAATTTTGACTTGCAGACAACCTGCACCCATGTCCCATTTGGGACATTTCTGTAGCCAGCCTGTATATTTTTACCCCATCAAACCATATATTTTTGAAAACTAGACACCCTAGGGTATTTCAAATGGTGGTATTTTAACACTTTCTATGCACCAATTCTACCACCAGCCTTTGTCAATCTTTTGGATAGTAATTTTGTTTTTTTTTCACACACATTGTACTTCAGCCATGAATTCTCAGATTTTGTTATGTGTCACTGCCAAACAACACCTCAATGTATGTTCAGCTACATCTCCTGAGTAGAGGGATACTACCCATGCATAGGTTTGTCACCTTGTTTGGGGGTTTAAAAGTCACATTTGGAATTTGTCCATTCTGGTTTTCCAAATTGGATTTTTGACTTGTCCTATTTGGGACATTTTTGAAGCCAGCCTGTGTATTTTACCCCATCAAACCATATATTTCTGAACATTAGACGCCCTAGGGTATTTCAAATGGTGGTATTTTTACACTTTCCATACACCAATTCTACCCCCAGCCTTTGTCAATCTTTTGGGTAGTATTTATTTTTGTGTTGTTATTCCACACACACAGTATTTCAGGCATGTATTCTGAGATTTTGGTATATGTCACTGCCAAACAATACCCAAATTTGTGTTTTACAACATCTCCTGAGTTCAGGGATACCACCCATGCATAGGTTTGCCAGAATTTTTGGGAAGGTTCAGTCAAAATTATTGAACTTGGTAATTTGGTTTGAAATTGAGCGTATATGTTCCGATAGGGCTATCTTTAGTTTGGGGCCAATTGCATACCCCAATTTAGTTTGATTTTCAGATAGCTGTATATATTTGAAATGTTGACACCCCAAGGTATTGCATATGGGGTGTTTTGATGTCTTTGATGCAACCATGTTTGCAAAATCAGTTGTTGGAAGTGTTTGGTGGTCTTTTTTCAAAAAAATATTTTACACATACATTGCATTTTGACTGTGATTTAGGAGAGCCTGTTCTAAGTTACTTCAAGAAAACACCCCAGTTTGTTTTCTGCCAGGCCTCCTGAGTACACCCATGCCCCCCATGCATAGGTTTGCCGGATTTTTAGGAAGGTTCAGTCACAATTATTGAACTTGGTCATTTGGTTTTAAATTGAGCGTATATGTTCTGATAGGCCTATCTTTAGTTTGGGGCCCATTGCATACCCCAATTTAGTTTGATTTTCAGAAAGCTGTATATATTTGAAATGTTGACACCCCAAGGTATTGCATATGGGGTGTTTTGATGTCTTTGATGCAACCATGTTTGCAAAATCAGTTGTTGGAAGTGTTTGGTGGTCTTTTTTCAAAAAAATATTTTACACATACATTGCATTTTGACTGTGATTTAGGAGAGCCTGTTCTAAGTTACTTCAAGAAAACACCCCAGTTTGTTTTCTGCCAGGCCTCCTGAGTACACCCATGCCCCCCATGCATAGGTTTGCCGGATTTTTGGGAAGGTTCAGTCACAATTATTGAACTTGGTCATTTGGTTTTAAATTGAGCGTATATGTTCTGATAGGCCTATCTTTAGTTTGGGGCCCATTGCATACCCCAATTTAGTTTGATTTTCAGAAAGCTGTATATATTTGAAATGTTGACACCCCAAGGTATTGCATATGGGGTGTTTTGATGTCTTTGATGCAACCATGTTTGCAAAATCAGTTGTTGGAAGTGTTTGGTGGTCTTTTTTCAAAAAAATATTTTACACATACATTGCATTTTGACTGTGATTTAGGAGAGCCTGTTCTAAGTTACTTCAAGAAAACACCCCAGTTTGTTTTCTGCCAGGCCTCCTGAGTACATCCATGCCCCCCATGCATAGGTTTGCCAGGATTTTTGGGAAGGTTCAGTCAGTTGTAAGATGTGGTAATTTGGATTGAAATTGAGAGTGTTTATAAAATTTGAAACTCTAGAGCAGTACACATAAAAACTAAAAATCTGGAGCAGTAAAACTTAAAAATATAAAAGGCAGAAAAATAAAGGACTAAAAAAAATTAAAAATGGGCAACTGTGTGGTACACTTTGAAGCAGGTACCGATGCAGAGTCCTGGCTTCCCAGTGCAGTCAGGACAATAAAAGGTTGTATCCGTTCTTTGTCCCCTGCTATAACAGACTCTGCATCTTTTCTGGGGGTTCTGCTTCTTGTCAGTTGGGGGAATTTTAAAAATAAAATGGGTAGCCCCAAGTCTGTTTCCCCCAATCACCGCCCGGGGACCAGGTGCATCTTGGTATAAGATCCCCGAAATTATCTGAAGCTGAAACTGTAAAAATGACAGCTTAATTTCGGGGTTTGCTGTTTTGTGCAACACAAACGCATTGTAGGTCGCAACTTGTAGCAGGTAAATTGCGACCTTCTTATACCATGCCTTCGTCTTCCTCATAATAAGATAGGGCTGTAGGAGTTGATCTGACAGATCAACTCCACCCATATACCTATTATAGGCCCTGATGCACACTGGCTTTTGGATGACCTCAGCTCTGCCACGGACTGCAACCTGCACAGTCCTCTCATCATGGATGGTGCTGAGCATGCACACATCCTTTTTATCCCTGAATTTTAATGCCAAGAGCTCTTCTTGGCGCAGAGCTGAGGTCTCCCCCCTTTGTAGCCGGGTACGTACCAATTGCTGTGGGAACCCTTTGCGGTTAGAACGAATAGTACCGCAAGCCACTGTTTCAAAACAATAAAGCAACTTGAACAGTGGTACACTTGTATAAAAATTATCAACATACAAGTGGTACCCCTTGTTCATAAGGGGTAGGAGAAGGTCCCACACAATCTTGGTACTTGCTCCCAGATGTTCTGGGCAGCCTGGAGGGTCAAGATGGCTATCTTTTCCCTCATATACCCGGAAGGCCTGAGTGTACCCACTCTCGCTCTCGCAGAGCTTATACACCTTCACTCCATATCTGGAGCGCTTGGAAGGGATATATTGCTTGAATCTCAACCTTCCCTTGTACTTCATCAGAGATTCATCCACGCATATATCCCTTTTAGGTGTATAAGCCTCTGCAAACCTGGCAGAGAGGTGGGTAATCAGGGGGCGGATTTTAAATAGCCTGTCAAACTGGGGGTGCTCTCTAGGGTGACACAGGCTATTATCATTGAAATGCATGAAATGAAGAAGCATTTCATACCGCTGCCTGCCCATAGACTGGGCGTAAATGGGGGTACTGCAGATGGGGCTTGTGCTCCAGTAGGAGCGAATGGAGGGTTTCTTTATAATACCCATCAACATTGTTAGTGCCCAGAATTTTAGAAATTCTGGCACGTCAATGGGGACCCATTGCTGCCTTCCCAAAAATGAAGTTGGGTGAGCAGCGTGGAACTGCTGGGCATATAGATTAGACTGGGAGACAATCTCCCCCAGTATATCATCCCCCAGAAAAATTTGGACAAACTGGAGGGGAGTAAATCCTGTAACATCAGTACTGATGCCAGGAACTGGGGTAAAAGGAGGGATAGTTGGCCTATAGCGATTAGGCACTATCCACTCCTCAGCAGCACTGCCATCCGGAGTCTCACGACTCCTTGTGGCAGGGGGCCCAGCAGCCACTGATACATCACTAGAAGATGTATCGGTAAACTGACCAGGGTCAAAATCTGACCCTGTGTCAGTGGCCTCAGAATCTGAGGCGAGGATGGCATAAGCCTCCTCAGCGCTGTACATGCGCTCAGACATAATAATATAAATGTATTAAAATTTTACTTTACGTGGCCCCCTAGCGGGTTCAATTGCCCCTAGCGGGTTTCAAAAAAAAAATATACAGACAGCAAAAAAGTACTGCTGCAAGCCGGATCAATGAAAAGCAATGATCTACGGCAAAGAAGAGGTTAATAGCACTGTAATAAATACAGTAAAAAAATATTAACCTCTAAAAAAAACTGCACAGACAGCAAAAATGTGCTGGTGTGCAAGATCACTATTTTACACAGTGATCAAAAAGCAGGGAAGGGGTTAAACACAGGGAATGGCTTTGAAAAAAGCCTTTGGGTCTCACAATTTATTAGAATATAGAAAATCACTAATATAACTAACTATAACAATACTGATCTGTCTCTCTCCCTCACCAGAACGCAAGTGAGGAGAGGGAGGCAGATCTAACACTGTCAAAGGCAATATTTGTAAATATTGCCTTTGACAACGAATGGCAAGTGCTCATCTGAGCACTTGCCATTCTAATCGGCACCCTGATAGGGTCTGCCGAGTGAAGCCCCCCCCCTCTGATGCAACGGAAGTGACATTACGTCACTTCCGTTGCCGGCTCCAGCAGAAGGGCAGCGCCATCTTTACAGCAGCGCTGCCCTTCCATCGTGAGGATGTGGCCGCTCATCGGAGCGGCCACGAAGATCACACCAACGATCTGGAGGTGTTGCTGAATGCCTACACGGCCAGGCATTTCAGCAACACCTTTTGATCTTAGGAAGCGAACGCTGTTCGCTTCCTAAGATCGTTTGTGCAGGCGGCGCCGCCATATTTAATATGGCGGATACGATCACCTCGTGGGGTGATCGTACGGCGCCCCTGCACATTTGAACAGTGTGGCACAAAGCCTCTACCTAGAGGCTTTGTGCCAACACTGAAAGAGCAAAGAAAGCGACTCTAGATCGCTTTCTTTGCTCGATTTAGTCCATGACGTGCCAGGCACGTCACATGTCGGCAAGTCCTCATTTTGCCGTGACGTGCCTGGCACGTCATCTGTCGTTAAGGGGTTAAAGAGAGAACTACAGGGAATTGAGATGCAAATTTCAAAAGTAGTTGAGTTTGAAAAAAATCTTCCATTCAGTAGAAAGTTGGAGATTCCCTTCTGAATCCCCTGTAATTCTCTTTTATGAATACAAGCCTTGTGCTCCCTACTCAGGGCTGGATTCTGAAGTTCACTTGTTTTTTTTGATATTCCTGTACATATTGTCTCTGTGCTATCCCTTTACAGTGTTTATTTATAACTCTAGAGGTTGTAAAACGATAAGTAAAAGTGAAATGTTGTCATTTTAGACCACATATAATGATTCATAGTTCTGTTTCATCCTGAAACTATCTTTTAAATGACTACTGGGAGAAAATAATTTGGACAACAGGTAGCCGGAATGGTTTATGGCTCAGTAGATGTCAGAAGGTAATACACTTCCCAAGACCTGAAATCTATCCCAGGAAACATAGACTGACCTGTGAACAAGTACCAAAGATTGTTTGGTTCCAAAGTCTCCAGTTCCCCCCTGCGGCTGGTCTTCCTGTGACGGATTTTGTAACCGGTGATAAATCCATTTTGGGTACCGGATAGGGGAGGCAGCCAGCTGACTTTGATGCTCTGAAAGAAAGAAAAAGAAAAGAAAGAAAAATCAGAAAGTTAGAAAAACCAAACACAAATAAGCAAAATGTAAACTACTGGAAAACATCAGAAAAAATTGAACTGTGTGCGAATAGTCAATACAGTATACCGAGTCGACACTAACACATTAATCAAAAAGGGAAGCCTAATACATTCTAATAAAAGAAGTTATATTTAAGCGTAAAATTACATCATGCGTAGGCATTTTAAATAGATTAAGTGTTTTAATGATAAAATAGATAAGTACCTCATTGAGCTCTGTTTCCTAGGGATAGCTCTTTCACGGAGCAGACATGTTGTTTGGAATCTTGGATCAAACAGGAAGTTCTGACACAAGATTCTAAACATTTCCACCCCCTCAGAGCTGTAGGAGGGCTTATAATGTACTTTAATGATACATTCTTTAAAGTATTTATTTGTAAAATGCTTACACTTGATGCAATCATTCAATTAAACATACCAATGTTTTGTCCTGTAGTCATCCTTTAAAAATACTACAGTTCAACAAATATTTATAGAGCACAAATGAAAACAGTAAACATATCAATTGAACAATACATTCTAGGGTAATACAAATAAAAATCTAATAAGAATAAGAGGGGTGCAAAAGTATGATTAGTTACAAGTATATTATTTCAAAAAATGTATATCCGGTATATGGCAAACCTTAAGTGCTTTAAATATACCACCTAATAGAATATATAAACATATCTTCTTTTTAAATGATTAATTCAGTCCACCAATGTCTACTAACAGGGCAGCTTGACAACATTGCAGCACACTGAAGACATAGAAAAAATTACTGCTCTACTTGATGTAAAGAATAGTATGATGCTTATAACGCTTTAATAGAAGGAATGCATTAAGTAGAGAATAAGATGCAATTAAACAGCACTTCGTGTCACTTCAGAGATTAAGTGCGTTGTGATTATAGTTGTACGTTTATTCGGTGACAGCTGCAAAAAGACCAAAGCTCAACTGAAAAGAACAATTCATTAATTAAAGAACGAAATTAACGAATGGAGCTATTCAAATGGGAATCACAACCTTGCGTAGACGTTATTTTATACAATTCAGCGTTTGTTGATGGGGAAAAAAAAGACTACCTACAAATAGCTACGGCTAGGGCAAATAAGGCACTAGCTTTGAGGGCAGAGATGTGAAGGGGGGCTGTGATGATAGACACAACTAGACTGATGCCCTCTCTCTGGCTGTCAATCATGATGTTCTCAGGGGCTCATCAGACCAGGCCATGGGTTTCAAAGCCATCATGCTGCAAATCTGTTCAGTATGCGGCTGCGTGGACAGGTCTCTGCTGGGAAGAGGCAAAGCCCTACCAGCTTCCTCAAACACTAATCCCGAGGGAAGTGACCAACAGGAAAAGGACGAAGAGGAACGATGCTGGTGGCAAAAAGTAACAGAAGATACATTCTTCAAGGCTGGACCTTGCTAAAACATAGCTTTTATTGTTAATCCTAAAAATGTAGAAGTATATATTTCTATAGCCAAAATGTTCAGCTAGGACTTGACACCCGTCAACTCACCTAACGCATTTCGCCCGTATAGACAGGCCTATTTTTAAGTACCATAGGTATCAACTACCGGAGTGCCGCAATAAGGGATTATCTGGTTCCATTTTACTGAAAAAAAAAACTCCTATGAAACAATATTTAATGGGGAGCAATTATCTGTCCTAGCGTCGGGAGCAGAAAGCGTTAGCTATGACTACGAGTCTTCTTTATACGTACCGAATTTGCACCTCTGTTAGGTGCAATCGCCGTGTGTGTGCCTGGTTTATAAATAACCCCCATCGGAGAACAAAAACAATGATTTTCAAAGCGGATGGACAGAAATGCATTGTGACACTTTTTTTTATAAATAATATTAATCAATCTATATATGTATTCCGAGAATAGTCTGGTGGATTGAATTTTCCTACCTTAACAGAGACATGCAATATCACATTAAAGGAATTTTTTTATCCAATTATATCCTCTTTGTAATAATAATTAGAATCTTGGGAGGCAGAGCGGAACATGATGTGTTATTCAAAACACAGCCACAGTATTTTTATTTATCTATTGAAAGGAAAACAGGATTTTTTTTTTCTTTTAAAAAGGCTACATGCTAACAAATGGATTTATTAAACACGAAACCGTGAATCTTATCAACTCTTTAACAAGCACGTGGCACTTCAGAAGTGTTTGTATAGTTCTACTGATTATGGATTGTAATCAGATCTTTTTTTTCAGGGATTTATCAATGCAAATTACACTGTAAGACGGATTAGTATGCACAATATGTAAAATCCATCCACCTGTGTATCTTTATGTCTGTCTAACTACCTTCCTACTTACCTGTCTACCAACTTACCTATCTAAGGGCTGCTTATGATTAAGCACTGTGAGGTATGAAACGCGTTAACCGTATAGCCCCTCTTATTTTGTTTGTGCAACTCCATTTCTCCTACATCTTTACCAGTGGCAGCTGGCCATTCCCTTTCCAGTGTGGCAACTTCCCTATCTACCTACCTGTCTGCCATCTCACCTACCAGCCTGTCCTCCAACTTACCAACCTACCTGTCTACCTTTTAAATGCTGCCCTAAGGAATCCATATGTGTCCACAGGAAACCAGTTCATTAGCTGGGGAGGTAGCTCAATGCACTCAATGCCTCATCTACATCACAGGTTCAATTCCCAGCAGGGTCAACTCAGCCTAGTTGCCCAACTGAGCCTAGTTGCCCAACTGACTTATACCAGAGAGCCAAAATCGATACTTTGCACAAGGAAAAAAACAATGTAAAACATGAAACCAATAACAGTATGCTCAAAAGATATTGCATAGCTATTGTTGTAGAGTTTATCATCAAACTTTGTTATGCTGTAACCTATTCAAGTTATTCTTTTTGGTTATTGACTATAACTCTCCTCTGTGCTTTAGTGTAATTGTTATATTGTTATACTGAATATCTATAAATTTATAAACAGATACCAACTGATATTATATCTGTATTAACATTAGAAATGTAATAGTTTCCCATTGTTTCCAAGACACTGCATTAGCCCAGCGAGCTATCACACTGGCATACATATACTTAAGGAATAAATGCATGCTTTTCTCAGTTACATTCCTTTCCTCTTTCTTGTTCTCCCTCTAAGTCAAGTAGGTATAACCTATGAATACACAAAATCTACCAAATCTTTTTTTCTTAACCTGACTCCTACAGTCATTTCTTTATTCAGCGTAGTTTGCATTAACCATTCTTGCCATCTCTGTTTTTAACACTCCAGCCCGTCTGACACATTTTTATTAAGATCAGAGTTTTTCTCCTTGATCCCATGAAGCTAACATGACATTAGGTGTCTCTACGGCAGGTGATCGTATGAGAGGCACAGACCGTGAGTTATTGCTGGAGACTGAAGAACATGCAGATAGATCAGGGAAGGAAAAAAGGATGTAAAATGTGTTGTATCTTTTTTCTTTTTTTTTTCTTTTCTTTTTTCTTTCAGTCTGCCTCGGCGACATGAAACTGAATGGAACATGTCAGTAGGGAAGATGGTAACGAAAGAGTCTAACTGCAACGTAATTAATTTCATTCTCCAAAGGTAAATCTCATGAGGTGCTCAGAGTGGTGATACTTCAGTCTATACAAGATCTCCGGGAGAAGAGACTCCATAGAGAAAAAAGGTCCATTATGTCTTAAATCTATCCCTTTGAAGCAAATTATGTAAAGATCGCATGCAGTGGTCGATTAAAAAACAATCCTTTTCCTTGCAAACAGATTTTAAATGGAATATAATTGATTCAGTGTCATACTAAACACACACTCTGCACAGAGGCTTTGTCTGATTACATCATGTGTATTTATGTATGTAAAGGAACAGTAGATGGATATAGAGTGAGAGAAAATTATAGCCATTGTGGGGGCCTGAATAATGATAACAGTGTTTATTTAAATTTCATACCGTTTACCATCACTCAATTTTTCAAGCTGTCTTCAGTTGTAATCTTGTCTTGTGGGGAGAATCCTGAAGGAGAACTGCAAGACCTCTGTTATATTTAGGAGTATTGTCTACCAAGCCAGCAAAGTTGGCTTGTACTGACTTCCTGCTTATGACAGCACCTTGTGTGACCCGATTAGAATTCGGCTAAAACGAGGTTCTTTTATGATCTAGGTTCACAATATTGTTGTCCCCAAACCAGGACTGTCGAATGACAATGTGGGCATTTGCCAGGACTCGACATCAAGAGGGGGCCCTATCGTCCAGTCCAGTGTTTCCCAAATTGAATCTGAATCACCCCCTCAAAATCCTACTGGTGGTACACCGACACATTTAGTGAGTCTCTGGTTTTCCTGCAGTGTATTGAAAATCAATTCCTTTTGATCTACAACATTTGGATTCCTGAAAGATAATAAAACTTTGACACACAGTAACAAACTTTACAAAATACAACCCATATGTATTTCATTGAAAATGAACACATACTCAAGGACTTAAAATGTCAACGACCCAATTAATGCTTCCCCCGTCTATCCAATTCCGTTCTCTGGTGACCCCCTGTACGGTATGAATAGGAAAGTTGCACAGACCTTATGTATAATGACGCATTTATTATAGCTGATGTTGAAACTGATAATGTCATAAGGAGTAAATATGTAACCATAGCCTCCATATGATTGTATCTTTATACCTCTGACCAGTGGTCAGACAAAGGACAGTAATTACCTCTCTCTAGAAATAATGAGGTAGTTCCTGTTCTCTGATTTCCAGTCGGGTTATATCTTCACTAGGCACATCCTGTTAACCCTATCATGGATATATTTTCAAGGGGTAAGACCTGGTGCTGATTGGCTGAGAACTCCACTCGGAATTCTCATTCTTAACGTTCCATTGTCCCGTATTGAGGGACTGTCTCGGGCAATATAGAACACGTTACGTTGTCACCGTATGTCAACCCTATGTGTGGCTAAGAAGTCAAACAGTCTAATGGAAGAAACATTGCAACCTGCCAGGTAACCCCAATATAACTCACATTGCCAATGATCCTCTTTTATTATACACTATATAACCATTTGTATGGACAAATCGGCATCATTGCATATTACATATTTTCAATATAGCCACCTGATCGAGATAGTTCTTTTCTTTCCGTTATTTTATTTGGCTTTGGCATTAACCAGATACTAAAAATATTGATTACCTATTAACTGGAAATGTCAGAGAATTTAAAACTGGTCTGAAGGGAACCGCTTTGGAGAAGCTAATTACTAAATGCTTCGGTTTAGGGAATAAAACCATTACTGGCAAATATAAAATTACCTTGGCTGAGCCACTGAAATTGACAATGTTTTTTTTTATTACAAAAGTAATAACTCTGTATTGTTCTCTTTCATTTGTCCCTGTTTTTTTTTCTTTTCAGACTGATTTTCAGTTTGTCAGTCTCCTTTGTCACTATTCTGTAATATATGTGTATGGTTAAGTAACCCCTTCAAAGGATGATCACACTATTCCTCTGAACGCAAGCTCACAGCCAGGGCCGGTGCAAGACTTTTTGCCACCCTAGGCGAATCTATAATTTGCCGCCCCTTGCTGATCCATTTAGACACACAGTTACACATTCAATGTGATCCTATATTTTTTTTTCACCCTCCCTCCCACTACCATCAAACACACACACACTAACTTCTACAGGAGCCTATATGATGATTTTGGGGGTCAGACTACTTTAATTTTAAAATAAATGGATTTTTTTTTGTATCCTAATATACCACGTTTAGTATCAATTCAATAGAGGCCATCGCACAGCTAGGTTTGACACATTTCCCTCCAAAAAATTCCGGCCTTATTATTGACAACACATACTTTACAGTGGTCATGAACCAATTTTTTTTTACTGTCCAGTGGTAAAATACTGGCTGCGTGGAAATCATTTAAGTATTTAAGTTTTGTACTGCTCTAGGCCTGACTAAATTCATGCACCCACCAACACTCATTGGTCGCACCCCTTCCTCAGATAAGCTTTCCTCTACAGCATTTTGCTCCCATATGCTTTTGCACAGCACCAGATTGTTTCCTGGTGATCTACTGGAAACAGCCTGGATTTCTGTGCAGGCAACACAAGGAAGTGAGGGAGGATGTACCGCCAACAATTGCTGTCACACCTCTTTGGTCTACTGCCTCTGCCTCCAGTCTGCCGCCCTAAGCCAGACGAAGGCTAAAAGGCAACCTTTCACACAGTGAGTGCCACCAACTGTGGAAGATAGCTAATGACCATTCTTCCAATGGCTTCTAAAACAAGAACAAATCCACTCTTTTTAAAATACAGAATCAATGATTTGTAATTCATATTTATGTAAATATGCACACATATACAAGGTGTGTGTGAGTGTATATGTATTGAAGGGAGGCAGGATGTTTTGGGAGATTGCTATGGTCTGTTCTCGGGTACTGCAGCCTCTTTGCACTGGTATTATGTGTCTTTTCTTTCTCCCATATGTTCTTCCAGAACTGTTCAGTTCCTGCGGCTGGTGGCTCTGTGGTTACTGCAGGCAACACAAGGAAGTGAGGGAGGATGTACCGCCAACAATTGCTGTCACACCTCTTTGGTCTACTGCCTCTGCCTCCAGTCTGCCGCCCTAAGCCAGACGAAGGCTAAAAGGCAACCTTTCACACAGTGAGTGCCACCAACTGTGGAAGATAGCTAATGACCATTCTTCCAATGGCTTCTAAAACAAGAACAAATCCACTCTTTTTAAAATACAGAATCAATGATTTGTAATTCATATTTATGTAAATATGCACACATATACAAGGTGTGTGTGAGTGTATATGTATTGAAGGGAGGCAGGATGTTTTGGGAGATTGCTATGGTCTGTTCTCGGGTACTGCAGCCTCTTTGCACTGGTATTATGTGTCTTTTCTTTCTCCCATATGTTCTTCCAGAACTGTTCAGTTCCTGCGGCTGGTGGCTCTGTGGTTACTGCAGTTGGGAGCACACTGTACATGGGTCTTAAGAGACCAGAACATTCATCTTTCTGCTTCTCTAATGGACCTCCTTAGTCTAGTAGCCAGTGCCATGTGAACTTTTGTTTAGCAGTCTCTAGGCCTTCATAAGGGCTCCATCAGCTGACTAACATTTTTCAAGTTGCCTTGATCTTGGCCTTCAACCTAATTTTCCAGTGGGGGTAGGTACTGTTGTAGACAAGGACCAGAAGACAGCAAAGGCGATAGACGTAGCAATGCCAAGTGACTGCAACATAGGGAAAAGGCCTGAAAGTCACTTAACCTAGGAGAGGGGCTCCTAGAGATTCCAGGAATGACATCAAAGCACTCTGTCCAGAAGAGCACAGTGCTAGGAGCAGCTAAGATACTGCGCAGAACCCTCAAACTCCCTGACCTACGGTAGAGGACCCGAGGTAGAGGAAGACACACACCACCCATAGGAGGGTGAGAAAAAATATGTTTATATTATATGTCTTGTTTATGTTTATTAAAAAGGCATTTTACATATAGAAGAAAAACAAAACACGAGAATCAATATAGAATTCGGTGTATATAGTATATTTAACAAAAGTCTTACCGAAAGCGAAGACGTGAAAATTGCATTTCCGAGAACTGATCCATCACACACATTAACCGTATTTTCTTTTTACTTTCCCATTCGAGAAATTTTCTATAATAACCAGTGTGATTTTTTTTGTATCAAGTGAATTATAACATTCTTATATGATGTGATTCTATTACACGCAAGATTATGTGACTCAAATGCAATGGGAATTAAGGATTAAGGGATTTTCGATGCTAGCATTGACAATGGCCCAATAATTAGCACAGTGAGAACCAAAACAAAAAAAAAACAACCCCTTAAATAATTTAAGAGATTTCCATTTCAAACAATGATAATGAACTCCGGTTTGTTAAATAGCTCTCTCATCTCCAAATCATCTTACAGTTCACTAACACAGCTAATTTGCCTCTTCGCAGTGGGATGGTAATTCAGGATATGAAATTTTATTTCCACTGTAGAACTGTAGCAAAAATGGATGCACCTTCTGTCTTAATTAAAAAATGCATGTTTACAAAATGAAAATGGTTTATTTATTTACTCCCTTTCAGATGCACACGGGGGCGACGATTATAGGATCCCCCCGAGATATGCTTATGCAAACAGTGGATGACAAACTCAATTTTATATTTTTTAATGAAAACAACCGGCATGTTTTAAATGCTTTTCGATGTTACACAGACTCGCGGTGTTAGCGCTTGTTTAATGACGATGAATTATATCCAACATTCCACATTTGACTGGGTATGAACTAAAACTCCCTCGGGGCTCGCATCTTAATTTTTTTTTTTTAAAAAATGCACAGATATGGTAACACTAACACTCCTGGTATGGCTAGGAGATGCGCGTACGGATGATATTCTTAAATTAAAAATCACCTTTAATGTAGAAAAGAACCAGAAAAGGACAGGCAGGGCCAGAGGAATGCTACATGTGTTACACATATTCCGTGCTTACTCTTAAGATATGTTTGAATACCTGGAGGGCCGATTTGGAACCGAAGGATGAGGTGGTATCAAGGCATCTGGCAGGGAGATTTCCCCCACACTGCTAATGAATTCACACTACTAGTGTCCTCATTTAAGGACACTAAAGATCTAAGTCACAAGACAGCTCAATAGAGCATAGTCCTTTAGTGTACTAGCAGCAGTATGGTCTGGGCAGCACAGGCCAAGGTGCTTGTGGCCGTCGAAGATTCAGTGCCAACTTTCAGCAAAGGTAGACAAATGTTGCTAAGCTATAATAGCAGGTTAGCGATAGGCAAGGCATCCATACAAGGATTCCAGCATCAGTGGCAAATATCCTCCATCTTGCCTGTCTTTCCAGTGCAGCTATTAATGCCTGAGTTGCCCAGTTACCTTGTCTGATAGTTCCCAGTGCAAAGCAATATAATGGGGGTTATGTATAATAAGTGGCACTGTTTTATGTTTCATCCTGATTCCTTCAGTCAGATTTTTGCTCATACACACTGGTATGTGTAAAACTCAGGGGGGGGAGTTATTCTCAATATGTTACTTTTTAGTCTTTGTTCAGTGCAGATAACGACAGATTAAGAGTGGCGGACAATTGTGCAACTTTGCAACTTTTTTTTATACAAAGCCCGACAGAATTGGTAAACGATAATTCATTCACTTTTTTTTTTTAATTTGGTGCCACAGGCACACAGTGACCTTTTTTTCTGGTGGTAATGATTTTATACATCAGTGTAGGCAAGAATGCTGGTGCTATTGGTAGTTATTACCTAGCTCTAACACCAGTCTTCTTTGGTAGCTCCAATTTTGCTTGCGAAAACCCTGAGCTCCGAATTCCAACCCAATGGGGGTTCTTACTGACTACTGATGGGTCCAGCAGGCAGTCTTTTCCTGACTTCCTAGATCAGTTCCCCCGGGTAACGCCAACTCCCCCTCCTCCTCGCTGGCTCGGTATTAGGCCACATCTTTATTTGATGGGAGAATTCATTTTTTATTCATTTGTAACGTTCAATTTGTAAGCTGTTAGCTAGCGAATTCATCTGCCCAAAATGTGGCTCTATTTTGGAACCTTTTTTCAAACCTTATTGTGTATGGGGAATCCCAAACCGAATATGGCCAAAAATTGGCTCCACATAGCTGGAAATTGCCGATTTCGCATTGCGGGTATATTGGGTAGACTCTCCGGTGTCTTGACTTGATTTAGAAAAAAAGAGATCAAATAGAAATTGATCTTATTGCTGTATAATATGGATATGTGTATGTTGCATTAGCTTTTGTTTCTTCCATGTAGTATAAAAGGTCTGTATAATTAAATGTGCTATTTGAAAATTGTTAGACTATAATACTGTATTTTCATTTAAATTAACTTGCTTAGATTTTGGCCCTGTATTACTTTATTTTGTCTTACTTATTTTGTGTTATAATTTGTTATATTTAATATTTTTTATAAATAATGACAAATTTGAAAAATAAAGAATTTACAAAATATACATATATATATATATTTGAATATTTTGATTAAATAATGTATTTGGTTTGAAATGTTAATTTGTGAGTTAAAAGGGAAAAAATAAAACTACTTTTTTTTTTTTTTACCTTTTAACATTTTAAATTGACTGTGATGATTTAAGAGCTACTTTGAGACACTGGCCTGTCTTCTGGGCTTTTTTTTTTTTTTTTTTTACTTAATATCTAAGTAATCATTATGTTGTGCCATTGTAGGATCTGATTGAAATAGGTAAATAGCTCAGGGACACACAACAAAGCAACAAGGTCTATTGATTCCTAGTAAATTAATAGTTACTGTATTGCACGGTTGCTAAGTGCAGATCTTACAGCTTAGAGCTAAGACTTCACTGACCTTTTCACATATGTAAGAGCTTAATTCTTTTACACTGTGCTTACTTAATGCATGCACGAGTATCTTACTATAACTGCACCATAAATACACGGAACTCATGGAATAATTCTCAACTGGCCCAAAATCTTTGGGACTTTGTCCCGACGAGTTTGAGTTTGTCCCTGCTGCTTCTCCATCTTGCCTGGCAGAAATCCACACTATAAGAAAATGTTTTCCAGACAGCAGGTTTCTGTATATCACACACTTGTCACACATGAGCTGGAAATTGCTCCCAATATGTTGCGTTTTTAGGGATTAATCAAATGCAATTCCTTCAGTTCTTTGCAAGCACTATCCACACATGACTGTAAGGTGGCCCAGTAGCAAGCTGTAGAATATGTTCCATGGCCAGAGTTGCAGGTTAGGTTCTCAGCATGGTCAACTCATCATTGCATCTTTCAGAGGTCACCAGTACCAGTAAGTTGGGTACCAATACCATCCCCTGGATGCTGGGCAATAGTTACATCCTTGTGACGTACCTGAAACCTAGACAATATATGGAGGTACTGTACCTATTAAAAACTTGTACAGGTTGAGTATGGCGGATCCAAAATGCTTGGGACCAGAAGTATTTTGGATAAGGGTTCATTTTGCATAACAGCTCAAGTTCACTAATACGATATATTTAAAACCTCTCAGCGCTCATGAAATACAGTAGTATCAATGCAAATAAATAAAGCAAATAAATCACTGTTACTGTGATATAGCTATAATGTGAGGCATCGTTAGGAACCCATGGTTGGCGTGTCAGGTCTGAGCATGTATGGAAAGGCTATATCACAGCTTAAGGGGCCTGGACACTGAATACACTACTGTGCGCTTGCACTCTGACAGGTGTGTGTGGGATTTGCAACTTCGAAAAAATAACTGATATTTGGGGGGGGGGGGGGATGACATATAATTTTAAATATGGGATACTCAACCTTTAAAATCATTATCCTATGGCAGGTCCTATTTGGAAACTATTATGTTAGACCTCAATTCACCACAAACCTCAACATAAAAAAAGTACATGGTAAAACAAAAACAAAATAGTAATGGCACCATCCCTTCCATACCCCCCCCCCCCCCCCCACACACACACAAATGTTATCACCACTAAGCTATACACTGATACCTCAGATTAATTGTTGCTTGCTCTAATACCAATTTAGCTAATGTTACTAACACATTTCAGCTCAAACCATTAAACAGTCAGACAATGTCTAGAGCGTTATGACAGATACTGCTCCATTAAACAGATTTTCTGGCTGAATAGATAGAAATGTCACAAATCCTCGCGCCTTACCAGCTTTCCTTCGGCACATTATACTATTAGTTCTTCAGCCAAGAGACAGCTGTTACCCTTCATTGTTAGTGTCAAAAGGTTTGCAGTGACCTCCAGGTTATGAGCCGAAAGCTACCTCGGCATTCAACACGGGAGAGGAGACCGTTATCACGCATTGCAGGCGCCAGATAACTTAATCACAGTCACTGGGAATTAAAGCAAGGGAAACAATCTAGAACACAGGCTGATCTTCACCCATGCAAACTTCTTATACTATTCATAAAAATGACCTCTAACTTTTTCCATTACTTAAGCAAATTCAACATATAATGAGTTTGGATTTTATGTGGTTTTTTTTTTTTTGCAGTGTATCATTTCCTTGGCATTTCTTACTCCATTTTAGAACAAGTGTGAACTAAAATGGTTTCCACCAGCCTGTATAAAAGCATGCACTGACATTTCCCCTTCCTAAGCCATGCCCCTGGCAGCCCCAAATTCCTGTGGGGTTTTGTTGCGTTATTCCCACTCCTTTAGAGTTACCTGAGATCTTCAAATGTACCTTCCAAAAGATTAGTCAAGCCCTTTCTGAATGGTGCTCCATTTAATTATTTTCATCCATATATTATACACCGATTAGCCATAACATTATGACCACCTGCCTAATATTGTGTAGGTCCCCTTTTGGTGCCAAAACAGGTGGGGCCTCCATGGAACGGACTTGTTTGTCCAGCACATCCCACAGATGCTCGATTGGATTGAGATCTGGGGAATTTGAAGGTCAAGTCAACACCTAGAACTCGTTGTTGTGTTCCTCAAACCATTCCTGAACCATTTTTGCTTTGTGGCAGGCCGCATTATCCTGCTTAAAGAGGCCAATGCCATAAGGGAATACCGTTTCCATGAAAGGGTGTACATGGTCTGTAACAATGCTTAGGTAAGTGGTATGTGTCAAAGTAACATCCACACGAATGGCAGGACCCAAGGTTTCCCAGCAGAACATTACCCAAAGCGTCACACTGCCTCCGCCGGCTTGACATCTGTCAGTGGTCATAATATTACGGATGATGGCTGTATCTATCTGATTATATCAAAATCGATGGCTTAGTCTTTCTTAAAGAAACATATGTTTTAAAATCAATTAAAAGAAGAAAAAAAATCACAACTATAGGAAACATTTCATGGCCATGTGTCTAACACAAGTACAAGAATTGCTGTATTAATCACCATATGGCCTTATCATAATTCATTTTGAAGTACTATTCACAGGCATGCGAGCTGCTGAATTAATTAATAGTCAGAGCCATTACTAATGATATTTACTGTAGAGGAAACTCTAATCCCAGCACTCTGCTAGAATAGCTCTAAAAGTGTTAAAAAACTGTCCCAGGGTTGAGATCCAAGAGTATAATAAACTGAAGGGGAGTTTATAACATTCCTTGGCATGATGTGACTCTTGCTTTTAACCAAGCATTAAATGGCTTTATTGGGTTACTTTGCACCATAAAGCACTGGAAAGACATTTTGTGTCCTTTTATTGTGTGGCTCGTTCATAGCAGGAGCAGATCCGTTTCAGTAAATTTAGGAGCCCTGGCCAAAATGATACAGAGTAACACAGAGAGTTAAGATGGTCGGGATCAAGAATGATACAATTATTGTTTTAATTAAATGATGAGACTTTTCTTGGGTTGATTTTAATTTTTTTGTTGTTAGTTTTTTTTTTTTTTTTAGCTTCGTTAGTATTATTCTAGAGCTGTGCTTCTTAAACCTATCCTCAAGAACCCCCAACAGTCCAGGATTTAAAGTATATGTCTAACACGTGGTGTGGTTTCCTAACGCTGAGGGAACCACACTAGGTGTTATACATATACTCATTGGGCCGCACTCATTTTTTTTTTTTTTTTTAAAAACTCCCAAATCTTGTCCCCAGCAGATTGGGATGCCAGTTGGGCAGAGCTTGGGAGGTTGAGTGTCAGCCCTTTCACACATGCGCTCTAGCTTGCTGCACCTAATGCCGTACAGTAACCTGTTCCTGACACCGGAGAATTTTATATTTTTCATTAAATATTGCAGTTTAAAGTGCCTCTGCCCTGCTGAGCTCTACCTTTGTCCTGTGCAAAGTGGCATAGTTGGGAGGATTGGTGAAGAATAGTTGCTAACAGAAAAATCTCTTCTTATTTGGCAGTAAGACACAAGCCAATTAAAACAAGTTTAAATTAACCATATTCAAACTAAAGTATACATTTGCTTCCATACGGGGCTCTTGTACACACCAGGATCTCTTAACAGTGCAACACAATGTCTGATGACATTACCAGAGAGACAGGAAATGCCATTCATTTGAATGAAATTATTCTCATTGGTTCCTGCAGCAAAAAAAAAAAAAAAAAGGAAATTGACTTTTACTCATGTAGTGTGGGCAGTCCTGGCTTCATGCAAACATCTGTAATTTCACAATATCGTCCAGCTGTAAGTATTTAATATTTTAAGCAATGCAACATGCAAAACATGCATTTTAAGGTACGTTGAAAGCACAATAATATACATTAACATTTGGTACTGGTATCTTGAGCACCAGACAAATGCCTTTAACAAGGTAACAAACCAAAGTAACTTACAATGGTAGATATAGTGAGAAGAGAACCAAGTAATACAATAGCCAAGAATATATACTTTAATAAATAACTGTAACTCTATCGGGTTAGCATTTAAGTGCAAGTTTCTGTGTAATACTTGGTTTTATTACATGTTTCACTAAAATCCTAACTCAAAAATGTACATTTGTAAATATTGAAAGGTTAACTGCAAAAATAGTTTAGAAAATATAAATATATTTTTTATGTAAAATCTTTAAATAATATATATTTAATTACATTTTTTGTTTGTTTTTTGTTTATATAAATATATATATATATATATATATATATATATATATATATATATATATATAAATATATATATATCCCTGTTCCAATGTATGTTTCTTTTGTCTGAAGATGAAACCCTTTTACCTTGTTTATGGCAGGAGATGGATACTCTTGTCTTGGAGGCAAAAAAAAACCCAAACTGAGAAACTTTTTTATTGATTTAGCTGCAGCTTTGATGTTGCAATTGGATTGGTCTGATTTGCACAAAGCTACTGAACCTACAGCCTTAGGCCCATCAAGTAAATAGCCTTAAAAAAAAATCTCTCAGAAAGAAAACAATAGAAAGCTCTTAATAATGATCTTGTTGTGGAGTAAATTTACCTTTGAGACCTCTTGGAAACTCAGTCTAGATGCCTATGTGCAAATAGAAATCAAATATTATGTATTCAGCCAGCGCTCCAAGCAATATCGGCCCAGTAACCCACAGAAATATCTTTCACAGGAGAATCGTTTAAGCCGCGAAGAGCTCTCTCTTTTATGGCCAAAAAAACAATTATATCTGTAGTAAGAACACAACCAGGCTCGCAAATTAAATGAGATAAAGTTTATTAGATCATCCTGTGCTAACCTTGGCTCTCCGCTGAGTCGGCATATCGGTCGTCTTACCCTCCGAGGAACTTGCCCGTTTCAGGGTCAGTGAAAGGTCTGGCAGATCTAAACGCGGGAGAGTTCTCAGCCATATGGGTGGCATGACGTTTTTGATATTTGCCAATTCCTCCAAGGTCTACTAAGTGACATAAGCTGCCAATTCAGAGAGTTTGGCTACTCAAAAAAAATGCAGTGGTCGCATCAGATAGCGGCTATGCTTTTTTTTTGCGTCATAGAATTAACGTTGACCTCTAGGTATCTTTACCGGCCTGTCGGTAAAATATGGTCTGGATGTCAACCCTATCTATAGCTCATGTATTGGTCTGTCTCTGCTTATCTAAACCAGTCTGTAATCCCCTTTTCTGCTCGGTACTAAGTGCTGCATAAACTGTTAGTGCTATATATAAAATATATATTTTGATGCAAATGTTATATATTGAATTAATTACTGCTAATGGCACAAGTTAACACTGAGATTTTAAATTCACTATATAAGAGAGGCTATTCCTTCAATGTGAAACCGAATAAGAGTATCTTTTTACGCCTGTGTGTGTAAGAACCTTCGTCTTGGACTTCTTTTATTGGTATATTATACCCTCTTACAGCATGATCTACTCTTTTTATTTTACACTTATTGCACCAGGAAATCTTTTCGGAGATACTCCCAAGAAAGTACACTCTCCAACAAAACAAATTATTCGACTTTGGTGGATCATCTCTTAACACGTTTTTTTGAATTGCAAATTTAGCCGGAAATTAGCGGAAAAAAACATTGATTTCTATACAAATTGCCTCTAACGTAAAGAAGGCTATGCTATTGTTCATCCTCTTAACCCAAGCAAGGCTTGGAGGAAGTACAAGGAAACTCACCATTTTCTTATGGGCGGGGCATTTTGAAAGGGTTGACATTTTAAAAACCATACGAGATATATAACATCTAGGTGGGCTGCTGATCATAAAAAAACATAATGCTTTGGGAGATGAGATCAATTATGCTCATTTAAAAAAAAAAAAAAAATGTTCAAAAAATCCATATATTTTCTGATGTCATATTACATTTAACCCCTCTTGTTCTCTCTTATCTTCCTCTTTACTACAAAAAGGATATTGTTTCAGTTAATGTTCTAGAATTAAACATTGGTCATTGTAAATTCAAAGAATCCTTCACTCCTAGGAGGGGCATGTACTAAAAAAAAGCAAATATATTTTATGTGCAAAACTATTTTTGTGCTTTGCTCCTATTGCAATGTCCTAAACATTTAACACTTAAATTGTGCATACGAGAAAAATTAAGAATAAAAACAGGCAATTTTGCGAATATTTTTTCTACTTCTTTTGATAGCGCTCGCTAAAAGCTGGTGTCATTTTCACACGCAAATAAGAATTATTTTTCACAAAATATCCGCAAAACTCTTTAGCGCAATCGGAAAAATGCACGCTAATTAAAAATAAACGGAAGAGGCTCAAATCAGGGAAGACAAATGCAAAACGTTACAAACAGTCGCAAATTGCTCCTTACTCATGTTTTACCTACATTTTTCCCCCATTGCACTTGTTTAGTACATGACCCCCAAAGTCTTCCCGTATGCCTCAGTCTCAGAAATATACGTGTATACATGCCTAGTCCCTAAAGATATGATCCTGCATTGATTATTAAGAAACTGATGGTCCAAATTCAAAGCCACCAACACTATTTGTATAAAACTGGCCAATAGCGGGTTTTTGAACCATACACCCCATAGGGAACTGCTTTATTTGTTTGTGCGCTCATCCTGATCTCACCACCAGGCTGGTCCTTGTCCGTCTACAACCAATGGACCCTTCTTAGGCTCTGTTGTTGTCTCAATAACAAATACTTTCACTTATAAAAAAGCAGCGTGGTAATGTATGATTGCCTGTGATCTAGAACCACACCCGCGAAACCACACCCGCGAAACAGACACATCACGCCACTGTATCACCTTAGACACTAGATTCTATTTAGCATGCTATCTCTATTTTATGCGTTAAAGTATCTTCTGAACTTACTCCCTCTTCCATATTTATACTGTTTTCATTGTCAGATGAATAGCTGGCTTTAAGTGCCATCAGGATAAGATTTCCTTGATTAAACTGTATTCTGGTTCCTTGGTAACACTCTCCAAGGTCTATTTTCATGTGCTCCATCTAGTCTACCATTCCTTTCACATTCTTCGTTGTTTCATCTTCGATTTAAAATGATTAATGAAGGTGAATGATTGACTGGGGGGGTCAAAGCAGGTGGCACTTGTAAAGAAATAACATCTCCACTTCTTCTAACCCTGCCATGCATGACTGCATTTTTATTTTTGATAAATGTCAAAGGGGTCAGATGGACCACCGCCAATCAGCCAGTGTTGTCCTATTACGCAACTCCCACAATCCTTTGCATCTAAGATAAATTGACATCAGTAATGAATACACACCGCACAACTGTTGTCAACATTTTCTTTAGCTGCTCATATTTTAAGGAATAATATATAAACGGTATTTCCCAGAATGCACTAGGTTTCCTCTCTCTGATTGGCTGATGATTTTTAAAAAAAATTTTTTTTTAATTTTAAGTAACTCGTATTAATGTGAGGCAGCTCAATGTGTGATCATTGTTGCATGTCTGACAAGCTTCTTGGCGATTATTTTAATGTTAAAATATAATTTTCATACAATACCAACACAGTATACTGTAGTTTTTCTTTTATACACGCTGATTAACAAAGCTCTCTTAGGTGACAAGTCCACTTTAGAAAAAGCGTTTGGCTAAATGTGATTTTATTTTATTACCCATTTAGCTACCCATTGCAACACAGTGGATTAACCGCAGCCATAAAACATGTTTCATTTTGTATTGTGCCTTCTTGCTTTTACAATTATTATAAAAAAAAGGGATCAATAACTGTTCTCCATATTTGGTGCATTTTATTAGTGTAGAAGGAGTGACAAACTATCCCTGGCCTAACTATCAAAGAGGATGTTTTATGTGCGACATATCATTTTTATTTGGGATATTTAGTACATACTTTATTTTTAGGTGTCCAAAGAAAATAATAAAGCCTGTCCTACAAATTCCTGATGTATACACCTATTTCAGGGTAAACTGCGGACTTTCCTATTATAATTTCAAAGTATTGTAATACGTAAATTGATAAACACAGAGAGTGGTGCGTCTGGATGGCAGTGCGCTCCCGCTGGCTATGCTTTAAACTATGAGTTGCTCTGTCCTAATCCTTTATTGTACGTGTTATCTTTGAAATATCTTGCCATTTTTTGGAGCTTTGCAATATTTCCTCTGTTCTTTAAGAAATGGTAAATAAGAAAGAGAAACTAAAAAATAAAAAAAAATAAAAATGTTGATTTTTTTTTTTTTTTTTAAATTACTGGGATCAGTCAGGATAGATCGTGATTAGAGTTGAGCGGACACCTGGATGTTCGGGGTTGGCAGGTTCGGCCGAAATTCGAAAAAATGTCCGGGTCCGTGCTCGAACTTGACCCTGAACTTGACCCCGAACCCCATTGAAGTCAATGGGGACACGAACTTTTGGCCACTAAAATGCCTCTAAAAAAGTCCTGGAAAGGGCTAGAGATGGAAAGGCTGCCAAATGAAGTAAAATGTGGGTAAGAGTGTCCCCATTCATCCGAATAGGTCAATTGACCTATTCGTATGAATGGGGACTCTATTTCGGTTTATAGAAAGCCCATAGCATTACATACAATGAAAAGAGGCACAATTGTGTTCCTTTTTCATGGAGTATGTTACTAACCTCTGTGAAAAGGGCACAGAGTGCAGGGCTGGAAGCATTTACAGTGCTTTTTAGAAATGCACCTTCAATGCATTCTCTAGAGTGCTAATGCTTCAATACTGAACATTTGCTGTGTACATCCAGCAAGTGTTCATTACTGAAGCATTGCCACTCTAGAGAGCCTGCGAGACAGCATGAAAGGGGAGGTGATCATGGCTTTTGACACTGTTTCTTTTGAAAGTATATTAGAAAGTGGTAGAAAAAGTCACAGCATATCTGAACCTTAAAGACTTTGGCTGAGCGGTTTTAAATTCACCTGTCCCTTTAAATGTTCACGTTAATCAATAGAACCAGAATAATTTGTATCATCGCGCTATCGTCCATATTCTTCATGCTTTATACCTGCTTTGTTTTTGTCACCATCCAAATTTAGTTCCATGGCTATTCACTATTATACCAGAAAACCACATATAGCATCATTATATATCCTATAGCCAGCAAATTACCTAAAGCCACAAAAAACACTTCATTATTTTTTTACAGCCTATTCTAAAGTGCTATAGGGGACTCAGCAACAACAAAAAGCAAAATGTAACACAGTAAACATCCTGTAGCCTCATCAAAGGGACTGTCTGGTCCCCAAAATGCATCTTCCAAATGTTAATGCATATTAATGTGCTTTCAAAGTATTTTAAAATCCATGTTTTACATTTTGCATTGCTTAATATATGAACCTCTTACAATCAGCAGTTTGCAGGAAGGCCCACACTAGCAGAGTAAATGTCAATTTCCTATTTTATTTTTGTTGTTGTTGCAGGAACCAATGAGAATAATGTCTTTAAAGTGAATGGAATAACCTGTTTCTCTCATGATGTCATCAGCCAATGTGTCACACTGTTAAGAGATCTTATTGTGTACAAGAGCAAGGTCACTTAGATTCCACACAGTGCATTCAATCCCACCAGCAGAGCAGTAGAGGAAGTGACTTCATTAAATAAAACTGATACATGCTCAGTGCCTACACACAAACAGTGTGACAGTACCTGTAGGATAGGATGAAGAGGAGGGCTTGAGTAAAATATTAAAAATGTGATTTATTCAGAATACCCGCATCAAGTCACGCTGGAAAAAGAAAAACCTGTGCACTATACAAGCATCAGTCTTCATCATGCATCAAAGTGAGTTTGGGGACTAGAAACTCCTTTAAAAGAGTACACACTCCAAGAACTATCAGTATTTGGTTGGCCGACCAAAACACCTTTTTTTGGAACACTTTAAGGCAACACAATTTAAAAAAAACTAGAAAGAAAAAAGTTTAACCCAGCAGCATTCAAATAGTTCATTCCAAAACGACCTCTAAATACAAAACAAACAAAAAATGTGAGCAGTGATAAAAAATTATTCCTCTCACCGGAATCAATATTCACAAGTTACAAAACAAATGCTTCCAAAGGAATACGCCACATTTAAATAGTTGTATTTGTCTGGGTGAATGCGCACACTGAGTTATGTTTTAATATACTTTGAGTTTTCTCGCAGGCATGGCTCAATACTCATTTACAAGCCGGGGAAATGTACTTTGTTTTGGGCGAGTATTTATTGTGCGTGACACTTGCGAGTTCATTTAACTATGCACTGATCTGTAATATTAGCGGTCAAATGTATTGTATTCATTGGCAAGTAGATAGACTGTAAAGAAAGTCATATTATAATTACAGAAGATGCTCATTCTAAATCAAATTGAATAATATTGAATTTTAGAATGTCTAATTTTATTCAAAATATAGATCTATTCATTTGTTTTAGGGTAGCTATAGTTTATCTATTTTTTTTTTTTTTATGTCTACCGATCTACCTACCTACATATCTATCTACCTACGCACCTGTTTACTTCTCTATCTTGATTTTTATTTAATGATGTTGTGGCAATCACCTATCATTACGAGTATCTTGAAGACTATTTCCTTAATGCAAGACATACAGCTAAAAGACTACAGTCTGCCCTATTATTTTTTGATGGGCGTGGCTTGCCAGTCAAGGAGAAACAACCACATAGCCACCGCTTTCTTATCTATAGTATTTTCTCTAAAAGAATCAAGTAAGTAAATGAAAAAAAAAAAAAAACATTGCGGCACACTTCAACAAATTATACAGCACAATCTTGGCCTCATAGCTGATAATAGCAATCTCACTGGAACCGCAAAAATAAACAAAAACAGTTTGGTTTATGGAATACTTAGAGATTGTTTAACGGCCCAATATCTCTGTGTCAATGATGCACCTAAATTACCTTAACACTATGAACAGACTAATTTTATTTACATTTTTTCAATAGTAAATGAATATTAGGAAACTGTTCCCTAGACATGGTGAATTTGACGGGCTAGTGGGCCAAAACATCCAACTTGGAAAGATTCCCCAACAAGCCCTTTTTTTCCCCCCAACTACTTTAATGTAAGTGTTGAAACTGAGTTGTCAGCTCATCCTTATTCACTATTTAGTGTGAAGAAAACCCTCAATAAATATCCAAGGACACAACTTGTCCTCCAAGAAACATAATGGATTAGAAATTCAATAGGAGCATCGTACAGTTTTTCAGCTTATTTTAAGAAGACATCTGCAAAATGCATTTTTCAGCGGACAACGGCTTTTTATTTTTCTTCAATGTACGTCTCCGAAGAACTTTGAGGGAGACAAACTCAACAGTGGTTCAACACTCTCCAGTATCACAGCAGACAAATATAGAGGTATGACTCCTGTCAAGTCATAACAGATTTTATCGTTGATCTCCACTAGAAGATATCAATCCTGCCCTGTCTTTACACCTACGGTATACAAGAGACTAAACGCTTAAGGTCATGCATTGGCATTTATGAGACAGATATTAATATAAAAAATACACAATGGACAGGGAGTTTATACCAGCTTGACCGATAGTGTGCAACAATGTATGAGAGATCAAAGACGCCTTTCCAGACTCTGGACAAAAACTGGCTTGAAAGATTTCGAATGAATTGTATTTTGTTGGCATCATTGATATTATATATATAATGATTAATGTTATATAATAGAATATGTATGGTAAATTAATTTGTTTAGTGTTTGTTTTTTTTAAAATAAAAATCACTTATGAAGTTGTGCTCAAACTGGGACATATGTAATGTAGAAGAGTTAATTTTATATGCAACTGTTTGTAGGCAAATATATTAATATAGTAATTCACATGGAATGGTCAGACTTAGAATGTTGGATCTACTCCGATGTAGTCTGTGACAAAACAAGATGGCTGCCCCCAGGAATTTTATTTTGCACAGTTTATTTATAAGGTTCGATGGACGGATATTAAATGGGGTTATGTCAGGAGACATTGCACATTTAAGGACGTCTGTTGTTCATGGCTTTTATTACGGAGGCCCTCATGAGATGACATAACATCTCTCTCTTCTGAGAGTTTTTGAGTTTCAAATTCTTTTTTTTTTTTAAATAAACCAACAGAAACGAAATCATCAGTCATTACAATTATCTGGGCTTCCCTGATTTTATGGTCACATCTTTCAACTTTGATTGACCCCCTTAAAATAAATAAATAATTTAAATATATATATAAAAAATATACTATACTTACTCTGGAGCTTACAACTTCCAAGGACACATTCTGAGGAGAAGAACTGGGTACTGAAAAAAAAAAAACCACACAAATAAAACAATGTCATATTTCACATTCAAATGTATTTAAAAATCAAAATAAAATAAAAATGGGTAGTTTTACTAAAACATTTTCATGTCATTATTTACCAACATCCAAATCAACAGAAAACAATGCTGTCATATTGTGTTTAAAGAGCCATTTTAATAAAATTAAAACAAGTGCATAGTTTTATAATCCTTTCTACACCATGATTAACCCCTTCGTGACGCATGGTGCTTGCGTCCCAAACGACGCAAGCACCAAAACGTCACGATTTGTTCCTGGCCACCGATCACAAGGTGATTGGTAGCCAGGAACACTCTGGCAGAGACCCGATCAGGGTCTTATTAGACCCTGTGGGTCCCTGCCCAAAAATCGCGAGCCCTCCGGACGTCACGTGTGACGTTACGGAGGCGTGCCCGAACCCGGAAGTTCGGGCACAGCGCGATTTAGCAAAATGTAGCTGGTGCTCGCTTTGAGCACCGGCTACATTTTCCCTGTCAGGCTGAGGCCACTCAAAGTGGCCTCATCTGACAGGTGGGATCCCGCTGCAAGTGCCTGCAGCGGGATCCGAAAACAGCTCATCGCTGGGAGCCGCGATGAGCTGTTTAGTACAGGACGTACTATGCCGTCCTAACGACTTTAAGGCACTTAAAATCAGGACGGCATAGTACGTCCTAACGTCGGGAAGGGGTTAAACCCCGTGGTCGAGGTTTACGTTGTTTACACAACATAAACGCCAACCGAATTTCCCATAAGGCCAACAAAGTATAGGGGCGTGGCTCAGTGTTTCCAACTTTGGAAAACCCCACCCTTTTTGCTCATACTCCGCCTATTTAGTGGCTTTTTCACCAACATTCTAAAATGTCCAACCAACACAGATATTTTGTGTGTGTGTGTGTGTTAATGTAGGAGGGTGTGTAGTATTCCTGTGTAGAGATGCAAGGGGTGTAGATCTGGCCCTGATTACAGATGGTGAAATCCGTATTACATGATGGAATAATTAATTCAACCTTAAAAAAATGTGTAACATTTGCTGCCAATTCGTAAACCATCTATCCTATTTTCAACCTTGTGACTAATTAATAAAGAAACACAAACTCCTACACTTCCTAACAACCAGAAGCCAATTATAAGTTACAATTTGAAAGAATGGGGAACAGCTCAAAATCTTTCTTGAGATGTTGCAAACATGAAAAACCACACATATTAAAAATGTACTTGTGTATAATATATGTGATTTAAAGAAAATGATATGTAATGATATGTTTGCAGTTTGAAATAAAAATAAATTAAATGCTAAGTATGTTTTGCAAAAACAACTGTAATTATAATTGAATAACAAATTTGGCCCAGCAGGGGAGTCTTATCATGTTTTTCAATTGAAGCTAGTGTTTTATTTCTATTTAAAATAAAAGCATTGCTGCTTTCTTAGCAACAATTAACTTATTTCATAGAAAATTCAGGTAAAATATTATAAGTGTGTATTATATAATGTGTTGTGGCTTGATATGTTAACGACACACATTTTTTTTTTATTCTAACTAGTTAATTTGAATATTAATTATCCAGGTGATGTCATAAATGGTAGATTGCAATTACATTAAAACACATATTTCTCCTATGGGTCTACACAAAAAAGACTTGCTGGGAAATTCCAAAATGAAAGGAGATTTAAACATTGTTTAACTCTTGCTTCCTTGAATGAAGCAAGGGTTAAACAAAACATGTCATGGGGCATTTAAGTAAACTCGACGTGTGTCTTAATAGATACACGCGGTGTTACTATCTGCTGTGTCTCACATGCGAGACACAGCACTTCCTGGTTGTTGCGTGCTGATGTTTGTCGCCCCACTCTGAAATCCGAAAGCGAGGGTCTCTCGTTGCTAGCACAGAGAGAGAGACCCTCGTTTTTGCATGGAATCAGAAGGGGGGACCTAGTTAAGGTCCCCCCCCCCTGCTGATCCCGTGCAAACAAGAGGGGGCCTCTCTGCGCGAGCAGAGAGAGACGGTCGCCGACCAGACGGCTGCCTGCTTCCTACGGACGCATAGCAGCTGCCAGTCAGAGGATATACTGGCATGTACTATCAAAAGTACAAGCCAGTTTATCCTCATACTAGGGACAACTAACTTTTCACTTGTGCTTCTATATTAGAAAAATAAAGTTTTGTGTCCCTTTAAGGCCAAAGTAGCTGCATTTGCAAATTTTTCCAACTCAGCTACTTTGGTCTAAAGTTTTAAATTCCCGTCTCAATATCCTGCAATTCTCTCTTTATCGAGTAGAACCTTCAAAGTATCTATTTCCTTACAATTCTACTAACACAACAATGTATAGATAATGTTTTCTCCCTCTCTACAGTAAGAGTACAAGCTATATTTAGGGGAGGCCCTTTGTGCAGAACACAGTTTTATGTTTTGAATACATTGTTTTGTATCCTGTGTTTGAAATGCTAGCCTTGTTTCATTTCTAGTTTATATTGTATTTATATGTTAATATTTTATTTTACAATTAACATACGACATAGTTCTGTATGTTTTGCTGTCTGACAGAAAGACCAAAGGCTTTCCATGAGATTTTACTTTTACTTTATTTTTTAATTAGTACAGTTTCATTTAGGAAACTTTTATTCCTTTTATAAAGTGAGAATTTAAGAATTGACAATATTCTATATATATATATTTATCTGTTAAGGTCTATTTTACAATTACACCTGTCCAGAGGTTCTTGATGTGTTTCACACTAAAAATTGTGGATGTGGCACTTTTTGTGATGTGTTAATTAAATGAGTTTAAAAATATATGTGGCTGTGAATGTGTTTAAACACTGATTGAAACTGCAATGTGTTAACGTTTATATATATATATATATATATATATATATAAAGAAGCATTCCTTAAAATTATAGTATTTTTAAGAAATAAAAAAGGGAACTAGGTATTTATTGTATTCATGAAAAATATATTTTAATTTCTCTTGAAGTTATTTCTTTTTTTTTAAAAGTCAACATTTATAAAAAAAAATACTCTATTGGCAAATTAATTTTGTAAATTATGAATTCAGCTAGTGAATACAGCTGTTGGGCTTTTCTTCAATGACCCAATTTATCACTTTTTTTAGTGTACCGTATTTGCTCGAATATAAGACGTCCCTGATTATAAGACGACTCCCCAAACTTTGTATATTCCTTTAGGAAAAAACTAAAAGCCTGAATATAAGACTACCCTATAGGAAAAAAAGTTTAATTTGTATATATTCACATGTAAATTGCTTTTTAATACTTAAAAAAAATTATGATATTAAAAAAATGAATTTCTTGTTTTTATTTCCTTTTATGTGCCAATGCTGCATCTCTCTCCCCCTCCCCCAAGCTTTGTCTCTCTCTCCCTCCCTTCCCCACAGCGGTGTCTCTCTCTCCCCCTTCCCCCAGTGTTATTTCTCTCCTCCTCCCTCCCACGTTGTTTCTCCCTCCCCCCAAACTTTTCTTTCTCTCTCCACCTCCCTCCTTTTCTCTCTCTCTCCTTCTCACCCCCCTTGTCTCTCTCTCCCCTTGACTCTCTCTGCCCCCTCCCCTTTTCTCTCCCTCTCACCCCCCGTATCTCTCTGCCCCACCTCCCCTTGTCTCTCTCTGCTCCCACCCTCCCCTTATCTCTCTCTGCCCCCATCCATTTGTCTCTCTCTGCCCCCCCCCCCTCCCTCCTGCTCACCCTGTTTCTTGCTCCCTGGTGGATAGTGGGAGCAGCTGGGGGATGTCTGCACGATATGTGCAGACATCCCCCGGCTGCCCATATCTCCCTGGTGGCTAGTGGGGGCAGCGGGGGGATGTCTTCACGATACGTGCAGACATCCTCCATCCTGCCCGACACTTCCGTCTATTATGACGGACAGCCATCCTCCGCTGCTGCCCGGCACATCGCGCAGACATCCAGGCTGTTAGCGAGGGGGACCTCTAACCCTATCTTATAATCTGACCTCGATTTGAGGTCAGATTAGAAGACGACCTTGAATATAAGACGAGGGGTCTTTTTCAGAGCGTTTGCTCTGAAAAAAAACCTTGTCTTATATTCGAGCAAATACGGTATTTCATAGTCACAATTTTCTATTGCAGTCTGAGATAATTCAACTCGGGCCACTGAATAGAACCCTTTACATATGCTGATATTTTTACTATCGTAGGATTTGGTTCGAAAAATGGCAGACACTGGTGAACTGACAAGTGACCTGCAAAAACCAGGTATTAATAGTGACGCCTGAGTTCTGTGTTGATCTCCCACAAGTGGCACGCTTACGTGATGATGTTTAATTGACTGTCTGCTGTAGCTGTTAGTAACTATCTAACGCGATAATGCACATTAGAAACTCCCCCACTATAGCTCCTTGTGTCGGAGTCCACACATTGGATACGTGTTTTATTACCGTAAGTTTGCTTTATTTCTTAACTAAAGTTATTCATTGTATTATTGTACAATCAGGTCGACAACCATTTGAGTGCAATGCATATGCTCTTACATCCCCCTAACGTACTGTTGTCTTACCATCAGAAAGTGTTGTTAAAGTATGTTCCTCTGAAGACGCACCCGGTCCATAAATGTTATAGGCCAGAACTCGAATGTTGTATTCAGTAAACCTCCGTAGCCCCTCCAGCGTGTACGACACTCCGTCTACTTCAATGTTCTGGGGGGAAAAAAACAAAAAACGGAGGATCATTGTTATTTAATGAGCGACCCAGACATATACTGCTCTTCCAAAATGTGGAGTTACTGAGAAATGTTCTTGTTTTTCATGAAACAGAGTAAATGAGTTGCCAAATGAACAGGAAACACAGTCAAGGTGATGACAATGTCAGAAATAATGATTTTGATTCTAAAGAAGCCAAGATTTTATTGGCTCTTTAATCAGCACTATAATTTTTAGCTGTATTTGTTTTCTTTTGAAAAAACAAACTTTGAACGGTTGTATATTATTAGAAATATATTTTGTCCATTAAAATTATATCAAATGGATAAAAAAAAAAATACAGTGTAGACAGTGTTAAGCCCTTCCCGCTTGTAGGACGTTCCATCCTACTTTGTAGTGCCTGGAGGCAAGTAGGATGGCATGGAATGTCCTGCATTAAAAAGGCTCATCATGGCCCCCCGCGATGAGCTGTACTGGGGATCCCGCTGCAGGGACTTGCAAAACAAAACTGCATGTTCCTTGAATACACACAGATTTCAATATTTTTATTATCTGTTTTTTCTTTTTTCTTTAAGGTTTTAAATAGTTTTTTTTCCCCCTGCAATAACAACTACTTAGATCTAAGATTCATTAGTTTATGTGGAAGCATAATCGAAAAGCACCAGACCTCTCGAGAGGCCAATCACTAGGTAATAAGGCTCAATCTTTAAGTGTGTAAACGACATTCTAGTTTGGGTCTTAGAAGTCTTAACATGCTGCTCCATTTTAAGGCAATTATCTGTTCAGGTGGTAAAATCTCCAGTCCCTTACTTGAACCAATGCTTTCTAAACATCTATTTCCATTTTTCCTCTTTCCTCACTCTTGATATTAAATGACTTTGATTTATGAGTCTGCAGATGAAAGCTAAGATATTTAAAGATGCACTATGCAGAATATCAATGAGACATTTTTTTTGTTTTTTTTTTACACTGGAGTAAAAACAATTTAAAATGCAGAAATGACTCCAGTATTTCTGATCATACAATAGATGGAGCGACGCTGGCTTACCGCCTTTTTCCAATGACCTAGAAAAAATGTCAAACGGCCTGCAAAGTTCCTTGCATCAATAACATAATCTTAATAAGACAAAAGGTGAGGGGTTTTATTTGGTGTTAAAAGGAGAAAAAAAAAACGACACGGCGGAAAAATGATGGAATTAAAGGACCACTGTTCGAAACAATAAATTAATTTTGATTTAAATGAATTAGTGATTGACGTGTAGGTTTTTTCACCAAAAAACACTGTAATGAAAGAATATAAATAGGAATCTTACTGAGCCTTCTTTGCTCTGTATAGCTTTTTCAGGGGGTGGACATAAAGTCATGTTGCCTGTTAGTGCTTTTTTTCTGGTTTGGTCCTCTACTTCGCCCTACTTGACCATTTCCCCTGCTACATAGCATGATCACCGTCTGTACTTGTCATTATTGTCTAGGAGTGGCTTTTGTCTATGTGTGGTCACCAGACTGATATAGCTTCATCATCTCCCCCTCTTTCTGTGGACTGTGCTGGTCACTGACTATTTGTTATTTTAAAGTGAGATATAGTCTCCTCCCTTGAGTAACACATTAGTGTTATTAAGGTTGTGCATCGAAACATTATCATTTCCATGTGTTAATGATGTTCTCCACTTCTTAGTGCATGTTGGCATATTGATGTTTGTCTTAAAGGCAGTGTCCATATGCTGACTTTAGGATTAGGCATAATGTTCCTCCCTAATATCCTCCTAACCTTATATCAAATCCTTAACTCTAACTAAAATGCCTAACCCTAAAATGCCTTCCCTAACAATAATGTCCTCCCTCATCATGGGTAGGCACTAAAATTCTTCACGGAGCACATTTATTGGACTTTGAGACACACGTTTTAACGAAGTTCTAAGAACTTACGCAAACATCCCCATGGACGCTGGTGTAGTTGCATGGACACTTCGCTTCCCATTCCCCTCATTCCAAATCTAATCATAACTATGACAACAACTCTAATGCCGGCATATTAAAGACACACATTATTATGCCGATGTGCTCTTGTGGGTAGTCAACATTCTGAAAGCGCACCAATGGTGACGTTTTGTGGCACCACCATTACTGGCTCACCCTTTCGGTAGGATGCCAAATAGAATAAAACAAAGGCGGACTAACGCTTTACTTTAATTCATAATCAGAATTTTAGAAGAAAACACACTAAAGAACTTGACTAAATTTGAAATAACAGACTGCTTAAGTTTTCGATTCATTATTCGAAGAATAATCGAAAAGAAACCGAACTCTAGAGAGTAATCTCTGAGCAATGCGCCTCCGTCTTTAAACATAAACCTTTCTGGAATTAGGAAATAAACTTTTCCTACAAATCGCAATCTATCTTTTATTACATCGCTACTTGTCTTTGAAATGTTCTACGCGTTAATCCCTCTCCAGTAATACACACATCCTAACTAAATCCCTGTCTTTATCTCAGAAGAAAATATAATTTCTGATATTTATTCATCACCTTAGATGGCATCCATTAGCTCCTGATCCAGCTCATTTCTTTCATAATGTCCATGAATGTGTTTCAAAGATATCCATGAACGATGGAAGTACAGTTTCATCTGAGTAGTTTTTTTTTAATGTCCTTTCAGACATATGACCTCTAGTTCTGCTCTTAATTACTGGGGGGTCAGCCCAGCTAATGAACTAAGACGTTTCATTTCTACAGCGAAAGGTAATGGTTTCTTTGTCTAAAACCCTTCTGGATTCCCAAAGTCCTCCTTTATTTCTCATTAGACTGATGGAGGCTGTCAAGGAAGCACAAACTTCACACCGGGCAAAGTAAATGTGGGGATTAAAAGGGGGCGAGGCTTTCAGAGATATCATCATCTTCTGCATTTACATATCCTGTCAATCGTTCATTTGAGAATACTAATGTGCTATTAAGATGATTGTGTTGGAACCCATGTCTGGAGACACTGGTTCCCTTTAAGCTTATTCTGCAATACTCACATGTAGTAGACATTACAGTGACTGCCTGTATCTTCAGTGTTAAAGCCCCACTGACAACCCAGTGGTCCTCATACCAGGATAATGAACCTCTGACCAGCAACCTCATGCAAGATGATCCTGTTGTTGATTTTCACTCACAGCTAGTGCCACTAACCTTAGTTGTTGTATTGAATCAATAGAGGTCATCCTAACTAGGTCCTCTCTAATAATTATACATAAGTCCCTTCACAGACCCAGTAGTGTATCTTCCACAAGGCAAACAATGCACTCGCCAAAGGCGGCACTTTGCCAGAGGGTGTTAAAGCACACTTTTGGTGCTTCAAACATTTTCGCTCCCTGCCCACCATTAAGCAAGCTTTAGCTCCTTCCAGTTAATAGACATGGCTATATAGCCCACTTTCTTGACGAAGAGCAAACAGGCTGGTCAACAATATTTTTTCTTTTTTGTCACTACTCCCTTTTGAATTACTACCATTGTGGATCCAACTAACGCTGATATTGGCACTAGCGTGGAAGCTACAACAGATAAAAAATTTGACCGTAAATAAACATACCCTGATGTGTTTTATTAATATTGTATCACATTCAGTTCTTTTCGGACCCTGCCAGACTTAAATTGATTTTTCTTTCTAATAATAACTAACCGTATTTTTCATACATTGTATAATCTTTCCACTTTGTTCCATAACATTGAGCAAACGTTTCTGACAGCATCATTATGCCGTCGGACTCGATTTAATAACACGAACTTCATGTACGTTAACTCGTTGCTTTTCCAATAAATGCTCTGAGTGTATTTTATTCCCACCTGTTCTCTCCCTGAAATGGTTTCCGTACAGAATACGCGGTATCCTTGGACAGCGCTGTTTGCATAGGCCGGAGGTTCCCAGGAAATTAGGATTGAGGTAGGTGAGGTAGAGGTGACTTGAAGATTCTCGACCGCCCCTGGAACTTGTACTGCAAGAGAAAACATAGTATTGTTAAATGATGCAGAGTCAATGCTAGTGCATGGAGTAAAGGAAAAGAATCACGAATGTTTGGGCCTAGTCACCAAATCTGAAACCAAGATGTAATAAAACATTTAACTGGAGTTTTCAACTGGGCTGGTTCTCTCAAACGATTACCTTTAAAGAAAAAGAGCTTACTAGTAATACAAAGAACACGTTCTTAAAAATACCAGGCAAGGCTCAAGGTCCTAAAGAATATCTAGGTCAGAGATTTGTAATGTTCTTATATTATAGAGAGTGGTGGACAGACACAACTTCTAGTCAGTTAATATCCATCCCCTACGTGAAAAAAAATGTATTTTCAGAGACAAAAAAAATATGTTTTATATATTAATGGCCAATGGTTTTTGTTTTGGAATTGTACTTCCATGAATTACCATTCAGAAGACAAAGGCAAGGGGGGGATATTTTCATCTGTGACGTTATGGGTTTATTAAGCTGGTCAAACACCTAGTGGTCTGTCTGTGCGTCACAGGAAAAGCTGGGACTATGGGAAGTAGGATTGAGTAGATGGAAGGTTAGAGGGGGAGCCAGAGCCTCAGAGGAGTTTCCACAAGATGTCAGCCCTAGATTAGAAGATGGCACACAGAAAATGATGATAATTCATAAGTAAGTTGATTGCACCAGGACAAAAAGTAAATGTCAAATTGTTTTTATCTTCGAGGATTATGAACTCGATAACCTCTGCTGACATGAAGTATACGTACTTCGATGAAGCACTATTAGTTGTGGGCAGATATCTTTGTACTGCAAAATCCAGTAGCAATGGAGAACTAAATCAGTTGTTATTGTCTATTCAGCTTCAAACCCATTGAAATGAGAAATGGTTGCTTCTTGGTGATGATGCCCCTTTAAAATATAATTAGAAGGCATTCTGTTGACATCAGCACGTTTGAAAAGCTTGCAGGTTATGATTTAATTATAGACTGCAGTTTTTTTTTTTTTTTTTTTTTTTACCTTTAATGTGCCTATAAGCCATGGCTCTTTGATAAACTGTCCCCAAAGCAATATCATTTTAAAACATTTTCTATACTTAATTGGATTTAGTGACATTAATGGAAAAAAAAAACACAACAATGCTAAATACAAACGGAGGAACGGGGCGATTTATCAAGAGCTAAATCATCTGCAAACATATAACGTAGCAAAATAATGCATTTAATTATAAGGCCTAGATGTAAAATCAATCATTTAAACAGGTCCCCCCCATCTATTTACAGAATTCTATTTGAATATGCTGGACCGGCCTTCCTTGTGTTGAACAGTTCAACACAGTGACATATAGTGGAGTTGTAATCATTTCTGAATTATTCCTCTACAGGTCAATAATAACCTGACATCTTCCCCCCCCCCCCCCCCCCCCCCAGATTTTTTGCTCTGTGATTCTGAAACCTTGTGAATTTCAGCACAATCACATTTAGTTTAATGTTTAAAGCTCTCACTGTATTTACACAATCCTAGTGCATAGTGTGTGGCTTACAACAGCCTATGATTAAGCGTGAGTACACGCGAAACGCGTAAGGCCATTTACGTCCACTCTATGCTGCCTTTATCTTCTGTATTTTTGATCACCTGCCAATAAATCACTACTTTTATATTTTTTTGAACTGGGAGTGCAGACATCGTTCTTTCTTTTTTCTCCAGTGTGTGGCTTACCCACAGGTTTGGTGAGATCTATTCACCAAATGGTGACCTGTGGTGAGCAAGCAAAAATCAGACCAAGATAGTGGCCAACTTCTACGGAAGCCCAGAGAGCTCATGTGTTTTTTGGATTTTATTTTTTTCTGACTTGTTTTCTCAAGATTAAAAATTGTTTCCTTGAGATAAGTTGTTTTCTTGTGATATCAAAACTTGTTATCTCAAGAAAACAAGCAAAACATTTTAAAAAACAAAATACTTGGTCTCTTTGGGATTCCAAAAACTTGCCTATCTTTCCTCTTGAATTAATGGTTGATTTGTGCAGCTCACGTGCCTCTTCACCACAGTTCAGTATTTATAGACTAGTGCCACAGCATGTTGAATACGCAAACAGGCCCAACACTGGGCTGGAAGCTGGATTGTGTATAGGGGATCGTCTTCTGATCTTATGAAAATACTTTTTGGGCCTCTATTCACTGAAAGGTGATTTAAAGGGAATTGAACATTTTCTCTTATAGACTTAACTATACATTACATGTTGTGCGTTTCTCCTGTTAGAAAAGCTTAGCTGGTCATGGATAAAACTCTTACAAGGGCCGATTCTGGAGGAAGTTACCTGGTTTGTCACTGCACAATGCATTACTGTGTTTACTAAATATACTGATGAGAGATTTCCAAGGCTCTGGAGGGTAGCATGTAAATACCCAAAATACAGCTTTATAAAATTAGGAGATTGTTATATATGATGTGGGTTGACTTGAATGCCTCTCAACTGTCCCATTTTTTGGATTTTTTTATAATAGATAAATAAGACTTTTAACATATCATCAATAATGAATTTATAATAATGCAATTGATATTTAATTGGCTAAATTCTTGGTTAATTCAATAGAAAAGGATCAAACTTCATCCTCCTTCCTTCTCCACAAGATCAAGGAACCAAAAAAATGACTAACGCAAAAAATGAATTCCCAGCATTTCTTTGCCATGTCATAGAACGTACAAAAAAAAACAATTAAAATAATAGAATAGAATGTTTGGAGTATGTAAATCTAAAACACTGTAATAAAAAAAAAAAATGATTTATTATTCTACTAAATGTATCCACTGCCTGTGGATGTCAAAAATCTGTGGGGTCCATTTATCAAGGACCCACAAAACTTGGGCTCCCAGGTGATTTATGGCGTTATTATGAATGGTGAATGGAATTCACATTTATCATGTGTGATATTTAGGGGAAAAAGAACTGTGGAACCTCTACCAGCTACAAATAATAATCGTGTACAATGGGGCTACATTCAGGTTTATTTTTTTTATAAAGTAGGATTGTGGAAATGAAATGAAAAATAAAACATGTATTTATACAGTTGTACATTTCGGCTTATAAATAATAACTGGTGTAACAATACTGAGTAATAAAGGTAAAAATGGTTGATGTAAACGAATACAATCTTCATGCTTAAATTATATAAATATTAGGTAGATTACATTAGATAGGAGTGCCCGGGGGAGGGGGGGGGAGGGGGAGGGGGGCTTACGTTGGGTAAAAACCAAAGCAGTGCGCAGTTTGCTATCAGGGTTCTTCAAACAGGACATGGGCTATGAGTTTAATAATGCCTCGTTTGGTCTGCCAGAGTATCAGCAGACACTGGACTAATAATCAGTGATATCTCCTGAACAAAAGATCATAGAAAGATCATTTAAACAGTTAGAAAGTCAACAAAACGGGGGCAATTTATTAATAATTTTAGAATTTTGTTCTCCAATTTTTGAAATTAGACAACCGCAATCTATTTTTAACAAATAGTATTATAGAAAGTATTCACTTTGCCAACGATATTTTTTGTCTCATCCTATAACAATGCATCGACCAAGAGCTTTTTGAGAGCGTGCAGCTACCAGCTAGATTGTTTACAGAGCAAAGCACTAAACTGTGTAGACAAATTTAAAATCCAATGACCCTGGGCTTCAGGATGATGGATTTTGGCTTGATTTAATGAATTGATTGACCCCCCTACTTCCCCAGGTCTTGGCTGCTCTTGAATTTGTAATCCTTCAAATAAATCTTTAGATGGGAAAGAAGTAGAAACCAGGCCAGAAGCAGCATGACTAAAGACTAATGAAACACATTTTCCTAAAGTTACACATGAAGCCTCACTCTTCCTAAACAGGTTCAAGTAATCAGCCATATTGGAACGGCTATAAAAACAATACAGTGCAGAAGAACATTCTAAATGGAGAACCGAAACCTTCTTATATTGTTCTGTAAAGTTTTATTCCAAAGGTCAGATTTAATGCCTTACCATTTTCCAGTTAATTCCCACCAAACATTGCCCTCCTCAAATTATAATTAAGAGTCTATTGCAAACTACAATACATGGGCTTCAAGGCGTGTAATGACATCCAGGAATCTAAAGTGACCTAGTGGATCCTCTTCCGAAAAAAAAAAACACTTCCTGGTCCTGGTTTCATTCCCCATCTCTTGATCAAGAACCTACAAGCAAACAAATTAATACCCATTATACCTATTTATCCATCTGTCTAGGCCCATCCATCTCGGTGTGTCTTCTCTGTCTACTTCAGTATAGTTATCCATCTGTCTATCTATTTATTCATCTACCTACCCACTTGTATATTGGTCTGTCTCCCTGCCTGCCAGCCTGTCTACCTAACTTAAAAAAAAACTGTATTTGTAACGTTGTCTCTCTATAACTACAAATCCTGTGACACTATAGGAAAATGATTTTCCATAATGCCTCTGATGGAGAATAATTTACTGTATGGTATCTCTCCGATAAATCAGGATGCTGGTTCCCCACTGACTCAAGTCACAGTTTGTATTAAGTTTCTTTCATTTTTCCGAATTTAAAAGATAAGGAGTTCATTAACTTCTTGGCAGCTTCTGTCTACTTGGGAGATAAGCAGAGAAAGACAAATAGAATTCTGCATTAAATTATTGAGCAGAAGTTTGAGAATGACTTCAATTAAGAATGAATCTACCATGTTATAAAGCGTGGGGAGATTAGATCTTTTGTCTTCGTGTTAATTGATAAATCTCATTTGAGTGTGTCACCCAAACAGTAACTGAAATATCATAGTTTACAGCTAAACGGGGATTGTTTAATTGTATTCTTGTACAATAAGTAATCTTCTAACTTCACAATTCCTTTTCACTGCAAAGGCGTATTGTATAAAGATGGCTGGAGTGAAAAACGCACTTTGTCCTTGTATTCCTCATGCCTTTCAAACGACCTTGGATTCATTCGGTATCATAACTAAGTATTTAGGTCTCTTGTGTGTCTAAAACACAAACATAAAAGCAACAAAAAAATATATTTGTTTATTAATGGAGATTATATCAGATTTTGTTCTTTGGCTTTGGATCACCTATTGTTCATTGATGGGAGGCCCCCTCAATGCACACCGACTAATTATCTCTAAATAAAGTGAATGGAAGTGAATTGACAACTCAATGGTGAAAATAAGTCTTTGTCGGACTATTTTAGTCTGGCTCCACTAATAATGCCTGGGTATTTGCAATAACCAGTTAATCTTTTTAGTGAATAGACCTCACCAACTTGAACTTCCAGATAGACACATAAAAATAGCACTGAACTTGCTGGGAATTGTCTGTCCTATTACATGGTTATCTGCTAGGTATGATGCATTATGAATCTGATCTAGATGATTCAGTGAAACATTATAACAGAGACATTATTTGTGGTTTTAGGCTGGGGCAACTTTTAAAGGGACAATCTAGTCCCCAAAATGCATCTTCCAAACATTAATGCATATTAAAGTGCTTTCAAAGTACTTTAAAATGCATGTTTTACATGTTGCATTGCTTAGAAAATAAAATACTTACAGCTAGATGAAATTGTGAAATTACAGCAGTTTGCAAGAAGACAGGACTGCCCACAAAAGCTGAGTAAAATTCAATTTCCATTTTTTTTTTGCTGCAGGAACCAATGAGAATAATTTCATTCAAATGAAAAAATTAATGGAATTTCCTGTGTCTCTGGTAATGGCATCAGAGAATGTGTTGCACTGTTATCGCTGAGATCCTACTGTGTTCACACAATGTATTCTATTCCAGGAGCACAGGAAGTGAAATGAAACAAAACGTCATATCCTCAGTGTCTATAGAATCATATAGAATCAGTGCTGCTGCACCCGCAGTAAACATGCAGAGTAATCACTGGGTTTACGCCAAATATTAAAAATGTGATTTGTTATCTGATGCAGAAATCAGACTGGAAAAAATGCCTGCGCACTATAACAGAGGTAATCTTCATCTTGTGCCAAGGTTAGTTTGGGGACTAAATGGCTAATGGACATATTTGTAGATGGGCATATCTCTAGGTGGAGTATGGGCATTGGGAAACTTTCTTCTGCAGCAGATTAATATTATAATACATTTCCAGCCTAAACTCTTTTGGAGTAAAGATGGAATATGTGCCACTGTGAAGCCGAACTAGAAAGGCGGACTATTTTTAGTTTTGTTACAATAACTATGTATATTATATTTATTACATGCCATGTTAAATCAGTTTTCTCTCCTCTGCTAAAATAAAAGGCACTTTGTATTGAATTCCTGGAGGCATGCATGAATTGGGGATAGATGCATGGATTTACATGCTTTTTATCAAAAACGTGCTACATCTACCCTCTAGGAAACCAGAGAAAAAGTTATAAGAACAATAATGTATTTTTATGTCGGATAAAAATTATTTATAAACAAAGACGTTTATGCTTTAATTGACTGAACTCTGAATATAACAAGGGATATTTTACTAATGCTAGAAGAATAATCTTATACTTCTTGACTATTCATATTTTTGCAAATTTGGACTAATACTGGTCGGTTCCTACCAGTTCCGTAAAGGTCCTCTTTATGGCATCACTGTGTTGCTTAATATGCAAATTAGGCACATTCTACTGAACGCAGGTCATCGGCATATCAAGTTGATTTCATAAAGAGGGCACGACAAATTTAAATTTAAAAAAAAATTTAAATTAAAAAAAAAAAAAAAATTAAAATTACAAAAAAAATTAAAATAATAAAAAAAAAAAATTAAATCAGTCTTAATCAGTTTATAAAAATAATTGAAACATAATAATAACTCATGTGTACTTTAAGCAAATGTGTTATCCATGTGACAATGTATAACCAGCTGGCCTGGGAAACAGACCCTTTCCAAAATTGAAATACACCATCCTTGTTACTACAAGATGGATTAACATCGTATTATCTGAGCACCTGACTGAATGTCATTTGCAGTGGTTCCAAATTCATTTGATCCACTGCCACATTTCTCCATGAATGGCTGTGCAGATAAAGAGAAAAATATCGGGGGAAATGAAAAAAAAAAAGACTATAAACAGGTGGGTGCATAAAAGCCTGCCGGAAGAGCGAACACGGGAATTCCAAAACCCATTCCAAATCCAAGAGTCTTTCAGTCTGAATGGCCACCTGGTGGTTGTTTATTTCTTCCTCATTGGAGCTTAAACGTCCCGTAATGCTCTGCTGTGCATTTATCATGCCTTGGCTGACCTTCGCTGGCAATGCCGAGCCTAACATTTGGGATTTCTAGAGCGTCTGAGAGATGGTTTAGGTCTTTGCTTTGATGTAGGCTTGTTTTCTTGGCACATAACAGGTTAATCCCATCATGTTTTAAGGGGTCCGTAAGAAAAAAAACAAAATACAGGCAAAGTATGGCAGGGCTTGTTCTACAAAAGCTACAAAATAATCAACACATGACTAATGCGGGTTTATTATTGATAATATAGTAACATTATTATGCATTTTTTTCAAGTATATTAAATAATTTGTATCTTCTCTGCTTTTCAAGTACCTCTTGGGGATGTTACTTTTGCCCACACCCAGGGGACATTGCTGTTACCCAATTTAATGGTACTCATTTTATTGACTTTGGAAGAATGATGGGCTGAGATGACTCTGAGGCCACTGGAATGAGCTACACAAGCTAGGAGTGTCTTGCATCTCCAGTAAGGGACCACCTCTAATAGGTTTGAATGGTGCACAATTACAGGCAATGTAATTAATTAGAAAGCAACACTTACCCCTAAAATCCTAGTTTGCTTTTACCATATACAGGTGAAACACTATATAGCATGATGCTTGGGGGATCGGAATGCGATCTGTTGGTCCTCAATCATCACCAAGCAGTGGTACACCTGTCTCTCCGACTGCCGTTTTTTTAAGCTGACCATCTTGTATGTAATTGTGCCCCCAATTACGTATACATTGCAAGACTGTTTCGTCAGAGAATGTGTTACTTTCTCCATACAATGTGCTGTGTAATATGACCGTGCTCTACAAATAAAGAACAGTAATACCGAGACAAAGTCATCTTTCCTCGGAATAATAGTCCGTAACCGGCTGGAATAGTATTCAGAGATTCTGCTCTACAAAACCGCTAATGTTTGTAACGCTAATACAGACAAAGCTTTCACATTGACAAGGCCTGCTGAATCCAATACGTCTTAGTTAAAATGAGTCTGTTTGTTTGTTTCGAGTCGTTTGCCTTCGGTTACTTCCTGCTGGTTAAAGCGACCGGCTTCAAACGTAGTAAATATGAAATGTATTATCCCTCTATGTGTAATTCTGTTTATTGAGCAATTAGAGACTTTTGATCTTGTGTGAATGAGGCAATCTATTGGGGTCCATAAACTCGACGACCAGGGCAGATATTGCAACCTTTGTGTGCCCTTCCACAAGAGGTTATTGCCTCTCCCCCAATTTGGGTTGACCCTCTAAGTGCATTATTTAACCCTCTGGCATGAAATGTGCTCAAAAGAGTTCACCTAATTAATTTCACACAAGTCAGGGAAAGTCTAACTCAGCCAGTACAGCAGGTCAAGATGGCACTGTATTAATTGTCAAAATCAAAACTTTATTTGGGGGCAGCTTTGTATTTTTTTGCAAAACGCAAATGTTAATTAGCGTCCTCAAAAAATGAGCTGTCAAGTTGGACATATCGGATTCACCAGAATTCAAGGGATGGTTTGTATGTTTCCAAGTATATGATTTGCAGGTTGTCTTATTTCCACAAAAGACTATTGGCAGGTTTAATATGGCGTTAAATGCTGATCTTCATTCACTTATAAAGTCTGTGTAGAATATAGAAGTTGATTAGCCAGTATTATAACTTCTCGCGTGTTACCTAGAGATATCCCAAAACTGTGTGGCCTACGTGGTTAGGATTGCTTGCTCTACTGAGCCCCAAACAGGACTCAACGTGCATGGACATCCAGAAGGATGCTTGGTTCAACCCGTGTGAAACGTATCAATCTGTACTCTGTCTGCCAGTTTCTCTTTCCTTGACATATGTCAATACATATTCTTTATGTGTGGTGCCTGGAGATGGACTTGATCTTGTTTACTAGCATTTTGGAGTTTGGGGGGGGGGGGGGGGGGTGCCACACTCGGGGTCCGCCCCGGGTGCCAAATGCTCTAGGTACGCCCCTGCTTGCTCTACTGAGCCCCGAACAGAACTCAACGTGCATGGACATCCAGAAGGATGCTTGGTTCAACCCGTGTGAAACGTATCAATCTGTACTCTGTCTGCCAGTTTCTCTTTCCTTGACATATGTCAATACATATTCTTTATGTGTGGTGCCTGGAGATGGACTTGATCTTGTTTACTAGCATTTTGGAGTTTGGGGGGGGGGGGGGTCTCCCCCACATCCTGGGGATGCTACTTTTGTCCAACATCCTGGGGCTTTTGCTAAGACACCGGACAACATTATAGACCCTGGACACAGCAATGCACTGGGGCCACCCACTCATGATCCTCTCTCTACAAACAGCGGGTGCGCTACCCCCAACTCCTGGAAGAAAGGGGCAGTCTTCCATATGATTGCTGTGATAACCAATCCCAGTGATCATATGCTGCCCGTGACAAAGGCCATTGGGATAATCACCACGGGGCACCTAAAATCGCGTGGGCGATGACACCTTGTTAGCTGTCTCCAAGATAAAATGTCCTTGAAACCTCCTGATACCAGCTCTAAAATACCTCTCTGTAACCTGCAGCTGAACGAGAGAGAAAAAAAAATAATAATTTGCAAACGAATCATGTCCGGGTTGTAAATTGTAAAAATCATATACATTTCCTCTTCTCTTGGACCGGCTGAATGAGAATTCTACATTCTCTTCATTAGACGGAATGGCTTAATGAGCAGCAGGTGTGGGTAATTTAGATAACACAGTATTATTACAGGAGACAGAACATTCACCAGCGCTATTAGAGATTATTTTAAGCTATATGGAGCCTGAGGTGATATTACACATAGTGGTTATGGGGTGACCATAGATCTAACTATACAAAACTATATGAATTAGAGCAACCACATACAATTACATCCATTATATTTATTATTTCCCTATGGTTCATTGTCAGGCGGAAGCCATGCACGAATATGGACTTTAAGTAGCTAAGTGATTTGGTAGCCAATGTGCATGGTGTATTTTTTGGTATAATAAACAGTTTCATTAAAAATAATTTTACCATTCTCAGCCCTGGTTTCAAGGCTCTTTGTCACCTAACATTGTATGTAGAGAGAGTAAAAAAATGACAAAAAAAAATCTGGTACCACTTGGGAGTAAACCCAACTTTTAACTAGTTGTATTTGCTTATATAGCTCTGTCAGGGGGCAGACATGTTCTTTAGAATCTTGGGTTAGATTGGTCAGATGAAGGGAGATCTGATCCAAGATTCTAAACATGTCTGCCCCCTGATAAAGCTATACAGGCAGAGAGGGCTCAAAAAGGTACATTATTGTCTAACTATTTGTATTTAAAATGCCTACACTTCATGCAGTCTGAACATAACTTCATTTGTTGGCAGCCAATTGTTCATTAAGCCTGAATTATTTAAATTCTTTCCCACTCTGCCATCACAAAAAAACATTGGAAGGGGATCTGGCAAACATAGTCGAAGAATCTGTATTTTAAATATTAGGGTGATGCAGATTGTAATGAGGAACATTGGGAAATACTTGTAACACTTTTGTAACATTATGCAGACAAGTTCTGTGAGAAGGACTTCTAATTGTATCAATGTATTACTTACATAGCATAACACATTCCACAGAGACACTCCCTTGGGCTTATTACAATGTAATGTGTGTGTGTGTGTGTGTGTGTGTGTGTGTGTGTGTGTGTGTGTGTGTGTGTTTTGAAGACGTGGAATGGAAACTAAATGATCATTCTTGAAGTCGTGGTAGGTGGTAGGAAAAGATTAGATATGTCTTAGAGCTCTAGTGATTCAAATCATGGCTTAGAGGACTTTGGTAAAATTATAAAAGCAAAGAGGAAGAGGGAGCTTATGAAGATTTAATCTAGGTTGAGAAAGAAAATGTCCATTAAAAAGCCAGCCCTTACAATTTTTACGATTATTCCCCCCCCCCCCCCAAATAAAAAGAAATGAATACCATGTCACTGATCTTTTAAAGAGATTATAAACCATTTTTTGATGCAGCTATTCTTCTTACAAACTAATGTTTTATTATTATTATTATTTTTCTTTATCTTCGAACATCTTTAAAGCTCAGGATCTCCTCTGTACTGTCCTAGAAGAATAATTCTATAATGCCAGTCCATTAGGAATTTAAGACACTGCGGTTAACCTTTGGTATGCAATTGGGTTAAAGGACAACTCTAGCAAAAATGTACTTATGTCCCATTGAAAGATTACATCAAGTGTAGCTGCGTTATGTAGAAATTATTTCTATTTAGGAAAGAATGCAAATAACGTACCTTACTGAGGACTTCTTGCTCCAAACAGCTCTAACAGGGGGCGGACATGTTGTTTAGAATCTTCGGCAGATTGGTCGGATCTCCCTTCATTTGACCCAAGGGGAATAAGGATCTGAGCCAACATTTTTAACATGTCAGCCCCCTGATAGAGAAGTATGGAGCAAATCGGACTGAATAAAGTAGTTTGTTTGTATTCTTTCATTAACACATTTCTATTTAAAAACACCTATACTTAAATGCTATTTTTCAATTAAACAGAACTTAATCTGTTGCCAACAGTTGTCCTTTAAACACAACGGTTCACAATACCTTTTCACTGAATGGGCACTGAATGGGCACTAAAAAAATACACGTAAATCTCAATTATATTAAAATATATATATGTTAGTAGAACTGTGATCAAAGACACAAATGATGATAAAATGTGTTTTAAATGTGCCTGTTTATGGCATCAATGTTTAATACCATATGCCAGAGCAGTAACAAGGATGAGTCTCTAGCTGCACACCTAGACTAAAGCATCCTAATACAACAGAGCTGCATGTTACTGCTCCTTCTGGCCTGCTGTCAGTCACTCAGCGTGCAGGACTAATGAGATCAGAGAGTAGGATCTAAAACCATAGAACTCCAACCCAGTACAGCAACAGTCTCTCAACTAGCTGATCTCCCCAGGAAGGACGGGATCTGATATTCACTGTACATCTATGTACATTGATATGTCATTTAGAAAACAAATAATATGTTTTTTTTTAAGACAATTTAATTTAAAACTACACTTTAAATAAAATGTGTTTTTTTATTGGTCTGGAGCTCTGTGATCCAGTTATTCAAAGCAAAAATGAGCTCCTAATAAAGAGGGACAATAGAGGAGGAAAAAGGGACAGGGGTACTTGTATGCAAAATAGGGTCTGCCCCTCCTAAATTGGGACGATTTCCATATCAAGCCACACGGTGATGTCATAAACAGGAGACATGTTTAAAACGCATATTTCTCTTTATGCATTTGGTTTGAATTGTGCTAAACACGCGCTATTGATTATTTGTTTCTTCTCTTAACAAGAAACAAAAGAGCAAAAGAGACATGCTAAGCTGTGTGTTGAATTTGTTTGTTATTCAGACTTTAATGACTTACACCCAATCTATTTCCTAAATGTGTCACAGTAAGCTGTAATCCCTCTCAAATGACTAGGAAAGAACATCCAATATATGAGATGGGAATACTATATACAATGGATATTGTTCTAGATTTGCTTTTTTTTTTGTTTGTTTGTTTTTTGTTTAGACTATTTTGCCTTGTCTTGGACTAGTCTTGCAGAAATCACCCTTGGTCATGGTATACATTTCCCTCATATTTCTATATTTTGAGAATATTTAGTTCCATTATTTTTAAAATTAGAGAGCACATTAGAGAGCACATTAGAGAGCACATTTAGGGAGCTGGTATTTTCGAAAGAAATAGCGCAACTCCAGACACAGAAAAAGTAATGCTTTATTCGACAGTCATAATGTATGTAAGTATTTCTATATTTTTGGAATCTTATTTCCCGAAAAAGTAAGACTACAAATAGAGTGTTTTCTACCCCTTTTCTTTTTAAGGACAAATGTAGCCACAAATGTTTAATTGAATGATTGGATACATAGATATGCTTTAATGATAGGATACAAATAAAATACCTATGCAGACGTCTTTGCTCTGAATAGCTTTATCTGGGGGCGGCCATGTTGTTTAGAATCTTGGTCATCGGACCCTCTAGCTCATGATAGAGCTTTAGAGAGCTAGACAGAGCAAAATGGGCTTGAAAAGGTCCTTTGTTTGCCTTATTTCATTAAAGCATTTCTGTTTAATCCTTGTTGCAATTTAACACTTGTGGTGTGTGTCTCATAAAGAATACTTTTCACTCCCAAATATAATTCTATGTGCATTATTGTTATTGATCCGCATTCTTCTGGGATAAGACAAGATGGCACCCTAAAGAATAAACCCGTTGAGGGAGATTTAACTTAGTAAAGATGAGAAGTTAAAACCCATTGCAATATTCCATCTATTGCACTTAAACAAGTTCCCGTTTGCAGTTAAACGAGTTAACTTTTTACAACAATATATTTTTTAAACAGTATCCGCAATACTTTGTGTTTTTTTATGTTTTATACTTACTTTCACCCTGTGTCACAACTTTAACCGCTTGTGAACTTTCCCCTGGTCCCCATTCATTATAGGCCACAACTCGAAAATAATAGGTCTCCTCCGGCTTCAGGTTCCCCACCGTTAGCTGGAGCGATAGGGGCTGTGATGTATTTATAGCTCGTTCCCTATGGAGCAAACAGATAAACAAACATAAAAATCCATACAATGATCATATTTTATAGCAAACTTATCAACTTTCAGACACTACCCAGCCTTCCATCCTTCCGAGGTACCTATAATGAAGACCATTAAATTGGGTGATGGTAACATCCCAGGATATTGGGTGATGGTAACATCCCAGGATATTGGGTGATGGTAACATCCCAGGATATTGGGTGATGGTAACATCCCAGGATATTGGGTGATGGTAACATCCCAGGATATTGGGTGATGGTAACATCCCAGGATATTGGGTGATGGTAACATCCCAGGATATTGGGTGATGGTAACATCCCAGGATATTGGGTGATGGTAACATCCCAGGATATTGGGTGATGGTAACATCCCAGTATATTGGGTGATGGTAACATCCCAGGATATTGGGTGATGGTAACATCCCAGGATATTGGGTGATGGTAACATCCCAGGATATTGGGTGATGGTAACATCCCAGGATATTGGGTGATGGTAACGTCCCAGGATATTGGGTGATGGTAACGTCCCAGGATATTGGGTGATGGTAACATCCCAGGATATTGGGTGATGGTAACATCCCAGGATATTGGGTGATGGTAACATCCCAGGATATTGGGTGATGGTAACATCCCAGGATATTGGGTGATGGTAACATCCCAGGATATTGGGTGATGGTTACATCCCAGGATATTGGGTGATGGTTACATCCCAGGATATTGGGTGATGGTAACATCCCAGGATATTGGGTGATGGTAACATCCCAGGATATTGGGTGATTGGTAACATTCCAGGATATTGGGTGATGGTAACATCCCAGGATATTGGGTGATGGTAACATCACATGATTTTGGAAAATAGTACAATATACTTTTCCTGGTAAAGCATACAAGCTAGAGGGTTGCATTTTTTTTATTTTTTATAAAAAAAGGAATATTTGAACCAGTTTTAATATAATTCCATAACCCCCAACATGGGAGGACGAATAGTGCAGATGGGGGGGGGGGGGGGGGGGGGTTGTAGTTTGACAGTTTTTTTTTTTACCTAAATATAATATATTATTTTAATATATTAATTTAATTACAGGTAACCCCTGCATGCCCATGCTGTGGTTCTGATTTGCTTTGACCAGTAGATTTGTTTGTTTTTTTGGGGGGGGGTTTGTATGTTTTTTAGGTCTGGGAACCTATATTTTTTATTTTGTATTATCTAGTTATTTGGGATAAGTGGGGCAGTGTTAGTTTTGTACTAGTTTTGTACAATATTTTTGAGAAAACAGTGATAAAACTATTTTTTCTTTCCAACCCCCCCCCCCCCCTTTTATATGTATTTTTTAATACTAAATTGTAGCTTTTATATATGTATAGGGTATCCAAAAAAAAAGCTCTAACTGCCCTTTAAAATAGGTACGTTAAAAATGACAGAGAGGAAAGCTACATTTAAACAACCACATATCAAGAATGGAAAAATTGGCTCTGGTCATTGGCCCAGGAAAAAAGCCCTGGTCCTTAAAGGGATAAAACTATATGGTGCGCAACAAGTGATAGAATTCTGCCCAATACCTAAATGCTTCAAAAAGGACATAGACTTCCAATCGTGCAAAATAAAACTTTCCTGATCTTTTTCGTACTTTTGCAATATCCGGTTCAAACATGAAAGTATGTTATACATTTCGTCTCATTCTGTGGGAAATAAAGAACTCTACAAACTCCTTCCTCTGAACCATTATTCCAAAAATGCCGTATATTTTGCTTGCTGTTCCATGTGTCTTAAAGTAAAAAATACAGCTTGAGTCTTAAAGGCGATGGCGAGCCAGTGAGAGGTGGTATAATATCTATATTTTTACAATTCCCATTTTGAACTCAATGTCCCACTCAGTGGGAGTTAAGTCTGTAAAACGTTAAAGCATTATTTTAGTGTTTTTTTTTTCTTCTTTCTTCTCTTTTTATGGAATTTAATGTCACGTTACAATGTATCAATACTGCAGCTACTAATCCCATTGCAAATTCTGTATTGTATGATGTGGGAAGGGATAACACAGAGATACTGATACACATAATACTGGGAATGAAGAGAATAACAAATAAATATAATAAATAAAGTGAATGTATAAATTAAGAGAAATCTGTGTCTGCACAGTTTGTCCACAGGTGTTGTCATAGCCCGGAGACATCATGTCCCTCTTTATTTATGGCATGTCCTTGCATTTCTGCTACTGATGCACAGATTTTATTTAATTCTTTTATTCACAGTATTAGTCCACTTTGCTTTGAGTGTTGTTACATTGCTAAGCAGACATTCTACTAATTGTCAATCTCCTGTGAGATAGCTAAGTTGGTCAATGCCCCGAATATACAGCCTGTTCAAACCTCAAGTTTGTTCAAACTTTTTTTTTAAACAAACTTTATTGATCCACGCGGCTGGAGGGGAGCGCACAACGCTTCCCTCACAGCCACGGACCTGCACCGGGAGACAGCAGCAAGGATGTAAGTACTGGCTGGGGAAGGGGGGAGGAGGCTGGCATAACGAGCATATTGAGTGTCAAAATCCTGGCATATTAAATGGCATATTGGGGGGCAAAATCCTGGCATATTGAATGGCTAAATCCTGGCATACTGAATGGCTAAATCATGGCATATTGAGTGGCAAAATAATCCTGGCATATTGAGTGGCAAAATAATCCTGGCATATCTAGTGGCAAAATAATCCTGGCATATTGAGTGGCAAAATAATCCTGGCATATCGAGGGGTTAAATACTGGCATATTTTAATTGGAAAAGTGATGCCGTGGCATGGTCTGTGGGGCAAAATAACATGTACTATGTGGAAAGTGACACTGGCTAGTTCTGTGGGGCAAAGTGACACTGTGGCATGCCAAATCGTGTAGGTGCAATATGAGTGCAAGCCAAGTGCTGTGGGTGCAATATAGGTGCATGGCAAGTTCTGTGGGTACTGTATGGTGCTGTTTTAAGTCCTTTAGGTGCAATTTGGGAGCAGAAGAATTGAATAAAAAATAGAAATGAAATTTTTCAATAACATTTTTATTAAATAGAATATTAAATAATTCAAATAAGTATAAATGCAACTAGTTATAGAGATATGTATGTGTTTATAGATATGTATTGTTTTTGAATTGTACAACTGTCACCTTGTGGGGCTCCTGTGTGTCGCATAATTAATGGCGGTCCCATGTGTGGCATATTTATTGGGCCCCATGTGTGGCATAATTAAGGGGCTCTTTTGTGTGGCATAATTATGGGGCGCTTGTGTGTGGCATAATTAAGGGGCTCCTGTGTGTGGCATAATTAATTGGGCTCCAAGGTGAGGCATAATTTATGGGGCTTTGGTGTGGCATAATTTCTGGGGCTCCTCTGTGTGGCATAGTTATGGGGCTCCTGTATGTGGCATAGTTATGGGATCCTGTGTGTGGCATAGTTAAAGGGCTCCTTCGTGTGACATAATTTGTGGGGCTCCTGTATGTGGAATATTTAATGGGCCATCTGACGGGCATTACTAAGGAATCTGTTTGGCATGGTATTGGAAGAAATCAAGGGGGTGACACCATGAGTTACCGCACCGGGTGACACCAACCCTAGTGACGCTTCTGCATTGGTTTAGAATCTGGAAAACAAGTTTGTTACATCTTGGATGAACTTTAAATGATGAACTTTAAAACTCTAGAATATCTGATGGGGCCTTTCCTGTTTAAACACATTGTTATTAACCCCTGTTTGACCAGTAGACTATCTCTAGTCTCTCATGAGACTCTATAATCCTGTTTCTGCGGACCCGTTTAGTAAAAGAGTCCATGTAATGTTGCAGCAAGATCTAGTTAGACTGATGAAAAATGACGTTGTTGACGTATATCGCTGGTAGGGTGGTAAATTTATACCATTGTTCAGTGTTGTCCAAATTTTTAATGGGGAGAACTCCTTTACTGTGGACAGGTAATGCATTCTTAAGACCTACTACGCATTACAGCAAGCTGGGCTAAAGGTCGGAGGGTTAAATGTAGTGTTACAGCTAGAATGAGACTTGGAAGACAAATTACAATGGAGCAGTATGGCCTCCCCTAACCTAATGATCTGCTACAAGCATGATATTTAATAAGTATGCAACCTAATGGATGTAAGCCAGTAGTGTATCTTCCACAAGCCAAACAAGGCACTCGCCTAGAGCGGCACTTTGCCAGAGGGTGTTAAAGCACACTTCTGGTGCTTCAGACATTTTCACTCCTTCCCCCACCCTTCACCAAGCTTTAGCTCCTTCCAGTTAACCAATTAATCGGGATGATGGGGGCATGTGATGGATGTGGTAGGTGTATGAAATGAGGGTTATGGTGGCATGTAATGGGGGTGATGGGGCATTTAGTGTGTATGCAATGTGGGTGATGGGGCAAGTAATGGGGTGACAGGGGATTTAATGTGTGTGCAATGTGGGTGACGGGGCATGTAATTGAATGATGGGGCATGTCGTGGGTGTGCAATGTGGGTGATTAGGTATGTTGTAGGTGTGCAACATGGGTGGGGGGGGGTGTGTTCCCGCTTGTTATCTGCCTAGGGCAGCACAAAACCATTATACACCACTGACTGTAAGCATTGGATGCTCATTGTTGCGCGACCATTATTGTGCGTCGTTTCAATAGTATATAGAGGGTGCTATACCCTAGCACGGGCTATAACACATTGGATTTCCAAGCATCTTGGAGGCCATGTCAAAATAATCCACATAATGCTATAAAATCTATATGGATAATACATTCTAATCACATACAATTCGTATTTCATCCAACATTGCTCTGGATAGTTAAAGAAGCAAATGTAAACTCTTTTGCCTGTCTCTCTCTCTCACGCTGTCTCTGCCACTCTCGCGGTCTTATTTAAGATGGCAGCATGAGATTTCTAAGTGGTGTTATAGCTTGCTGGCAGTGTTATCCGAGGATCTCACAATGTGCCAGCCTGTTCCTCACCTAAAGCAGATCTCGCCTATGCTATCATTTTCTCACTTTTTTTTTTTACTTGAGGATTGTAATCCTCTTGGAAATTAAATAAGATGCAGCCTGGCTGAGAAGCGCTGCCTCTTGGTATGGCGGCAGATTGAATACTCGGACCTGCAAGGCTTCAAATGCATAGTCTTCATTCCTCTTTTTTTTTTTTTTTTACTAAGCGAATGTAGATCATCTTACATAAGAGCAAAATGTAATTACACTAGTGCTGTACAGCTACAAATGATGTTAAGATATGTCAAAAGCCTAATTAGCTGTTTCAAGGTGTAATAGTCAGGTTAATGCTGCTTGCTGTGAGCTTAAGTATATAAGGACAATCACAGGATTTATTTTATATGAGGATTATTTTTTCTTTATGTCTACACCCCACTATTCTTCGGTGGGGATTGTGCTTTACCATTACAATGTTATCACCAAACTGATGTAATTTTGAATTTGAGCAAGAAATACTTTCATTTTGTTTAAACTGCCAACTCAAGATACTGTTACAATTTACAAGGTCGGTGCTTCAGCTCTCTGGTAGTTAATCAAGCATGCATGGGGTAAGCTCTAAGATATTCTGGATAAAAAACAAGATCAAGAAGGACTTTGGGCCGGGTAGATCGGACGGATGTGGGTTTATCTGCTGTCATGTGAGATGGGTATTATGCACCCAGCTATTTTGGGACAAGGTTCTAAAAGTGGAACAATATAATGGCCAAAATCATGGCAAGGCATAAGTAGGTGTGATTATGTTAAATACGACCGTGCAAGGTTAAAGTGAAGATACCGGGCATCTGGAGCTAATTAGTTTGCTTAAAACACAGTGGGAGGCATGTATAAACATGGCGCACATGCCCATTGAGCCAAATACTGGCACAATCGGCGTGTGCGCCAATGTATAAAGCAGACTCAGAGGAGCCTGCGTTATCTATGCTGAAAGCGTAAATTTAAGTTGTGTTGGTACTTGTTGCGCCGGCACAGTCTACGTATAAAAAAACGAGGTGCTGAAAAGTGCCTAATTTTGGTTGGGGGAACATCCACCAAACACAGTGTGACGGAGGACCCTCTTTCCCGCACTACAAAGGGTCAGGCGCAATCGCCATTATACATATCAAACGGCGATTATGCTTTCTTTTATTATTTTTTTTTTATAAAACTCACATAACCCCCAATTTTTTAAGATACGTTCCCAGAACTGGTATGATCCTTTATGTTGCTGACAGCAGACACCAAGAGTTTCCATTCCCTCGTCTATATTTAGTAGCAGTTCCTTGAGATAATGTGTCCAGATACACTGTTACCATTAGGTACCCACGATGCTCTACAAACAAAAACATCCGCCTCACTTAACAAACAGAATCCCCCCCCCCTATCCTAAAATATCCTGCCCAGCAGAAAGGAAGCTTCTCATGTCAAATGATGTGTTAAATAATAAATAATGTGTCTGGCCCTAGACGCTGTGACATCTATTGGAATACTGGCACAGGTTAACATATAGTTAAAATGAACTATTTCAGTGCCAGAAGGGTGAATATTTTCAACGCATCTGCCATTCAATTAGCAGAATCATCCATACATTTGAGATCTGCAACAAAAGACGGCTGCTCAATTTAAAGTGATGTTTTGTATTTGGTAAAATCAATGTAATAATTATATTATGCCATTCAGATGCCCAGGAATAGTGTGCCAGTCAGATGCCCAGTAATAGTATGCCAGTCAGATGACCAGGAATATTATGCCAGTAAGAGCCCAGGAATATTATCCCAGTCAGATGCCCAGGAATATTATGCCATTCATATGTCCAGGAATATTATGCCATTCAGATGCCCAGGAATATTATGCCATTCAGATGCCCAGGAATATTATGCCATTCAGATGCCCAGGAATATTATCCCAGTCATATGCCCAGGAATATTATGCCATTCATATGTCCAGGAATATTATGCCATTCAGATGCCCAGGAATAGTGTGCCAGTCAGATGCCCAGTAATAGTATGCCAGTCAGATGACCAGGAATATTATGCCATTCAGATGCCCAGGAATATTATGCCAGTCAGATGCCCAGGAATAGTGTGCCTGTCAGATGCCCAGGAATATTATGCCATTCAGATGCCCAGGTATAGTGTGCCAGTCAGATGCCAAGGAATATTATGCCATTCAGATGCCCAGGAATATTATGCCAGTCAGATGCCCAGGAATAGTGTGCCTGTCAGATGCCCAGGAATATTATGCCATTCAGATGCCCAGGTATAGTGTGCCAGTCAGATGCCAAGGAATATTATGCCATTCAGATGCCCAGGAATATTATGCCATTCAGATGCCCAGGAATATTATGCCAGTCAGATGCCCAGGAATAGTGTGCCTGTCAGATGCCCAGGAATATTATGCCATTCAGATGCCCAGGTATAGTGTGCCAGTCAGATGCCAAGGAATATTATGCCATTCAGATGCCCAGGTATAGTGTGCCAGTCAGATGCCAAGGAATATTATGCCATTCAGATGCCCAGGAATAGAGTGCCAGTAAGAGCCCAGGAATATTATGCCAGTCAGATGCCCAGGAATAGTGTGCCTCTCAGATGCCCAGGAATATTATGCCATTCATATGTCCAGGAATATTATGCCATTCAGATGCCCAGGAATAGTGTGCCAGTCAGATGCCCAGTAATAGTATGCCAGTCAGATGACCAGGAATATTATGCCAGTAAGAGCCCAGGAATATTATCCCAGTCAGATGCCCAGGAATATTATGCCATTCATATGTCCAGGAATATTATGCCATTCAGATGCCCAGGAATATTATGCCATTCAGATGCCCAGGAATATTATGCCATTCAGATGCCCAGGAATATTATCCCAGTCATATGCCCAGGAATATTATGCCATTCATATGTCCAGGAATATTATGCCATTCAGATGCCCAGGAATAGTGTGCCAGTCAGATGCCCAGTAATAGTATGCCAGTCAGATGCCCAGGAATATTATGCCAGTAAGAGCCCAGGAATATTATCCCAGTCAGATGCCCAGGAATATTATGCCATTCATATGTCCAGGAATATTATGCCATTCAGATGCCCAGGAATATTATCCCAGTCAGATGCCCAGGAATATTATGCCAGTCAGAGCCCAGGAATATTATCCCAGTCAGATGCCCAGGAATAGAGTGCCAGTAAGAGCCCAGTAATATTATGCCAGTCAGATGCCCAGGATTATTATGCCAGTCACAGCCCAAGAAAATTATGCCAGTCAGATGCCCAGGAATAGTACAGTGCTCGTTATACCTCCCTCCTCCCCCTCCTTCCCCATCACTTACCTCCAGCTGCTGTGTCCCCGGGCCGGACGTCTCGCGCAGTGTTCCCTCCTCCCTGCACGGAGGAGGGAAACAGTTACCGGGTCCGGATGTGACGAAACGTCACATCCGGTCGCGGTGATTTTTTTTTTTTTTTTCGTTTTCCTGCAGCCGCATCTTCTGCGGCTGCAAGAAAAAAAAAAAGGTAATCAGCGGGGAGCGGGGGGTGCCGGCAGCACCCCCCGCGGGCCGGACAAATGTGCTCGGCGGGCCGCATGTGGCCCGCGGGCCGTAGTTTGAGGACCCCTGCAATAGAGGGTGCATAGAGTTAACAATTTTTCTTTGAAAAGAAAATACTATTGCCTCTTTATCCTTAACGTAGGCCTCAAGCCAATTTGTTACCGGACTGCTGGTAAGATTCCAGCTTGGGGGGGGGGGGGGTTTGCCAATCAGGTTGCCAATTTCTGCATTCTCCTCTGGTAGTCAAGATGCCACTCCTGATTTCTTTCGCACTATGTTGTTTCTATATTTTAGGTTGGGATATAAACTTTATATTTTTGTAGAGTAGAATGTGGGGTTGGATAACTTAGAGTTCTTGGCACTTATTTAATACAGTTAGAATACAAGTGCAACATAACGGTTATACAAATCTCTGAAGGGCTGAAGACCATTAAAATAAATTTAACGCAACACCGCCAGCATTTCACACCCTGCTGATTAATGTAAAGTTGGTGAAGATGACACATCCGACGCGAGTGATAAAAACGGTAATAAAATAAATAAAACAATCCTTTTTCTCGACAAAATCAACAAACAGTATCCACAATTTCATAGATCGATTTCGGGATGGATTTGGGATGCGTCCCATCACGAATACGCATTCTCTTTCCCACAAAGCAGATTTTCATAGTGTCTCCAAAATATGCAGTTAAGATTAATTGGCATATTACTTGAAGCGTAGACATTTTAACCCCTTGCCGACAATGGCCTGGCACGTCCTGACAAACAGAGCAGTTGGTGATAATGGATGTGCCTGGAACGTCCTGCTGTTGGTTGGACTGTAACTGAGATGACCGAGTGCCTGGCTGTGACAACGCTAGTCTTTATACTACAATAAGAGACTAGTTATAGTATGGGCAGCTTGCCCCTTTCCCCCAAGCACTTCCCAGCATATTTTAAAATAAATACTTAGGATTAGGGCAAGGGTTAGGATTAGGGCTACAATGTCATTACAAGTAATTCTGAAAGAAAAAATTTCTAGGAAAAAGCAATGCGCTACTTGTACTTATTGCTTTATAACTAGCAAAAAATGTAAACACGGGGTACTATCGAACTCAGGACAATAATTACAATCTATTTAGCAGGTTTTATCATCTACTGTTGTAGAGGTGTAATTGATTTTTCAAGAAAAATGTAGATTTATTTTTTCAATTTGCCATCATTATTTTTTTTTTTTTTAGAGTACATTATATGATAAAAGTACTGGTATATAATCTAAAGAAATCCCTTCCTATCTTTCTAACCATATATAATTTGTGTGGGTACAGAAATGAGAAAGAGGAAAATTACAGCTAAACACAAACACCACAGACATGTTAAAACGGTCATTGTCCAAAATGGACCAGAACGATCAAAATGTTTCTAACCATGAAGGGGTTACATAGAGATGCTTTATGATAAAATACAAATAAGAGTACCTTTCCAAGCCTTCTTTGCTCTCTATAGCTCTATTAGAAGGCATACATGTTTAGACTATTGGGTCAGATCTTCGTTCTCCTTGCTACATACGACCCAAGATTCCAAACATGTCCGCTCTCTGATAGAAAAAACGAGGGTTCAATAGGGCACTTCTTTCATTAAAGCATTTATGTTTAAAAAGCATACACTTCATGCAAACATAACTTACGTTTTTGTTAACAGTTGTTCTATAATATGTTTTTTTAATGAATAATTACATGATAACAGGTTTATTTGAGGTAAACGCATGTTTCACGGCAACACTTTTAAAAAATCCTATTTATCAACTGTGTTAGTAATGTGACCTGACAGACCTACTTGGCTCCCAAAATGCAGATGAGTTCCATCCCCAGCACTACACTACCTGTCTATGTTTGTTAGGTCTTGTCCAAGAGAGTTAACATTTCGAACTGGGTTTTCATCTTCCAGCTATGCCAGGCAGTTACATAATGTCTTCTGGCTTTTATAGCTGTTCAATAAATTAAATATCTTCTACCCGCTAGGAATAAATTGAAAACGACTGATTTGAAACAAGCCATATTTAGAAGACATTTGTGACTTATTAAAATGCAGTATAGGTGTTTATTATCTGTATGTTAGTACATGTTTCCAGTAGGTGTAGCGTGCACGTATTTTTACTTTTAAACAAATTACAGGTCGCCAGTAGTTTTACATTAAAAATGATTCTTTCGGGGCTTCCAAATTTCATGACATCCAATAAGGAGGGGCTTGGAGAGATAGACAGGACAGCAATAATTCTATTACAATGTATTATGCCGTTTTTAAGAGAGTGGAAGGGATCCAACTAATGATTTTTGTTTTGGGGGGGGGGGGGGGGTTAGGGCCACTGTAATTGGAACTGTCTTTTTTTTTCCCCAAATGTCATTTAACACATTTAAATGTAATAGTTTGACACAAGTAAACAGGTCCTTTCCCTGCCTGGTAATAATGTGGCCCAGAGATCAAATGGAAAACATTTAATTTATTTCTCCTTTGCTAAAACCTCTAAACGTTCGTTGCCGGCGTAATGATAACAGGATCGTTTGCATTCTGAAGTTAATTGACATAATGATTGTTAGGCTTAGTGGTTAAAAGAATACTTTTGCCAGAATAGATTTTATGGGCCAATTTATTGTAATGAATATCATGAAATGGAAAAAAAAGTCTTTCAGCTCAGCAATAAATAGGAATATTGCATAAAGGTTTTCTGAAAAAAAAAATAACTAAATTTTATACTATATAAAGTTAAAACGCCTTGTGGGTACTGTATTAACATGGCCCACGGAGCCATCAAGGTACCTCAATTTACCTAGGAAGGACCTAGGAGAAAGAGTGCTGCAATAAGCCCATCTACTGGTGAAAGGGTGCAACTGCGCTTTCTACAGATAAGGATGCACTGTACACCGAAACTGCTAAGGGAAAACATATACTAAAAAAGTGTGGTTTAAGAAGTATAATAAATAGTAATATTCAACATTAAGTTGACAAATAAAACTTTAACATTTGAAAAGGCATTATACATTTAAATGGACAAGTCTATGACACATTTTGATCCACAAATAAATCAAAGTGTTGAGCTGTATATTTGGCTCATTGGATTTTATAAACTAAGACACTGAGTTGACATCTTTATATTTTGTGCAATAAACCATCTTGATAACCATTTAGCAGGACTTGCATTGACATCAGAAGTTAAACAGGCCAAAAATATTAATTATGCGCCGCGCCTCCAATGACTGCTATGTATTACCAGCTCTATGTATTATTTTGGTTGCCGGGCTGAAGATGGTGTCAGTCTGAAATATTACAGGTCAACGCCTTTGTGTCTAATGCTAAATTAATTGAGGAAATATGCCCAGATGCTAGAGTGCAGCTATTTTTTCAAGTTTGGCAAGGACATAACTGATTTCTGTGCTGCATAGAATTGGGATTTAAAGGACAACTGTATTCAAGGAAATAATGTTTATTGTAAGATTGCATCAAATGGACAAGTTCAAAATAGAAATGCTTTAATGTAAGAATATAAAATGAAGTTCCATACTGTGTCCATATATCTTTATCAGGGGGCGGACATGTTTAGAATCTTGGGGCGGACATGTTTAGAATCTTGGGTCAGATATTTCCGCTCACAGGATGTGAATGAACATTCTATACAACATATCTGCTTCCTGTCAGAGCTATTTGGAGCAGAAAGTGCTTAATAAAGGACATTATTTGTATTCTTAAGGTTTTTATACTTAAAATGTCTGCACTTAAAGGACAACTAAACTTATATTTCCAATTGGGCTTCTAGCAGAGAAGCACAAGTGAAAAATGTAGCGCCCCCTAGTAAGAGGATAAACTGGCATGCACTTTTTATAGTACATACCAGTTTATTCTCTAACTGGCAGCTGCCATGACTTCCTGGGAAGTAGCCCAGTCCTGCCAGCGACTGCCTATCTCTCTCTGCTAGTGCAGAGAGAGAGACCATAGTTCCCCTCTGCTGGTCCCATGTAAAAGCAAGAGTCGCTCTCTGCACTAGCAGAAAGAGTACCCGCACAAGACCGCTATCAGACGAGTGGACACAAGCCACCGCTCGTATTGGCTGTGCGCACACTGATACTGTCAGCGTGCGCCTGCTTCCAAACCAGCCCTGCCTCAGCTCTGAGACAGAGACGAGATGAAGCATGTGTGAATATCTAAAGATACATGGTAGGAGAAGGGACACTGTTTTTTTTTTTTTTTTTACCATTGCTTCCTATAAAGAAAAAAGAGTTAAAAAAAAAAACAACTGTAGTTGTCCTTTAATGCAATCTTTAACTCAAACATAAGTCTATTTTTCTTCTACAGTTGTCTTTTAGTCCTGTAAATGAACCATTTTCCACTGTGTCTGCTCGATGCAATAAGTTGCATTGTCTGGCAGCAATGGTTTAGCATTAGCCCTTTTTGCTACTTAAAAGAGAAATACTAGTCAGTATTTTGTGGACCTGACCCATTTATTGTTCAGCTTTAATTCCATTTCTTTGAAACCTTAATATTTTGCACAATATTTGCCAATACAGGACAGGTATGAGCACTTTGGGGTCTGTGATATTGGATTATTACTGTGTTGGACTGTGGTCTCCCTTGATGCATGGAATCATTCTCATATAAAATTATACAAACCTGAGCCTGGGTGGAGCATGAGTTAAGCCACAAATAAAATAACTGAGGTCACAATAGTCATTTAAGGAAATTCATGAAATCTATTTTATTAAGGACAAAGAAACTAAACATAGGGAAACGTAACTTATTTAGCAGCACTGGGCAGCACCGTAATTGGCACGAGGTAGACAAGGCAAGTTCCATGCAATGGTGTGATGGGGCACGCAATGGCTGTGCAATGTGGGTGATGGGGCATGCAATGGCTGTGCAATGTGGGTGATGGGGCATGCAATGGCTGTGCAATGTGGGTGATGGGGCATGTTCTGGGAGTGCAGTGTGGGTGATGGGGCATGTTCTGGGAGTGCAGTGTGGGTGATGGGGCATGTTCTGGGAGGGCAGTGTGGGTGATGGGGCATGTTCTGGGAGTGCAGTGTGGGTGATGGGGCATGTTCTGGGAGGGCAGTGTGGGTGATGGGGCATGTTCTGGGAGTGCAGTGTGGGTGATGGGGCATGTTCTGGGAGTGCAGTGTGGGTGATGGGGCATGTGCTGGGAGTGCAGTGTGGGTGATGGGGCATGTTTTGGGAGTGCAGTGTGGGTGATGGGGCATGTTCTGGGAATGCAGTGTGGGTGATGGGGCATGTTCTGGGAGTGCAGTGTGGGTTATGGGGCATGTTCTGGGAGTGCAGTGTGAGTGATGGGGCATTTAATGAGTGTGAAACGTGGGTGATGGGGCATATCCTAGGTGTGTAACATGGGTGGATGTGTTCCCGAATTTAGTCTGCCTAGGGCAGCACAAACCCAAGATCCTCATCTACCACTGGGTCAGTAAATATGATAAAAAATAAAAAAACATCATGTGGCTTTTTGGGACAAATACATCATTATTTTTAATGCTTATTGAACTTGCTTTGTGTGAACAACCTTGGCAGCCCTGGAAAGCAAATTAAGCATCTAACCAATAACAATTTAAAGACAGCCATCCGTGGAACGACTGTGACTGTGAAAGACACGTTTAAATCTATGGAAAACATTATTCTGAGATTTTTCTAAATTCAGCGTCACTTTGACCTTATCTGACACTTTTCCTTTCTCACTAATCATTTTACTGTAATTGGTTTACGAGGAGGCTGAAAATGAAAATGAAGATAACGAGCAGTCTTTAAGTGCAGTTGCTTAGTTGTTTTTATTTTTTTAACCAGATGCAATTAACATCACCATATAGAAACATAGAAACATAGAAACATAGAAACATAGAATGTGTCGGCAGATAAGAACCATTCGGTCCATCTAGTCTGCCAAATTTTTTTTTAAGTACTTTTATTAGTCCCCCGTTCCCGGTCTTATAGCTAGGATAGCCTTGTGTCTATCCCACGCATGCTTAAAGTCCTTGACTGTGTTTACCTCTACCACTTCTGCTAGAAGACTATTCCATACATCCACTACCCTCTCAGTAAAGTAATACTTCCTGATATTACTTTTAAATCGTTGCCCCTCTAATTTAAGACTATGTCCTCTAGTTGTGGTAGTTTTTCTTCTTTTAAATATACTCTCTTATTTTACTGTGTTGATTCCCTTTATGTATTTAAATGTTTCTATCATATCCCCCCTGTTACGTCTTTCCTCCAAGCTATACATGTTAAGATGCTTTAACCTTTCCTGGTAAGTTTTATCCTTCAACCCATGAACCAGTTTAGTAGCCCTTCTCTGAACTTTCTCCAAATTTATTAGTGAAATTCATAAACAGAATTCCACTGCCCCAATCAAATATTTTATTGATAAAGCCTTTCAGTGACATCTGTGGGCAAAAAAAGGGGCTTTGTTTAACTACTAATGTTTATCATATCACAAAAACTGCTAAATGAATTCTAATAGTTGTCCTAAGTTTAGAAATACCCACAGTTTACATGTTTTTCTGTTTGTTTTTTTATTATTTTTTGGGGCAATAACTCAAAGTAGTATTTTTTTCTAACTTTTTTCTCCTAAAGTGACTTTTTGACCCCAACCCTAAGCACCCCAACACTACCACTAACTCTAATCCTAGATGCTAACCCTAGAGGCTAACCTAACCCTATATCCTAACCCTAGATTCTAACCCTGGCTGCTAACCATAGCATTCTTTTTTACAGTGTAATGCTGCTGACTGCCTCTAGAGTTTCCTTCCAGCGGAAGTGGTAGAGGTAAACACTAGTCAAGGATTTTAAGCATGCGTGGGATAGGCAAAAGGCTATCCTAGCTATAAGATAAGGAACTGGGGACTAATAAAAGTATTTAGAACATTGGGCAGACTAGATGGACTGAATGGTGCTTATCTGCCGACACATTCTATGTTTCTAGAGCCATTCTAGCAGCATTAAAGAGCGATGGAAGTGATATTGATCATTTCCGTATCTCTTGCCAGCTCCAAGGCAGCGCCATGCTGCTTTCCGATAATGCACCCACAATCGCTCCCTGGAACGATCGTGGTTCCACAGGAGGCCAAATTTGTTTGTTTATGCTGGTGCTTAATGCACTCAAGATTACATCCACCACTCATTTAAACACAGGATGTCCCATGCCGTCACCGGGTCCTCAATGCACATCAAGTGCATGATGGCATGGAATGTCCTGATGTCCTCAATGGGTTACGTTTTAAAAAAAAGTATCTTAAAAGAAGAAAAACTACCACAACTAGAGGACATAGTCTTAAATTAGAGGGGCAACGATTTAAAAGTAATATTAGGAAGTATTACTTTACTGAAAGGGTAGTGGATGTATGGAATAGCCTTCCAGCAGAAGTGGTAGATGTAAACACAGTCAAGGATTTTAAGCATGCGTGGGATAGACACATAGGCGTGCGCAGCCTATTGCATTAGGGTGTGCACCCTAAAGCACAAACACACACGCCGCACACGGCGTCCCCCCCCCCCCCCCATTATCATATTATTTTCCCATATCATGACATCACATGTTCCACCCCTTTCTCAGCATTTAAATTAAAAGAGAGTTAACAGAGTTACATGTTGCAATAAAGCCCCCTATTAAGAATGGTGGAGAATAAGTAACATAACTTAAGTCTCAATATGCCAGGATTATTCCCCTCAATACCCCAGGATTATGCTCCGCAATATGCCAGGATTTAGCCACCCAATATGCCAGGATTATTCCCCTCAATACCCCAGGATTATGCTCCGCAATATGCCAGGATTTAGCCACCCAATATGCCAGGATTATTCCCCTCAATACCCCAGGATTATGCTCCGCAATATGCCAGGATTTAGCCACCCAATATGCCAGGATTATTCCCCTCAATATCCCAGGATTATGCCCACAATATACCAGGATTATTCCCCTCAATATCCCAGGATTATGCCCCACAATATGCCAGGATTATTCCCCTCAATATCCCAGGATTATGCCGCTCAATATGCCAGGATTATGCCCCTCAATACCCCAGGATTATGCCCCTCAATATGCCAGGATTATTCCCTTCAATATCCCAGGATTATGCCCCTCAATGTCCCATTATTATGCCCCTCTTTATCCCAGGATTATGCCCCTCAATATGCCAGGATTAAGCCCCTCAATATCCCAGGATTATGCCACCCAATATGACAGGATTATGCCCCTCAATATGCCAGGACTTTCCCCCAAAATATGCCAGGACTTAAACACCCAATATGCCAGGACTTTCCCCAGCAATATGCCAGGACTTTCCCCCAAAATATGCCTGGACTTAGCTACCCAATATGCCAGGACTTAAACACCCAATATGCCAGGACTGTCACCAGCAATATGCCAGGACTTTCCCCAGCAATATGCCAGGACTTTCCCCCAAAATATGCCTGGACTTAGCCACCCAATATGCCAGCCAGGCCTTCTTTCCTTTACTTACCTCGTCGCTGCTGCTGCTGCTGCTCTGTCTCCGGTGCTGGGCCGCCTGTGACTGAGAGGGAAGCGTTGTGCGCTCCCCTCCAGCCAATGCGCTTTCAATAAAGTTTAAAAAAAAAAAACTTTACTGAATGCGCATTGGCTGGAGGGGAGCGCACAACGCTTCCCTCTCAGCCACAGGCGCCCCAGCACCGGAGACGCAGCGACGCCGACGAGGTAAGTAAGGAGGAGGATTTTTTTTTTTTTTTTTTGGAAGCAGGGTTCCGGCGCCCCCAGCCAAGATGCGCCCTAGGCAGCTGCCTAGGTCGCCTTACTGGTGGCGCCGGCCCTGGATTAGGGTGTGCCCAGGCACACCCGGCACACCCCGTGCGCACGCCTATGGATAGACACAATGCTATCCTAGCTATAAGACCGGGAACGGGGGACTAATAAAAGAAGCAGAGAAGCCTCAATGGAGGAACTGAAATAATTGAATGGGAGCAAGATGATATTTTCCATTGATCAGTATACCACAACTCCAAGTCTCTGAGGAGTATATTAACAGCACACGGTCACATTGCTTGTTCTAGCATATTTAAGATATTAATATTTATACTGATGGGGTTATTTTCTACAGGGAAGTGGTAGATTATTGAATATTTGTGTGTAATTGACAGATCCTTTTGTGTATAACATAAAAATGTTCTCAGGTGACACGTGACAAGTTATATGTTTTTTTCCTTGGATACCATATATATAATCTATGATTTAGAATGTAAAATGCATATAAAAAGAGTGAAATAAATACACTTTTTTTCTCTACAGAAAACAAGACTGAAAAATTATATTTAAATAATTTCTGCTTTTGGGAGTCTCTGAGACACCTAGGATTTTCAACTATTTTTAGGCACTTGTAGACCAACTAACACAAGAAGTGCAAAATGTAGAAAATTCAGTAAACCCCATTAAATTGCACTCAAGGAACATATAAACCAATTATAACAAAGCTATAAATATAGTATTTGAAAGTTTTATGAAAGTATGAATGAGAAAAAATAGATTTTTATTTCACTCTTTTTATATGCATTTTTGATTCTAAATCATAGATTATATATATGCCATCCAAAGGAAAAAAAAAAACATATAACTTGTATTGGTGGGTTCAATGACAAAGGAGCAAAATGACCTTTAAAAAATCACATATAAAACATACAAATAAAAAATCACTGGGGTATTTCATACTAAAATACTTGGTTCTTAAGGGGTTAAAAATAACAATTTTTTGTTGTCCATCTGACTCTTACAAAGTTACTCTTTTTTTTTTCAAATAAAAAAGCAAACCTATAACATATTACGCGTCAACCAGATTAAAATTACTGATAATTTGTGCAATGGCATAATAATAATGTATCTAATAAATAAATGTATCACATGCACAGACATATTCTTGGGTTATAAAGCAACAAGATTCATTAGCAATATCCTGGCTAAGCGAAGACTGTCATTGTATCTTTAATAAACCAGGCACGTGATGAACTCCATGTATGTCAGCTTCCATCTCTAGACCAATTATTAATTCGCCATGACCTTTTATGTGTGAATTTATTTACCAATAATTCATACGCTAGGAACTTCATCATAAAGTGCTTTCCTTTGTACTAAGTGGCCCACGCGTTCGCAATTGAATATGGATGTGCTTTAGCTGGAAGTGTTAGCAGGATTGTTGTAAATATGGTTTTAATTGTAGTAAAACATAAGGCTGTTGGGTAACTGTGGTGTAATGAATTCAGCCATCTGTGATCGTATGATGGAGATTGGATTAGGCCGGGCTTTCAACGAGATTTTTATACATTTTTTTAAGTGAACTTGAATGCACATGTCCAGATTAGGAAAATCTCTTCACTGGGGGAAGACCAATAGGAGGAGGTGTAGCAGGTACAGTACTTCCAGGTCTGTCCCCTTAAGAGGGTCCACCTTCTGTCTAGTATCACAGCCACATTGGCCTGGTACGTGGGCTACAGTTTGTTTCGGCACCAAGACCGGCAAAGGGCAGCGATCAGCAAACAATGAATTTATGTTTAATTGAAAGATTGCATCAAGTGTAGGCATACAGATAATAGTACCTTTTTGATCCCGGTTTGCTATGTATAACGCTATTAGGAGTTTGGTTTCATAACAGGCGTCGGCCAAGTGTATTCTGAATGGAAGGTTAAGGTGAACTTCCAGTCTACGGAGTGTTCCGCGAGCGCTAACTGGCTACAGCGACGACTAGTGTCCCAGTTTAGGTCGAGGGGAGCTGCGCTCAGGGTTCCATCTCAGTTGGAACAACATTGGAACCAATGCAAATTTAATAGGAAGAGTTGAATAGATACGTTTGGTATCTATTGACCATCACACTTTATGCTGCTTATTTATACAGGTCCCTCACGTACAATTGCCCCATACCTCCTTTTTATTTATTTATTTTTTAAACATCCTGATACTTTTTGTGCAGGAAGGAATAATAATTAAGTGCTGAACCAGGAGAGGTACATTACAATTTTATCTTGTTTTTAACTATGCATTAGGACAGTTATGTTTGCCCAATATCCAGGGGATGATACATTTGCCCAATTTAATGGTTCTCATCCTCGAACCCCACTAAACTGCAACCCATAGAACTGAATACATGCTAGGGAGTTATTCATGAAGGGGGCAATTGCAAAATCAAGGCCAATATAGAGCTATACCAAGAAGTATAGCTCAAGGTGAAAATGTTTCCCACTTGATTACTTTGGCCTTATGTTCGCAATTCCCTTCTCAAATTCTACTTTCGTGAATAACACCCCTAGTGTCGGTACACTAGCCCACTGAGCTATCTCACAAAATGTGGCACTGGGGTGTGGCAGATGATTTCCAAGGGCAATCTGGAAGTATTCGAACAGCGGACTGATGGGGCTAATCACTAAAAGGTGAGTAGCAGGTGAGTTGAAGTGAATAGCAGGTGAGTTAAAGTGAATAGCAGGTGAGTTGAGGTGAGATGAACATTTCATCTCATAAATTCAGCTATACATTGTGTAGGAACATACCTGATGAGTTCACTTAGTGGGGGAACTAACCAGCTTTGTTCCTGCACAATGTATAGCTGAATTGATGAGATAAAATGTTTATCTCACCTCAACTCATCTGCTATTCACTTCAACTCACCTGCTACTCACCTCAACTCACCTGCTACTCACCTCACTTCAACTCACCAGCTACTCACCTCACTTCAACTCACCTTTAGTAAATAGCCCCATTAGTGCAAACTCCCAACTTTTGTGAATTACATACTGGCTCAATGAGAGCATTACTATTTACCGTTATTAGGTAACATTTGCTACTCTCATAATTATCATAATTCCCTATACCTCTCCGCTGTGAAGCCAGGGGTAGAGAAGCATAGCAGATTTTTTTAATTTCCTATTCACTAAAACTTAGCACAACGTTAAATTATGCATCATGTGTAACCTTCTTTCCCCCAAACCCCCTCACTTCTATTAACACCATTAAATGAAATTATAGACCTGCTTTTCTAGTTGGAATACATTATGAGTTTTTTGGTCGAATCCAATTGTTCTGTCCCGATACGCATTGTTAACTCTAAACAAAAGAAGAATCTTCAATGTGCAGTCTCCATATTCCGCTGGTTTATAGCTTTAATTCTTGTATTTATTAAAAAAAAAATGCACCGTAACATAAAAGGGTACTGGAAAAAGAAAACAAGTAAAAAAAATAATACATAATAGACAGGCGAATAAAAATAAAACAACCAATGTCATAAAACAGATCATAGTATTGGCTATAACAGAGGTATAACAGTCCACACATTTTTTAACTTCCAATATTATTTCATGAAATATAAATATTCCTTAACCTAGGTTTTTAGGCGGTGTAGAGTCCTGTGGGTGTGATACCATTCCATTTTTTTTTTTTTTTTTTTATATGTTTCATACTTTTTTTATAATGTATTATCTTTACATACATTTACACATCCATATTCTTTTGCCAAACACAAACTAAAATATCCAATGAGGTTGATCAACAAGATGTTAAAACAGTGTTACAATGTTTGCTTCCTGAGGGTCCTGTGAGGTTATGTAAAACACCCTAATAACAAACTTAAAAAGATCTACACAAAAAGTGGTGCAATACATTTTTCAGTTGTTATAAGCTACGCTTAAAAACAAATATATTTAGATAAATAATCCAATTCAGGAGCCAGCTGAGTTTTTTTTTTTCTACGAGTCAAGGAAACTATACTTCCGAGAATCTTTATGTGAAGCAATCATAAAAGTTAGGAGGCAGCAGTAGGCATTGAGGGACCCATAGCTCCCTGACTCCTGGAATTTGTCAAGCCCTGAACAAACATGTAATCTCATTTGTCTTTCATACAACTCACCTGTAAGCTCCATCCTTGGAGAAGTAGATAGTGTAGGTCTGCACATTGCCTTTGCTGTCTAACGGCGGGCGCCAACTGAGCCGGACAAATCGACTGGAAACCAAGACAGGGACGACATCGCGGGGAGCAGAGGGAAGGACACTGGAACTGGGGACAGCTGGAGGGGAAGGTGTGGATTCAGTCAGAGAGGAATTCAAGGATGTAATTGGTGATACAAGGGAGGAGGGGAATTCAACAGGGAACATTGTGGGAGGCACAACTACTATTTTGTAAAACATGGGGCCAGATAGCATGAAGCGGGGGGAACATGTAGATTAAAAAGAAGTCTGATAGTTAAAAAAAAAAAAATGATAAGTGTTAAATATGTACAATAATGCTTACGAAATAATAAACAGTATTTAGAATTTATTCTAGAACAGTGCTGTCCAACTTTTTTTAACGTAGGGGGGCTGGGATTCCTTGCAGAAGCATAGGCTAAGGGGCCGAACATTATTCAATTCGTAAGGTAAAACTACCAAATCTGTGGCGCTTCTAAAGATGGGCACCATGTGAAAGCCCTTGAGGACCACAGCTGACCACAGCTGCCAGTTGGACATCAATCTTCTAGAACGTTACTTCACAGAACACAAACACATTAATATCTGGAACCAAGTTGATGACAATTCAAATTTCGACCTTTTTTTTTTGTCCATTTTCTGACAAAAAGAATAGTTTTCTCTGCCAACAGAGAAGACATTTCTTAATAACCATCCTGGGAAAAGTAGAATTCCTAAAGAAATGACATCAGTATTTTGGCATAGCCTGGCATGACTTCATACACAAATTACCCTTACTCATGGAAAGTAATTCCTTTAGATATCAGGACACAAGTGGTTTCATACACTAGAGACCCCACAGGCACCTCTCAATTCTGCTGACATAAACAATAGACTATTTCCCAGACTATTTTTGCTCTCTCCATTCATGGTATAAGCCATATTTACAATGGAGTCCCTTTAAAAACAACACTTTTTTCCCCTAGTCTATTCAATTGTTCGCAATTTTTCTAAGACAATGTATGTCTCATTTTTTTGTACACTATAAACAGTGTTTTTATATGCCTTTATCACCCTGAATAGAACAGACCTGACTAACAGGTACCCATTCAGGCATTACATGGTTAAAACTGACATCCCAGTTCTTCGAACCACTGAATTCCCAAACTCAAGATTGGATGCCTGGGCGCCTACAATTTTTCCTACTTGTCTCATGCAAGCTCATTTGTTACTTTAATCTGAGAATTAGCAATTATCATCTCTTACCTTGTAAAGGGCCAGGCCATCTTAGCTGTGTTACCATGGCCACAGATGCCTTATCTGTTGTCATGGCAAAGAAATAAAGTAACTATGTGCCAGCGGAAAGATTTTGAAACACTGCTATTATATTAACAGTTTGCCACTTTCCTTACAAACAAAATATGCTTTGTAATTATGTATCTAGTGTTTGGCACACTTATAGCCTCATATTATTTGCATGTTTAGTCTAGGGAAACAGTATCTATAACACAGACAGCACACATATACATCTTGCAATTCTGTTTCACAAAACTCTACTCCAGAGCCTGCATCTCTCGTATTACTTTGGGTACGCAGGGGAGTATAGAAGAGGAAGTATTCGAACAGCTGGAGGGCCACAGTTTGACACAGCTACTCTAGAAAGGACAGTGCAGAAGATCAGTTGTTGACCATTTAAAGAAACTCAACAGATTGTTGTTTAATGATATTTTGGAGTAATCAATATGGATATCAAATTTCATAAAACATAATTTGCATACCAAATTAGTTCTGTCTACATCCATTTACCCCTTTCTCTCAAAGGGGGGGCAACCCCCCCCCCCAAAAAAAAAACCAAGATCTTGTCTGACTTCTCACTGCATACAATCACCTTGTCTCTAAGATCTTTGTGAATTAGTGAAATGTGTTTTAACACAAAAAAAAAAAAAAAAAAGAACTGAATGTACCGCACTTGTAAGTTAATGAATGATGTCTTAATTATAATTTTATGAAAACTGACATCTATATTACCGAAGGAAAAAACTATTTAACAATGGCCTAAATCGTGCTTGAAGTTAAATAAAGTTACGGGAATTGCTTTTTGTTGTTGATTGATGCATGCTCTAATGGATTCTCAAATACAAAGTATTTTATTTCATTAATATTGTATTCATGTGGAACGTGCATTAGCTGGATGTCCTAGATAAGATAGGCCTGTATGGATGCAATTTAATTCCTTCCTGCTTTGTCCCTTGATGCACCTGTGTACATGAGAAGGAATCTATAAGCAAGCAGAGCTGATGGGATCTGTTCCTATTGCTGTTCATTTCTCACAAAGGTTTACTTTCATCAGTTATAATGAGAGAATCTCAGGGAACTGAGACGTGAATCTCAAACTTAAGACCAAAGTAGCAAGGTTGGAAAATGCCTCCCATTCAGCTTCGTTTGAGAATTTTTCCAACGCGTCTCCATGAGTTTGAAATTCTCATCTCAGTTATCTCTCTTCATTGAGTAGACTCTTACATCACAAGTGCTAGACTCCCATGGGAGACGGCTGAAGTGTGTTACATACTTTGGAATAGACCAAGGATTACAGATAAAAATGTGACAAAAATAGATTTAATACCACATAACTCGGCAGATTAATGTATAGCAAGTTTAGAGTATACATTTTTTTGGTGTTGACAAATGGGAACTTGCGAGGATTGAACCAAAGGTAGGGCAGGTGTTTCGTAGGTTTCTTTCAAGCACTCCACAGCTTTCTGGTAGGATGGCCACATGTCCCAGATTGCCCGTGTCAGTCCTGTAATAGAACTTTATGTCCCATGTCCAGCCTCATACCAAGCCTTTCCGGATTGGCAAAGTCCCTGTCTGCAGCCTGCACCAAGTAAGAAACCCATATTGTGTGTGTGTGTGTGTGTGTGTTTGTGACTGTATGTGTTTATGTGACTATATGTGTCTGTTTGTGTGACTGTGTGTGTATGTGACTATATATATGTTTTAATGTGACTGTGTGTTTGTCTGGCTGTGTGTGAAGCTATGAGTGTATAACATATGTATATGAGACATAGATATTTTATGTAAAATAATGTATATAATATAATTTGTATTTTATGTTTATCTGACTGAGTGTTTGTCTGTGATTATATATAATATATACCTGTGTGTAATCTCATCTGTGACAAACTGTGCCCCTGCCTGTCAGAAAAAGCTATCAATGTTTCTAGGTTTAACCATATGTGACAGTATTTTTGACTTAAGTAGATAGTCTCTTTTATCTAGTGGCTATGGGCGGGGCCTTACTACAAGATTGTCAGCAACTTTATAGCCAATAGGCAACTACTGATGTAATTTGATTAGTCATTTAGAATCAGAATAACTATTTTATAGAATTTTATTTACACAATTGACTGCAGTTTAAACTCAATTTATTGTGAGTTTTATTGCTCTGTGATACAATTATAAAGGCCAAAACTTCCGAGCTCCTAGAAAAAGAGACACACTAGAGGACAAATGAATTTTAGAGGGACCTATTTTGCATCCTAAATAGGGCCATTTGGTAGGTGTGCAGCCTGTTCTTCTTTGGATTGTGTTGTGCCTAAATTGATACAGAGTAACTCTAAAATTAGGAATTTCCTATCACGTTTCCAGAGAGGCATGGTGTACGGAAAAAAAAGGTTCTGTAAGTAAAGCCTGCACAGGCTGGAGGACCCAATAATCCTTCTCACACTCCACTTCCTGCGGTATCTCACAGCTGCCTTCTGTTTGGCAAGTGATGCACAAGTGCCCAGGATAATTGCTTCCTCCATTACTGTTTCCAGATATCTTGTTCCGTCAGTGCATGTATATACATTTTACTAGGGGATGTTAAATGTACCCCTCAGTTTGGATGCTAGCTATATTATCATTCCTGTGAGGCAGCAGCATAGTTGTAATAATTGAAATAATAATAAAAAGGGGAACAATACTTTCAGCCTCTCTCCTCCTCAATTCTTAGTGAAAGTATCGTCTTCCTGCGTACACAAAGATCTGAACCGCTGAACGCCAATGACTAATGTTTCACAAACGTTTGTATTACGCTTGTGTAGCATATTGTAGATTGGAACGAGAGTAAACAGTCACTCTCCCAAAGCGACAACCATTCCAAAACAAATCTCTTGCATACTAATGTATGTAAATGGCAGCCGAAAAAGCACAATCCTTGAAATAATCCTCAGATTAAATTTCTGCTTGTTTTGTTCAGCTAGAAATAATGTTTGGTTTATTTCCTCTTTTTTGTTTGTTTGTTTGAAGAATAAAAACAGCCGTGGACACGCCACACTAAATTCGCACATTAATTCACCCTGCTTTCTTTTTGTGCCTTGGATGCTTAACTCTGCTGGTTAGGGAATTCTTACGACATGTTCTTGTTTATTTATTATTACTAGACTTTAATTATAAAGTGCCTGCATTTTTCTTATTTGTGGATGTATCATTTTACACTCCAAATGTGTTACAGCTGATTGGTTCTGCTTTTAGAACTCAGCCCATAAATACGCATTATGAAAAGTATCTAGTAACAGAATAGTTGACCCCTAAAAAATCCCTTTAACCCGACTGTCCATCCATATTAATATCTTTTCACTGTGAGTGTTATTGTTGTGGAGTCTGTGATACACGTCACTCACCCACCCACATTACTGTGAGTTTTATTGCAGTGTAGTCTGTGAGATACTCACACACTGCACATTACTGTGAGTTTTATTGCTGTGGAGTCTGTGAGGCACTCACACACTGCACATTACTGTGAGTTGGATTGCTGTGGAGTCTGTGATACACTCACACACACTGCACATTACTGTGAGTTGGATTGCTGTGGAGTCTATGATACACACACACTGCACATTACTGTGAGTTTTATTGCTGTGGAGTCTGATACACTCACACACTGCACATTACTGTGAGTTTTATTGCTGTGGAATCTATGATACACATGCGCACACACTATACATTACTGTGAGTTTTATTGCTGTGGAGTCTGTCATCCACTCACACAGTGAACATTACTGTGAGTTTTATTGCTGTGGATTCTGTGGTACGCACACAGTGAACATTACTGTGCGTTTTATTGCTGTGAAGTCTGTCATACACTCACACACTGCACATTACTGTGAGTTTTATTGCTGTGGAGTCTGTCATACACTCACACAGTGAACATTACTGTGAGTTTTATTGCTGTGAAGTCTGTGGTACACACACAGTGAACATTACTGTGAGTTTTATTGCTGTGGAGCTCTGTCATAAACTCACACAGTGAACATTACTGTGAGTTAGACAAATCCAGTATAGTGTAGCGTAATACTTATATACCATATTTACTTGAATCTAATGTGCACATTAGAATCGATGGCGCATTAGATTCACGTATGTTTTATATTGCAACTTAAACCATACAACCTAGATTTTGCTATTAAGGACAGCACAACGCAATCAAGACAAACTGCGCATGCGTACTACGCTCTCTTACTCGTAAAAATTCCATCACATTGTTGAATAGCCATGTCAATCATAATAAAACTATAGTAAATTGGCAGCATATATTAATTGTTATAAAAAAAAAAATAGTTCTTGTACACATGCGCATTATATTCTCCGGTGAAACTTTTTTGGCTTCAAGGTGTTAATATCTGAAATGCACTTTAGATTCGATGGCGCATTAGATTCGCGTAAATACGGTAGTTATCCAGACACTGACAGTGGAATAGCTCTCATTAGTATACATTTCTACATTTACACACTATGTTCTTCTGCTGTGGACTAAACAGACTTCTGGATGGCTGGGCATTGTGAACAATTGTAGCTCACAATGATGTCACTTCTTACAGGGTCCTTGACCCCCTGCCAGACATACCTACAGACATGATGCTGACTTAGCATTGTAGTAAATGTAGCCAACTGCACATTAACTACACTTCTCATCATGCTCTGTGGTCTAGCATCATGAGAGTTGGTGCATGTGGTGGGTTTTTTTTTTTTTTCTTAAGAAAAAGAAGCAATTATGATCCCTCCCGCGCATCATTCTGATTGGCCTCTGTGCAGGTTGATGGACAGGTGCAGGTTTCTGACAGGAAGGGGTAGAGACCTGCACCTCTGTGGGATGCAGACTCTGTGGCCATGGTGCCTTCATCTCTGGCGCCTGCTAGATAACCAGCACCATGAATATATATATATATATATATATATATATTAAATGATAATTGCTCAAGGGGTGGGCAGCGGATAGCTCAAGCGGATCGCTCAAACAGGTGATCCAATCATGTGCGAGGTGTCCGATTGTCTCAGGGTTGCGCTCTGTTACGTCTGTGGTCCATCACATCTGCGGCCGAGGTGCATACCTCACTCACCCCACCTGTCCTAAGGTGCTGGGTCAACCCACCCTTTCATCCTTCAGAGACGGGTAAAATGAATACCATTACGTTAGGTAATATTATATAGTAAGGCAGCTCAGGGCCAGCTCAACCCTAAGGAAGGTCTAATTAACTTAATTTGCATAACATAGAAAAATGATTAATTTATTCGGGTCCATTACAGAAAGGCCGTGAGGTTAACAATATATAATATAGAAATATCCAAAAATACCTATAAAAGACTATAGTTTAAAAAATAGTCCTACAGGAATAACCTATGATAGGCTACTCTGGAGCATCACCCAGTAACCAAAAGACCTTATAGTGTGCGTCCACAGTGCATACCATATAGGTATTCACTGTGGATGCATAGTACAAGGTTACCTTGTAGAGGCATATTGGAGTAACACATGGGTAATATTGGTTACTGGATGATGCTCCAGAGAGCACTTCTTTAGGGTCTAGCTCGCCCTGAGTTGCCTTACTATATATTACTATATGACCATGTCTATAGGCGACCACCCCTCGGGTTATCTACAGAAGGGTTTCCAAACTAGAGAACCTATTTATTATTTGTTGTAGGGAGACAATGTGGGTGTCATCCGTTACGTTAGGTAATAATAACACCATAAAAACTATATTAGGTTTCTGAAAAGTAACCATCGTGATTGTGCAATATGTTAGTATATGCCGAGCAGGAGTGCAAAAAAAAATTAAGGAAATCACATAAAAAGACTCGCTGTGTGACGCTATAACTGATCTCATATTTGTCAGTGATTTCCACAAGCCGTTAACTATCCTGTATGAACAGCTACAGCAATGGCAGCTTGCAGCAACTCTCCTGATCACCCGATACATGTCTCCAGTCCATCAGCAGTGAAGCACAACAACAGACCGGGATATTTGCTTTGATTGGCTGCTATTGGTCACATGTGGTACTCTGATGTTACCCTGCATGCGCGGTTGTGCAGTCACTCAAACTGTACTGCGCATGTGTAGTATTTATTTTCTGGTGTCCGGAGCAGGACAGTCGGGGGGCATGTATTAGTTTCTCCACGCGCAATAAGCTACTCTAGAAAAAAAATCAAGTTATAGGGGCAACGTTTTTATAGCTCAGCTCTCAGGAAATAGTAATGATAATAGTAATGAGATTTCTTTCTTTATTTTTTATATATATAGTATAATTGCAATGTGGTTGACACATGACATGCTCGCAAAAACGAATCCGCACATTGTATTTCATTTTTTTCCTTCTCCTCAAGAGTCTCTCGTCAATCAGCTGACAGCGGATCAATAATGAAAATTACCGGTCAGCCCGATTTCTTCTCAATCAATATGGTTTGTTTCTTTTTTTGCCATCCATTGAAGGAGAGACAAATTTAATGCAAGACTCCTGGAGTGCTCTGTTACATGTGACACCTGTCATAATCCATTAGTCATTTCACAAACAAGGCATAGGAAATGGGTTGCGGATTACACTCAAACAAATCCTTTATAAATGTTCCCAAGAGGCAGGCATGTTGGTACAGCAGATACCAATTCAACTGTAAAATATAGAAAACAAAAATGTTTTTGTTTTTTTGATTGCTAGAAAAATGTTCTGTGAAAAAATATAGGTTCATGGTATGGATTTTGCAAGGGAAGTGCAATGCTTTTTTTATTTAACCCCTTTACATCATGCCTTTGATGTCATTGTTGCTGCCTAAACTGCATTATCGCAGCAGGCTCCCAGAATTCTGCCTCATTTTTGAGGCAGATTCCTTTTCTGGGAGCCAGAGTTGTGCTATTCCACAGTGAGGATGTTTACATACATTCTCTGGGTCCTCAGCGACAGTTCTAGTGAAGACGTATATGTATATATATATATATATATATATATATATATATATATATATATACGTCCATTTGGCAGAACGGGTTAAAACAAGAGGGCTTGGAACATTACAAGTTTAGTATATACCTGGGATAACCACAAAGTGAAACTAGCAGAGGCTAAAACATTAAAAGTGAAGAATTATAAAACTTAATGTTTATTGATATCTGACAGATAAGTTAAATGTCAACTCCATACAAATATGATATATTTGTTCTGGATACTGTTTTGTTACTTGTTATTTTGGGAACTGTAGTTCCCAGTGTAGGGTAGCATGTAAAAGTTATACATGTCCAACAACCCTAACTGTATACCTTATCGGGGAAAAAATACCTGCTCTCTACAGATGCCTGTACTATGTTCTATTCATGTGCTTATCATTTGGGACACTTTGATTGTTGTCTTCCCCTCCCACACACCAGCTAAATGTGGGAGGGATAGAAGTAGCTAAAAATCAGATTTTTTGAGTAAATGAAACATTTAGAATAAAGATATTCTAATTTTAATGAATGGATACATTTTTATAATTATTGAACTCCAATGCATTAAAAAAGGGTATGCTCTTTTCGAGTAATTCTTTAAAACATACTGGACAAATGGGGAATTTGCACATACAGAGTTAAAGAAAAGTTGATAATTAATATCTTATTCACTAGTATAAATTGAGAATGTTTCTCCCATTACGATATTGTGGATTAAAAACTAGCTTCCAAGATAAATGGTTACATTACAGGACAACTAGACTCCATCATTTACCTGGCATATGTCAGGTTGTATAGCCCTATTAACCAGGACTGAGCACTATCAACAACTTGATGTGTTGGGTTACCAAATTGCACTCCATTTAATTATTTATATAGCGCTAACAATTTACGTAGCACTAGGTACAGAGCACAGCGGGGCGCTACATACAAAGTTAGAAGAAAAAGAACGGACTGATCCGTGAGGCAGAGAACCTTTCTCGCGAGCTTACAATCTAGAGGGAGAGGGGGCACGGACACGAGACAATTAAGGGAGTGAAGGTCAGAGGTGATGGAAGTAACAGTATTAGGGATGGTGGGAACTAGGTGGGTTTGGCCACATATTATGTGTGTTCTATTTGGATGAGTTGTAAGATGGTCTACGCAGAAATACTACACTGGATACATGTATTCATATGTATACATTTTAGCATATAAAACGTCCAAGAATAAATAAAAAAATAATAATCTTGAATGTATAATGCAGTGTAAAAATGTATACTTCCTCATTCCTTGTAGCCTGAATATTTCTTTGACAGCATTACCCGCTGGGGAAAAATTATGGTAATTAAGTATTGAGTGCACTTCTAAAACAGAGAGAGTTGAGTTGAATGTTTTGAATGTGCAAACAGTTTCCACAAGAACAGAGACGGAAAAAGAATTGCGAACTTTCCTTGTCCGCGGACCAGATGGGCCAAGAGGTTCTTATCTGCCGTCACAATTTAGGTTTCCACGCACTCTGGTAATAATATAATCAAATGTAACCAGCCCTTTGGCAGGCATTGAGACAGCCTGTATCCAAAAGAGCACTGATGGTTCCTGGGGACTTAAGTATTTTATGTTAAAATTTGCAGTGAGTTTGACCTTCAAAATAAATTACAATGATTTTTCGGGATAAAAGCATAGCTTAGATGGAAGTCGGCTCTAAAGATATAACTCTATATACTGGGTGACTTTTAAGTTTTATATGCATCAGTTGCTGTAGTTCAGGTTGAAGTTAACATGATCAAATGTCATCTGGTTATATTTTTTTGTTAGGTAGACATTATTGTTTTATTTTTGATTTTATATTTATTCATAATTGATTTGGTTATCTATTTGAACTTATTTGCAAAATTATTTATTACAAGCAAAAAGTACAAGCCTTAAATTTACAGACGGACCATTCCTTGGGGGCTCCCTCGATACCTCTCAAAAAGCTCAACAAGGTATAAAAACAGAAAATAATAAAAAATAAAGCAAATAATAGCGCAGCCCTCTGTACACAGTGCATATCTGCACATCACTTACACAGTAGACGTGCTTCCTAATATGAACCAGGAAAGACAAATAGTGCAGAACTGAGGAAATGAATAAAAATCGAAGTTGCAAAGTCAATTTCCATAGAAGATTTAAAGACCAGTATAGTCATAGTTCCACATCTCTTTGCCATGATAACTCAGGATATTTCACCCAATTTTATTACAGAGGTTCAGCTAGAGGAAACATAAAGTATTAGACCTCCAGGCAATCTTATGCAAACCAGAAACTGAAGGGTCACTTTAGTTCCTTCTCTTTAGTAAACTTGACACGTATCTTTAGAGATACACGTGGGTTTACTCTCAGCATCACATCAGTATAGAGATGGAGCTGATTGGGAAGCCTGTACACTGATGGTGTGAGTGACTGCACAGCCAATCAAAGGGGGGAGGTTTGCCTGGCACATCTGATTGAGGTTTGTCATTTTGTACAGTTTGCCAAGGACAGGATCGGAGGATTCAGTGTGGCCTATTCATCACGGCCAGTTCTTCACGGACGGAATGGGAGGATTCCGTAAAGCCAGTTCAGCATAGACAAAATGGGAGGATTCGGCAAAGCCAGTTCAGCAGGGGTTGGGGTTAATGCCTTTCCTATCTTCCTCAGTAGGACATTTTCTGGAATAGCCATGGTGAAACTGGGGCAATGAAACTGACCGCGCTGAAATGTCCTTCTTACAGGGTAACATAAATAGGAATTACATATTTCATTTTACCATTATAGTTTTAAGTAGAGTATTTATTTCTGACACAATATTACAAGGGTTCTTCAAAGAGCTCAAGAAGGGAACATTGAAGAAGATTACTGAAGAATAACTCCTGATACTCTGCAGAGAGATCACAAATCCTGAAGAGTTGAAAGGTTCACCAGTGACCTGTTCTGCTCATAGAAGGCTTTGGATCAATAACTCTGAGTGATTTAAGATTGAGACTGAATGAAAGATCAGACTGTGTTCTTTAGATTTATCAGGCTGTGCTGTTTAACAGAAGATGAGCTATGTGTTGTATGTTGCTTCAACTTCAACACTAGGATCGGAAAGGTTACTGGTCTTCAAGGAAAAATGCCCTTGCAATAAAATACCCAGTCTAAAAATTGTAAAAAAAAATAAATAAAAAAATGTAAATAATTATTTGGAGGCAGATGCGGCCCCTTTATTTATGACTTTGCTTCTTTGCCAAGAAATTAACCTCAGTGTCTGCATGCAGTTGTCCTGAAGAACTGCTTTAAAGGGACACTCCAGGCATTAGATTAACTTTGATGCATCTCCAGGCATTAGATTAACTTTGATGCATCTGGTGGTGGTCAAGTTGTCAAATGCCCAGGTGTTCTTAGTATACCGAACACCAGTAGAATGTCTTTCAACGTTAACTGCAGTCGGCACATGAAACATCAGACCATGCATCTCAATGGCAGCCCTCCATTTCTTTATTTACAGAGTTAAAGATTTCACGATAGAAGTTTTAAAACTGGGAAAAAAAAAACTTGCAAAAGATAAGTGTATAAGTTAAGTATTGCAACAGCTGAAAAAAAAAAAAAAAAAACAGAAGTAACTGGAACAAGTAAATGCATATTTATGTTTCAATTGTCACCATTAATATGCATTTATTTGTCTATTTCAGACCGGAGCGCTGCTTTAAGCTGATAATGTTGGCTTTTGTGTCAGACAGATGTGTCACCAGTATTTCTTTTCATGTCCTGAAACTTAATTAATTTATTGAAGGGAAGGCATCAATATAGATCCATCAAGGCTGCATTAACTTCACAGACGGCAACTCCTAATGGAGGTGACAATGCAATAATATGACTTTTATGGGTAAATTATCGTATTGGAAGATAAAAGTCGATGTTTTCTACCATTTGACAGTCTGAATTTAAAAAAAAAAAAAAAAAAATCCCATCACACTCCTGAATCATAGTAGTCACTTTATAAGGTTATATCCAGTATTGACTTGGTTATTTTTTTTTTTATATACCAGATCCTATAAAAAAAATTCCTTTTATTGCACTGCATTAATTCCCAGACTGAAATACAATCCACCGCAGCATCTAATTAATAATATAATGGAAGTAATTGACTCCCCTCTGCCTCATGCATTAGTCTAGATTCAAATTTTCTGCTCAGACAGCATAGTCTAAGATATATACATAGCCTACACATGATGAAAATGAGTGATAAATATTCCAGCTAGATAGAGCTCAATCTTGCAGAACACTGGAGGCTCCACCCCCCCCCCCCCCCACACCATAGGCTCCACCCTTCCACACAGTCAAGGATTTTAAGCATGCGTAGGATAGACACAAGGTTATAAGACCGGGAACGGGGGACTAATAAAAGTACTCAAAAAAAAATTGGGCAGACTAGACGGACCGAATGGTTCTTATCTGCCGACACGTTCTATGTTTCTATGTTTACCCACTATAGGCCCCACCCCCTTTGTTCCCTGGGATCCTATTCCTGGATGTTAGCCGGTATGCATGAATTATCCATGGTTATGCTTTATAATGATAGCGAATAGTCCAAAAAAGGACTCCCAAATTTGTAGTCATGGTAGCGGCTAACTCTACCTCCATTCGGCGCTTCCGCCACAAGTAACAACAAGTACAAAAAAAAAAAAAATAAACAGGGTATTGGAGTTTGGGCACCATAAATCACAATCGGGCCACTTGAATTGCTGGATAGAAAACAAGTTTATTTACATACCATTTTGGCATGGCCGCCTTCTAGTGTAGACAGATGCCTTACGCTTTTTGTGCCTATTTGTGGTGCTTAATCATAGACTTAGTTACCCAAGCGGTTATCCGCTCTTAAATAGTTTTACCCAAAGTGCTCTAAAATTTAAAGTGTACACGTGAATTATCCCACATACAATATGGCTAACAATAGATGGAAAAATAATTAAAAAAAAAAACAGGCTACAGAAGTCAGGGAAAAATGAAGAGTAGAGCAATGGCACTCCAGGAGTCGGTATAGGTGAAGTAAGTGATGTTTATTCAATCCAAAAACAGGTAAATAGTTGCACAGCAAATAAAGATGGATGAAAGTGAAAAACCGCAGTCACTAAGCTTGACGAGTTTCGCGCATATAGCGCTTACTCATAAGCTCTAGGCTACAGAAGTGGCTACATAATGTTAGAATTGACAATGATGTCATCATGTGCAATTCCTATATCAGAGAGTGCGCCAGGACAGCTAAAACATTATACAAGACTATATACAACAATATACAACAATGTACAAAGCTATGTAGACACATACTACATGTATGGGTGACCGAACAACGAATACCCTGGTTTTTGTTTTTTCCTGGATGTTTAATGATAATCCAAGAAATTGCAACTCTCCTAGATCCACCATGAAGACTCAATTTCACCCCAAAAAAAACTATTTTTTTCGTATTCTGGAACATATGATCCATGAATTAAAAGAACCATCCTCTCTAGACACCAACGATTCAGACAGACGTGCAAATACGCGGCGTCCACTGAGCCCAACATAACCTGTCACTAAACGTGACCACCATACCCAGATGCATCAAAGAGGTGCTTATACTGCGATCGCCAACATCCTAGGTCACTTAATTGAATGACCAGCAACTAAGATGTCCCTATTTCCCATGAATAAGCTAGGTTACATTCTCAGGCTTTCTTTAAATAACTTATTTATATGTGGAAATTTCCCGTACCTCGGATTTGTTCAAAGCAACCACAGATGTGGCTCTTGAAATCATATGGTAATGATACATACACAGACACAGTATTTTTTTTTTCCATCTCTTTGCCATTAGGTTTCAGTTAACTGTGTTTTGTCTTTTTCATGAATTTGTAAAACCAAGCATGAATATAATCATGCATCCTGACCGTGGAAACCTGGCCTGTTCAACATGAAATGAAGAGCCGAGGGATCCTATCCGAGCGATTCAAATATAGGCAAATCATCTACATGCAAACAAAATAATCTATGGTCTGAAAAGGACGCTACTGTAATTCTCTAAGGACTGAATTATGACACATAAAGAATCATTTGTGGGTTAACGTTGTTCAGCAAACTCCTTCCCCCCCCCCCCCCCCCCCCCCCAAGGAAGTGATTCCTAATTGTCTTTTTTTTTTTTCCAGAATCGGCAAAAAAAATAAACAAACAAACGACAAAAGAGGCAAATGCAAAATATCTGGCTTCAAGCGCAAATAGCCTTTCCATGCGCTTGCTATTGCTTTTGATGCTTGTGTAAAACTCTAGGGAACATATTATGTATCTGGCAGGGTATTGCTTCTCTATTGAAATGTTACCAATCATATGCAAACCATCTACCGACCATTTAAATCTCATTTTTGTTCCTGTTTCTCTGTTGCTCTCTCCAAAACAAGCCAGGGCAAATTAAAATCCCCTTAGTTTTGGTATAAAGTCCAAAATTATGCATCTGTGAAATACAACATACACTACGTTAACTGCATTTTGTACTTAAAAAAAAAAAAAATAAGTATTTTTGTAGAAAATAAACTGAATTTGCGTAGTCTGCAGTTTAGTTGAAGGATCAAATAGAAAAACAAATGAATACACTTTCAAGGAAAACATTTTTTAATTATGTTTAAATGAAAGATTTTAAAAAAAAGTAAACATTTTAAATATACATGTTTAATTAAATAATACAAAATAAAGTAACATATTGGGCCTTTTTGTTCACTCTGTCAGAGGGCAGACATGTTGTTTAGAATCTTGTGTCTGACCAATGAAGGAACATCTGAACATAGAATCTAACATGTATAGCTTGGAGGAAAGACGTAACAGGGGGGATATGATAGAAACATTTACATACATAAAGGGAATCAATACAATAAAGGAAGAGAGTATATTTAAAAGAAGAAAAACTACCACAACTAGAGGACATAGTCTTAAATTAGAGGGGAAACGATTTAAAAGTAATATCAGGAAGTATTACTTTACTGAGAGGGTAGGGGATGTATGGAATAGCCTTCCAGCGGAAGTGGTAGAGGTAAACACAGTCAAGGAGTTTAAGCATGCGTGGGATAGACACAAGGCTATCCTAGCTATAAGACCGGGAACGGGGGACTAATAAAAGTACTCAAAAAAATTGGGCAGACTTGATGGACCGAATGGTTCTTATCTGCCGACACATTCTATGTTTCTATGTTTCTAATCTAAATATCTGTCGCCTCAAATAGCTTTATATATATATATATGGGTAAGGAATCAAGCATTAGGTGATTTTCTTTCTGTTTTTTTCCAAGGGGGGGGGGGGGGCAATTTGTTGACAGACATGCTCTCTCTTTTGGTCCATCGGAATAATTAAGGAAGTAACTACACAGAAACTGAAGAAAGTAAGTGGTCCTAGTGCTTGGTATTAAAGTGACACTACCACTTACATAAGATGTAACTACCTGTGCATTTAACACATCTATGCTTGAATTAATTGCATATAAAAGTAAAAGTAAAATTAAGTGTCTATCGCCTAATGAAATAATACAAATAAAGCAGCTTACGCTGAAGATCTAACTAGGGTTACCAGATTGTCTTTAAATGGTTGCTCTGGACTCCATAAACATTAACTTCGAAATCAAGCCAAATTGTTTTACTGGCCTGCTGGTAAAATACCAGCTGGCAAACCTACATCTGACCCCAAATCCCTTGTCAGTTTACTTTTACTGAATAGCTCCATCTAATTGTATTTTAATAATTTAAAGTATCGGAACACTATATTATTTTCCATTCTTTAACTTAAAAAAACGCCATATACTATAAATTCAATATCTGTCACTGTATTTTTTTTTTTAAACTGTACAGCAATATCTTAATAAAACTGAAAAAAAAATAAAAAAAATAAGATCATTTAAGAAAAAAACTCCACAGAAAATGATCAACAATATCTAACATATCTAGTAAAAAAGACTAATAAACAAACTGTAGCAAACACCCGTACACCATGATATTAGCTTAATAACAATGTTTTGTGGCCCTTGCGAGTTGGCTTGTTAATCTGTTGGGTTGTAAAATATGAGGCCGGATTAAATATGCGTCTTTTTGACACAGATCTGAAGGAATTCTATTTCCCTTTTGGCGGCGTAAGCAAATACAAAACAATGAATTAAAGGGAAACATAAATCTATGACAAAACAGGCCCACACTGCTGCTTAAATCCACCTCGCATTTTATACTTTCATTCCTGGGTCATCTGGGTAATGCTGAGATCGCTAACAGACACACTGCCTTCGGCAAAAATAAAGTATAAATCCACCATTCACGATTAGGTCACGCTGGGATAATTCCTGAAGTCGGCTGTGATGGTGCAACATAAAGATTGGAGAATATAACTTGTCAGACAATGATAAATAAATAATCTATCATCTATAAAAAAAAAAAAAAAACTCCTCCGGTTCTCTGCAGCTTTATAAATTCACGGTAGGATAAAATAACACAGTGACAACGCATTTCGATTATTTAAAGGGCAGAGAGCCGTGAAAAAAAAAAAAAGGATTCAAAGATAGTGTAGTCCATTCAGATGTGTATTACACTATGTATTACATCTATCACGACACATTACACTGTGGATTAAATACCACGCTGCACATAAAAAGGTGGGAACACGATGTAGGTACAAACTCATGTATTAAAAAAATACCAGACTTCTAACACTTACAAAGTTGGCAACAATTGTATAAACATTGTAGAAAGGCAGACACAAAGTTGATGGTGTTGGCTCCTTTTTTATTTAGTTGCATCTTTGTATCCAGAGGTTAATTGGGAGGAGGACTTGTTGGACCTCCTCCAACACATTAAAAAGGGTATGATAGCAGTATAGGCTAGGAGAGGTTAGGGTCTCACCCTATTGAGTACTATTTGCTGGGGCCGGTGAGCTAATTATACTTTGAGAGGTTGAGAGGGTTCAATAAAGTGCTTTATTTGTATTCTTCCATTAACGTGTTTCTATTTAAAATGCTGACACAATGCAATCTTTCTATGACTTATTTTTTTTTTTTTTTTTGCCAACAGTTGTTCTGTCAGCAACTGTGGAATAACCAAAATGTCCCAGTTATCAGATGAATGTCTCTATCTGCTCTACTCTGTTCTCTAGTCTTAGGCATCCATATAAATACATGATCTCTATGTAACAAGCTGGCTCTATTGCTTTAATTTGCTCTGTGCTACGTGTAGTTAGAGGTAACTTGTTTTAAAGGGCCACTGTTGGCAAAAAAAAACAAATAATGATTAACTAAAAATTCTTTAAAGGAAGAATATAAATAAAACACCTTACTGAGCCCCCTTTGCTCCATATAGCTCTATCATTGGGCAGACATCTTGGGTGAGAGCTTCATGCATCTGATCCATCTCACCTAAAGTTCTAAGCAACATGTCTGCCCACTAGTGTATCTTCCACAAGGCAAACAAGGCACTCGCCTAGGGCGGCACTTTGCCAGAGGGTATTAAAGTGTACTTCTGGAGCTTCAAACATTTTCACTCCCTCCCCCACCGTTCAGTTAGCTTTGACTCTTTACAATTAATCGGGGTGATGGGGCCATGCAATGGAAGGGGTGGGGTTATGTAATGTGGGTGATGGGGGCATGTAATGGGGTGATGGGGCATGTCGTGGGTGTGCAAAGTGGGTAATGTGGCATGTCGTAGGTATGCAACGTGGTCGAATTTTGTCTGCCTAGGGCAGCACAAAACCAAGATACACCGCTGTGTCTGCCCCCTGATAGGACTACACAAGCAAAGATGTGTTCTTTCATTAAAGAATTTATATTTAGCATGCTTACACCTCCTGCAATCTTTGAATTAAACATAACTTCATTTTTTTGTGACAAATGTCCTTTAATAAAGTGTAATGTAACAGGAAATAACATCTAGTATTATCATTAAATCTTTTCAATGTCATTCCTGATCCGACTCTGATATATATACATTTCTGTTTGTAAAGTGCTTTTTCCATCGTATTATATTCTGGTAGAGCATTATTATCTTTGTTATATTTAGAGTATACGTTGCAATCGGATCTCAGTGATGCATTTCTGATCTCAATACACGGCTTTAATATTAATGGTATCTGAATGAAGACTGTCAATCTGTCACACAGCAAGGCATTCGGATATAGCTACTACCTAACTCTCTCTCTGTGCCACACTGGTTAGTATTGTGGCCATATCACTGAAGAGTCTGCTTAATAAAGAGAGAATTGCAGGGACCTGAGATGGGAATTTCAAACTCTAGGCCAATGTAGCCAAGTTGCAAAACATATCCCCCAATGCAAAAGAATGGGAGAACTTTCCAACTCAGCTACTTTGGCTGTAGGTCTGAAATTCCCGGCTTACTTGCCAGCAATTCTCGCTTTATTGGGAAGACCCCTGAATGGCTCAGCAGTGAATAATGCATGGATTTAATCAGTGTAATGGAGACCACTCTGCAGTCCAGGGCATCAATAATGTTCCTTGTTTACTGGACTTTGTGAGGGGAAATCTAAAGGGACTTTATCACCTAAACATTGTTCTTTCACTGTGAAAGTAGAGAATACAAATTACCGGAAATGATCTATATATTGTGTTGGCAGAATTGCAAGCAAATGCGTAAAATTAGAAAAATATGGGGCTTATGTATAAAACCCCCCTGCAATGCAAAGTGCCAGACGTTTTATAAAAAGGCGAAATCGCAGTTTGATATCTATGGCGGCGATTGCGCCTTTTTACATATCCCGACATGTTGCAGTGCGGTAGGGGGACCTCCGTCAAACACTGTAACCTGGACCCTGTTAAGGAAGATTAAGTGTTAAAAATGCCTTGTTGGATTACCTTTACTTAGTGGGAAAAACTCCTATGACTCTCAGTCAGCCTTTTTACATTCTCCTTTTCGAAAATTCGGTAGGAGAAGTGAAGACAATTTCCAAACTCAAGTGCGCACCCTAGTGGTAGACTTTTTTTTTCTAACCAACGAGAGGTTTCGATGCAGCAGTTTTAAAGAACCATCATCAGATTAATCACTAATGTTGTTTTTTTTTGTTTTTTTTATCAAGAACAGGTACTTGGGGGGAAAAAAAGACGACTGTAAAACACCGGCAGTGATGTCAGCTCTTGGGGCAAGGATAGCTGTCTGTTCTGTGACAATACAACTGACTCCGTCTGCTCTTCAAGACTGAGATAATCAATCCTGAAAATTCACAGCCATGCTATGCTCTTCCAAGTGATTAAATACCCATAATGTGGCTATTAGCAGAGTTTCATACCGCTGCCCCGGATCCTGTAAAAATATAGCCATTAAATATATATTAAAAAAAAAAAAAAAAGGTTATTAGTAAAGGTAAAATGAACAACATCAAATGCTTCATTTTATTTCACATTTATTTCCCCTTAAAATGTATTGAAAATTGTTTACATCCTGTAGACGGGATGTGCTTTTATAATTACGCTCACATACATTACCGCAGACGCCTTATTAAAGCAGTTCAAATCAATTAAGCTGGTTTTTAGCGTTTCAAAGATTTGCTAATTTGCATACATTACTTGCATTCAGCAAATGTAAAATAGGATTCGTTGGGTTCATGAATTTGGATGCGTTGACATGTCTTAGATCATTATTTAAAAAAAAAAAATTTTTAAAAATTGGTAAAAAGCACCTTTTCTATTTCATTGTAAGAATCCTCATCACCCAAATAATAGTAGAATCGATGGGCAGTGTAGACGGAGAATTCAGTGTGAATAAGAGCCCCAGTATTTAAATGCCACTGCCCCTTCTAGTCTGAATTTGTTTGTTAAAGGGGCTCTGTCATCTAAAAATGATTTGTGAAAAATCAGGAAATGGCGCCCCCTCTGGTATAGTTTCATAGTTAAACCCTCCTTTGGTATATTAATCTCAGTGGCAGAACAAGATCTTTAAAAGCCCAGTTGCATAGACCATTTCTTGGCCCCTTCACTAGGCCAATATTCGTCCCACTTTATAGCGTTTCTTTTCTGTAACGAATGTTTTGTAATGCTGCAATAAGAAAACGACTGGAAGGTAGATGGGGCACACTTGACTAAAATGGTAAATTCAATCCAGAAGAGCTGGAGTAATCGGACTAACTGCGGCTGTGATACTGGACAGAATAGCTGTCATGGCCTCCTTAAAGGTACAGGCGCAGGTTTATTGCATCAGCTTCGAACACTGTAAGTGGTCCTTCTTTGGATTCTATAAATGATTTAGGTTCTCTCAGTGTCGCCACCCAGCCAGTATTTTACTGGTAGTCTGGTTAAAAACAAAAATCGGATAGACGCCAATATTTAAGCTATGGTGGCGACAACATGGACGGATCGGTGATAACATTAGATCCTTTGAAAAGGATATTTAAACTGAAAAAATCCTCTTAAAAACCATGATGAGAATCATTCCGTCCATGTAACATGTGTATGTCTACCTACTTTAAAATGCTTTATATTCAGTAACATGGATGGCAGCATTATTAGGCAAATCAAATTCTCATTACCCACAGTAAGGCATTTAAAAAATGGCCTTCTGTGATAAATTATTGGTCAGATCACTTCGCAAAGTAATTAAGGAACATTGTGCTCCAGGCTTCTAAGGCTCGGCCCATTTAGAATCAGAATGTTATGCACTTTACCTCTCATCATTGTTCATTAAGCATTTGGATTTTGGACTTAGCCCATTTTAAAGCCAAGTAATGAAGGTTGAAATTGGGATACTGGTCATCAATGAAAAATCGAAATTTGTTTGATTATGACTGGCTAATACTGTGCAACAGTTTGAGAAAAAAAAAATAATAAAACAGGTTTTACATAAAAAAAAAAAATTATATACATATAAATATATATTGCTATCTGGAGATTTATTTTGTACAAAAAGTAGGAGAATAGGCACAATTGTGATGCTGAAACACAAACGTTCTTATTCATAGGCGATACCTGGTTTCTCATGGGTGGGGCTTGATGTTATGTGGGTGGGGTTTTGACCTTAGTAAGGGTTTCGCCCACACCTTCCAATTTTTTCTTTATGTCAACTTAGCAAAAAAAAAAAACTAAACCAAGAGAATTCAGCTTCTCCGACTATAGTTCCTTTTGCAATTTAACAAAAAAAAATGCCTACGCCAGCACAATCATTGTTTTTCAACGCTTCCTCGCCCCCCCCCCCTCCACCCCAGTAGATTAAAATAATACCTTGTCCCCCTTTAATGCATTGGAATCACGAGCTGAGGTAATTAGGCCCCTCATAAAAACCATTGAGACGGAATTATAACCATTGTACCATGATCAATATTTAATCGTGCGCCATTGCGTGCAAATTAAAAAATGAAGCCAGTAGCCATTGTAGTGTAACTTACAATCATTTCCACTTCAATAATTACTACAGGTAGAACAAAGCTCACAAATTCCCATTTTAAATCTCTAGTCCATGAATAAAAGGCTGTTGTTGGTTTTTTTTATGTTATTTTATATATTTGAATAGCATAATGTATTCTCTTATTAATCAAGCTCTTTTGGCTGGCGTGCCGAGTCTCGGTTTCCACGGAAACAGACAGGAAGTCCGCATTAACGGATATTTCATCTTGGATGGGGATGATGGGAATGGATGAAAGAGTATCACCAAGGTCAGGCATTCACTGCTCAATACAAATCTGTCACACCTAATAGATGAGAACTCTTTAGCTTCTCAGCTCGTCAGGATAGGCCCAGCAGCCAAGGAGAAAATAAAAAGACATTCAGCCATGAATGCCAATCAGCCGGAGCTGGCAAAAAGTGATGTATCTACATGAAGCACGGCACTTTTACCAACGTGCAACAGTCAGAAACAGAAGGTGTTGACAATCCTGTGCAACAGAGATAGGATTTATTACAGTTATCTAAAAAACACATTTTTTTGTTTGCTTTTTTTTTTTTTTTTTTGTTTGTTTGCTTGTTTTTTTTTTGTTTGTTTGCTTGTTTTTTTTTTGTTTGCTTGTTTGTTTTTTTGTTTGCTTGTTTTTTTTTTTTTCCTCTCTTCTTTCTTTTCTTTCTTACAATTCGTGGGTCTAGTTTTGGGGGGGCTGTAGGGAAATGGAACTTGAGTCGGGGTTAAAGGGATTCCGTCAGCTTAAACATTGGTTAGTTTGTAAATGTAGAAACTAAAAAACTGACTATGAAGTTATCTAAAAATGCCTCTCCCTTAGCTATACTTTCACCCCACTCCTCCCCAATAACGTCCCACTTTGTCAATTTGAAATGTTGCGTGGAGAATGAAAACCAACATCAGGATGGGCTGTGCCCATAAAAAAAATGGAATGGATGGGGGGCATAGTATGATGATGTGTGCTTCAACTAAAATCTGTGTTAACTATTTTAACGATACATTGTGCTTGTGAGATTCCCCGCTATGCAAACTCATCAGGTTTGTCCCTGTACAATGTATAGCTAAACTGGTGAGATGACATGTTCATCTCACCTGCAATAGACACCACTGAATTCAGAATTACTATTGTTAGTGAAAATGCAACTTAACCTTGGATTCTTTAACTGATCACAATTGAAAAAATATATATAACGGTCCCGTAGGAGAGAGTATCTGATTAACTCAAGTTAAAAGAAGGTGATGTCATCCACTGCCATGTGTGCTCAATATAATCCCATACATTAGCTAGAAATACCGCCAGCTCTATGCAAGGAGCAAGGGTGATGATTTTACCATCAATGAACAGTCGAGGCCTGTCTACTAGACTGGTTCATTTCCTCGGTTAGAAAAAAAATAATGTGAATTGCGAGTTGAAGGACATTTGTCGGCTCTGTTTTTTCCCCTAAACGGGCTATTTTTGTGGTGCTAGTTGTTAAAACACATTAGTACAGCTAATGGTCAGTCACTCTGTAAATGCTCTCAGAAAACCAAATTACAGAAAGCATTACGGATCGCACAGCTGAATGTTCAGTTTTATGCATAGTGCTGAAGACTTGACAACTGTAGGGAAAAAAATAAGTTCTGTTTAATTGAAAGAGTACATCACATGTAGGCATTTTAAATAGACATGCTTTAAAGAAAGAATACAGATAAAGTACCTTATTGAGCCCTCTCTGGCGGCATAGCACTATAAGGTGGTAGACATTTTGGATCAGATGGGTCAGATCAAGGATGATCTGCATACCTCCCAACATTTTCACCCAGCGAATCGGGCAGCTAGAGGCGGAGCTTTGGTGTCCACGCACTTCGTGGCGAAGTATGGCAGTTGGGGGGGGGTATGGATTTTACCCAAGATGCTAAACAACATCTCTGCTCCTGATATAAGCAAAGAAGGCTTGATAAGGACTTTTATTTGTATTCCATTATGAAAGAATTTCTGTTTAAAAGGCTGGAACTTGCTGAAAATGTTCAATTAAACAGAACTTCATTTTTGGCTGACAGTTGTCCTTTAACGTTATCCCAAAAGGCATCTTCTAAATGTTAATGCATATTAGTGTGCTTTCAAAGTACTTTAAAACACGTCTTACATTTTGCATTGCTTAGAATTTAAAATACTTATAGCTTATTTTGAAATTACAGCAGCTTGCAAGAAACAAGGGCTGCCCACACTAGCTGAGTAAAAGTAATTTCCTTTTTCTTTTTTGCTGCAGACACCAATCAGAATAATTTAATTTCCTGTCTCTCTAGTGATGTCGTCAGGCAATGTGTTGCAATTTTAAGAGATCCTACTGTGTACACGTTCATCGCAGTTCACACAACGTATTCTATTCCAGCAGCACAGGGAGTGACTAAATGAAACAGAACTTTATATGCTCAGCGTCTACATAATCCGTGCTGCCGCACCTATTGTATACATGGAGATTAATCACTCGGGAGGGCTTGAGACAAATATAAAAAAATGTGATTTATGGAGAATGCCTGCATCAAATCATAGGAAAAAAGTGTACCATGCAAGCAGTAATCTTCATCCTGCACAAAAGTGAGTATGGGGACTAGACTGTCCCTTTAAGTCTTCAGCACTATGTTTAAATTTAAACCATAATGCTTTCTGTAATTTGGTTTTCTGAGAGCATTTGCAGCGTGATTGACCATTAGCTGTACTAATGTCTTTTAGCAACTCAGAGAACAAAAATAGCCTGTTTAGGAAAAAACCAAAGGTGCTTAGTATAATCACTTTACTAAAGCACATGCTGGTGATATCAGGCATCGGGTCACCATTTTCTATTGATGATTTTATCAGTTGAGAAGATTAAGGTAACGCAGATAATAAGTATATCATACAAATCAAAAGTTTGAGTACAACTTTGTTTAATTGTGAAAACTTTGTGTATTACATGTTTGTTTTTTGGAGGGGCACGATTATTTCTATATTACCCCGTAGAATGTACAATTCATATATCTGAGTGGCCTCAGTCTGACAGGAGAAATGTAGCCGGTGCTCAAAGCGAGCACCAGCTACATTTGACTAAATCGTCCAGTTCCTGAACTTCCGGGTTCGAGCAATCCTCTGTGACATCACACGTGACGTCATCATGACGTTATGGTGCTTGCGTCGTTTGGGACATAAGCGCCATGCGTCACGAAGGGGTTACCACTGTGATTCAGGGTTAAACTATTTCCCACAAACAACATTCTCAGCAAAGGCACTTTTTCATATTATTACCAAGCCTTCCAGCTACATAATTACATGTATTATTATAAACAGAGTAGAAATATGATCTATTGGTCACACTACATAGAATTGCAATGTTTTTTTAGGCTTATGACACAGATTAAAGGGCAGATGGTATCAATAGATTTTTTCTTTTTTTTTTTTATGTTTTCGTTATTTTTCAACAAAATGTATATTGGAGACATTGTAGTCCAAAGGAACCTGGAAGCCAGTTTTGAGAGATTTTTTTTTTAATTTTTTTTATAAAGGTTAGTTTTGGGTGAAAGCTCTAACAGTTGACAATCCATTGGTCTTCTTGGCCCTTTAGATAAAATCACCAAATATCTGTGTTTATTTGTCAATGTTTTGTGGTTCCATTAGTTTACCCCTTCTGTGTATTTACCCCAGAACTATTCTTTTTTTACCAGCAAGAGATTTTATATGTAAAAAAAACCTGCACAGATCTCCAATTCCACTCAAACAACAACAAAATTGGGTGGGATTTACTGCCCCTTTACATGTTACATGTATCACTTTGGTTTGCAAATCATGTGGACAACTCCCTTGGTCCAGTATGGTTGCATCAGGATATCGGTCTTTAAAAAGCAACTCTTATCACTCTTAGAAGGGAGGGCTAGCACCTTGTGGACAGGAGGAGACACAAACTAGTTATTGGCCCATATTGTAATATTATCATCCTACCTGTTATCATTGATATGAATGAATACGCTGGCAGAACAGACATGCCAACAGATTGATATTCTGATGTGAAAGTGGGGCCATAGGTGTGGGGGGGGACCACCTCACTGTACATTTATTTCAATTCTCAAGGAGAAAGACCCCAAAGAGGGCTAATCACTAATGATTTAATATCTGAAATCTACTGACCTTTACAAATCTACTAATAAGGCCTGATGGTTGCAGTTCATTCGTCAGTTCCCTTCTAATCCTTGAGGTTTAGGAATAAAATAATAGTGGAAGAAAAAGACTAAACTTATGTATGGATGGGAGAGAGAAGGGGTGAGAGCAGATTTTGATTTAAAGGAGCAGTCCATATATAAGAGTGTAATTCTTCTTTACTCCGCATAAGTTACATTTTGACTTCAATAGTTGAAGATCGGTCAAGGACAAGGACAAGGTGTTTCTGTGAGAAAGACTATCGCCAACTGCCTATATACTGCCTCTTTTAACTTTGATAAGCGAGCGAAACAGGCGTGTTTGTCTGACTGACGCAAGATATATAAACCAAGTAAACAAATGGGATGAATTGATAACTGGATTCTATAATCAGGCCAAAGTAGCTTCTTCGGTCTAATTTTTGTAATTCACTGGTCAGTTCGCCCACAATGCGCTGTGTAAAATAGGTCACATATCCGTACATCACCTCTCGGAATATAAAGTAAGAGAGAGAAACACAGTTTACTATAGTGGTACAGGGACTGGGGGTGAGGATTTTCCAAACAATTGCAAGTAACAGCACACTGATGAGATGCCCTCTTGAAAAAGCCTCCCCCCGGCCCCCCTTTATTTTAAAAGTATACTGATTTGACGAGTCTGATTTTCTTTTTTGGGGTCTAAATCAGTATTCCATTATCGTAAAGTTTCTTGATGAAAAATGATAGATGTAACTTTGTGCAGTAATATATATATATATATAAACCCTTGTATCTGTCCTGCTCTTTACTTTCCTGCATTTTGTCATCTAGAATTAGTCTTTTTTATCATATCCACTATTCCTCAGAGACGGAGTGGAATATCACCCAGTGTACAAGCAAAATGGAAGCTTGATTTCTATTCACTTGGCAAGTCAAGCTTTGCCGCCATTTTCCTACATGCATTCGCGTAAATACATACATGCACCTAATAAAACGCGATCCTATCACTGGTAGAGTTGTCACCTTTTCTACAAAAAAAAAATAAAAATTACCGGCCTTGCTGGTGCCCCACAGACTTAACATTGGCATCAAGCTAGTTTTTTTTATTCGGAATTCTAAGTGACTTATCTAAATACATAAGAGATTTACCAATTGTCCTTAAATCCGCTGAAAATGTTCCAGTAAAGCCCCGCCCATAACCGCACCTTCAGCCGCTCCCCCCAAAATAAAAGTGTCCCTCTTTGGACATTTGAAATGCTGGAAAGTATCCTACCATTTTGATTTCCACTTTCTGCATTTCACGAGTAAAACATAATAATTCCCAGAATGCATCTGACTCTCTCAGCTTTCTGATTGGCTGTTGTTCGGGTTTTTTTTTTTTTTGGTTACTCTTTGTTGTGCAGTATAGTCAGAACTCAGTCCTAATTATATTTAACATGAAGACTCCATTGAGGGTAAGGAACTTCTCAGGACCTTTCTATGAACCCCAACTGCACTTTTGGGCTGTTTACCTCTCTTAGCACTGCAAGTGTGAATCCCCATGCCGTTATTTGGCATGTATACTGTACTGCACTATATTTTGTTACATCTTTGCTGACAGAGAAAAATAATTCTCCTGGGGACCCTGGCAGACGGATTTGCATCTTTTATCTACCGAGGAACGATACTTACCACTGTGCGTGTTATATATATATATATTATATATTAACTCACTCTGTATAAACATATTACACTATTGTGTTCTTTTATTATCTTTTTCATATGACATTCTGTGCCTCCCCATTGCATATTTATACACATTTTATCTCATAAATTTAACGCTACATTGTGCAGGGACACAATTGGTGGACTGCCTCCGCTAAGCAAACTTGAACCCTACACAATGTATAGCTCAACTGGGATAAATCTCTCTTAAACTCACCTCATCTACTCAACTCACCTTCGAATGAACAGACCCCAGGCACCACATAAGCTACCGAAATACAAATTTGAAACTGAATAGCAGCGATCCAAAACCAGATCTAATTTAAGAAAAAAATAGGTGGAATTTGGCCATTATTGTTGAATTTAATACAGGGTACTATTAACCTTTACCTTCCGCAGGGCCCCCTTTAAAATAAAAGCTTGATCTAGCCCAGTGCCAAAGTATGCCTCAGTCATACAATGTATTTTACTAAATTAAAAAAAAAAAGAATTGATTCTTGATGAAGAATTGTAACTGAGACCGTTTTGGCATTCATACAAAATTAAATAAATGACTGTTCAAGGACTAATGTATTTTTAAACTGTTATTGAAAAAAAAAAAGCTGACGAACGTAACTTCAATTTATTTCAAGTTATAAATTCAGTATATGAAGCATAATAATACATAAAAAAAAAAAAAATAGAACAGATAAGATACATACGAAACACCGGCGCCCTCTATAGTCACCGCTGACAAATGCTTCACGTACACCTAACGCTTGTGCCTTATCACGATTAGCTAGCACACATTTTAAATGTAAATGCTTCCACATGCAATGATCACTTGGCTTTTCCACACTCTTCTAGTGGTCCTCGGGGAGGTCATAAACAGCCCTAAAATCACTTCCTAAAAGGTTGTTCGCCTATCTCTCCTGTAGCATTACAGTAATTTCTGCAGGGATGGGATGTGTTTGGGATAAGCTGGGGAGGCATGATATACGGATGGTAATTATAACACAGCATCCTACTTCAACATATTCTGAAATATATTATTTGTGTGTTATCAGGACAAAATGAAAACGGAATCGTTTGATTGTCGTGTTGGGAAGCGTAGACCACGGACATGGGTTTTTGGTATTTTTTTATCATAATGATTATTATTAATATTGCTAAATTCTTGTGAATCCTCAAAAGAACAAGAACAACGTAAGCTTATTGGATGTATTGGTTGCCAGGTAAATGGATTAATTTATGTATTTATTATTTGTTTCTTGCACGCTTATTATGCTTTGTTTTTTATTTTTCCAGCATATATAAGTATAGGTGTGAGTACATGATTATGCTTTTAAATAATAATAAAAAAAAATTGTGTTTTGTGGAAAGATACAGGTACACTCAGATATTCTCTGGTTTCCAAATACATTCTGGGGGTATTCATTTTTCCCAACATGCAGCGAATGTTACTATTACCCAACTTAATGGTAAGCCATTAGGACTGTACCAAAAATTGGTACAGTCCTAACCTCAACATCTGAGGAAAGGGATTTAGGAGTAATAATTTCAGAGCACTTGAAGGTAGGTAGGCAATGCAATAGAGCAGCAGGAAATGCTAGCAGAATGCTTGGTTGCATAGGGAGAGGTATTAGCAGTAGGAAGAGGGAAGTGCTCATGCCATTGTACAGAGCACTGGTGAGACCTCACTTGGAGTATTGTACAGAGCACTGGTGAGACCTCACTTGGAGTATTGTACAGAGCACTGGTGAGACCTCACTTGGAGTATTGTACGCAGTACTGGAGACCGTATCTCCAGAAGGATATTGATACTTTGGAGAGAGTTCAGAGAAGGGCTACTAAACTGGTTCATGGGTTGAAGGATAAAACTTACCAGGAAAGGTTAAAGCATCTTAACATGTATAGCTTGGAGGAAAGACGTAACAGGGGGGATATGATAGAAACATTTATATACATAAAGGGAATCAACACAGTAAAGGAAGAGAGTATATTTAAAAGAAGAAAAACTACCACAACTAGAGGACATAGTCTTAAATTAGAGGGGCAACGATTTAAAAGTAATATCAGGAAGTATTACTTTACTGAGAGGGTAGTGGATGTATGGAATAGCCTTCCAGCAGAAGTGGTAGAGGTTAACACAGTCAAGGATTTTAAGCATGCGTGGGATAGACACAAGGCCATCCTAGCTATAAGACCGGGAACGGGGGACTTATAAAAGTAGTCAAAAAAAAAATTGGGCAGACTAGATGGACCGAATGGTTCTTATCTGCCGACACATTCTATGTTTCTATGTTTCTAAGCCTTTTATCTACCTTGGAAGGATGAAGGATTAAGTCACCCTGCCAGGAAATGAACCTGTGACCCCCAAGGGTTGAACAGATTTTACTTACTGCATGAGGCATTAGCCCAGTAACACCTCACTGGTGTTAAAGTGTCTATGTTTCATTAAGGGATGTGCCATGCTTTCACACATTTCATTTTTACTTCACAGTCACCCAAAGCAAGGACATTGCTTCATGCTGAAGAGAAGTCAGTCAAATGTCAGAAATGTGTATGTTAAGCATACAACTGGTTAACCAAATTGCCTAATGTGTGAAACAAGGTTCACTTTAATGTTGGTGAAAAGATATAGGTTTCTTCTTATTAAGGCATTTATTATTATGCTTTTTCCGCTGCTCGAGCGATCGAAAACTACAAAAGATGTTGCATACATTCACCTGATCCCCCAAAAAAGATGGCATCACATGCACATAGTGTACAATTAGCACTGTGGGAGGGTGACATCGTCATTTGGTGGCAGACTGGTGCACGTCTATCTGTGTTTGCTGCCATCTTGGAATATGGAGACGCTATGCTGCGGGAGGCAGTAGTGGCCCTCGGATAAGTGTTTCACTTAATAGTCTTCTTATTTGCTAACAATTGGGCCAGAAAATATATTGATTATATGCCTATACCTATCAGAATGTGAACGTATCCACCATTTTGTGGATAACGGGTTCTTTGCACACCGAATGTCTGGTGCCCAAAATGGGATATACACACTTTAACACATATTAAAGTATTTACATGAATATGAATATTTTACATTTTACATAGCTTGCATATTTCCTTACATCATCCCTGGTCTGATAACAATTCAATATGATGGCATCATGTGCAGTGGGGCTGACTGCTTCGAACCCGTGTGACCGCACTGGGGGTGGAGCAGTGAATGACCAGTGTGGGGAGGAGCAGGAAATGAACACCGCGGGAGGAGCAGCGAATGAACACCGGGGAAAGTCTTGAACAAAAAATAATAAACGTGAACCAAATGGACTTGAAAAAAAAGCCTATGTGCTACACAGGCGATAGACTTCAACTTGCAGCAAAGTGACTTTGGTGCCTAGGCTGTCCTTTTTTATGCAAATGGAAGATATTTTGAGACATCCAAGATTCTAAAACACTGCTTGGATATTAATTTTATCTATTTCCAATCTCAGAAAAGTTATACAACTTAAAACATTGTCTGCAATGATGTAAACTTTGTTGCCAGCACTGAAACGGTTTAGTTGTTGAGCTATACATTGTCCTTTACTGGTTATTATTTGCAGGCATTACATTTCCTGAACTATTTTCTGCATGAGAAACCTGCACCTTCTCCTGTTCATGACATCACCTTGTGGATTGATATGAAAATTATACATTTCACAGTGAAAGATGTTAGTTTGCCTATTAAATCACAATGTGATGTCATAAAAAAGCAGACAGCATTAACACAGGTATAACACATTTGTTTTTAGTAATCTATACATCTTCTTGCAATTTAACCAACACCATTTATAGATCACGTACTGTATAACCCTCTACACAGACAGTACAAACTGGGTCCCTTTAATGATATGTGTTTGGAGTCTACAGTCCTCGTATCTATAGTATTTATCTTTCAATGTAGCTTATCCAGTAATGCTTATTAAACATGCACACTCTACAGCTGTGATGGTGAACCTATGGCACAGATGTTTCAGGAGCCTCTGCACTTAGCATCTGACTGCAATATCTCCATCATCATGTATGGCTTGACGTGTAGCATATGAGATGGAGCAACTACAGAGAAGGAAATAAAAACAGGGAGAAAGGGAAACGAAAAAGAAGAGATTCTGGAATAAAAACGGGTCTTGATATGGAGAGAAATGGCACTTTGAGATCGTCAGCTTGGTTCATTGAATAAAAATGGGCACTTGGGCTTAAAAGTCTTTGCCATCACTGTTCTAGAGGTATAATCAGTAAAGTGTCTACCAGTTAACAGCCTTTATGTTACTTAATATATCATTAAAATATGTCTTTGAAGCGTATTTGAATAAAATGGCAAAGTGGAAGGTTATTGTATGGTTTCCATACTTGTGAGCGATGGAGTCCATTGCATTACTTTACAGCTCTAAAAATGTCTCAACTATCATCTTTTTCAGACAAATTAATATGAGCCTGACCTACATGCAACATTGTAGCATTTTAAACCTTGATGTATTCCGTTGTTTATGACAACTATTAATCTCTGACACAGCACAGGATATTGCCAAGTCCTGTAATTTCTGTGACCTTCCTTTGGATGTTCCATACACATGTTCTTGGTGCATGAATGACCTTCTATAAATATGTTGTGCATATTGTCCAAGAGCCTATGATTAAGTGCCAGCCGGCACGAAACGCGTAGGAAAAGGCGGACATTTTTCTGTGTGTTGTGGTATTCCAGGATTGTGCCAGCCACTGTCTACTCTGCAATAAATAGTAAATATAATGTTTACTGATTGGTTTGGTCACTCCGCACTCCATTTCTTCAGTTTATTTATTTATGGGCGGGGTTTGCCCAGCGTTTGAGTGAAGCATCCAGCAATCGGCATTTACACAGCCGTATAACCACAGACAAATCTGTTACAGCCAAGAAAACAGTGAGACCCGGATACAGCTTTCTTTTCCTTTCAAATGGTCCAAGAGGACCAGTCCCAATACCATATTTTGGAGTCGAAACGAGTAGAATGTTAATTTTACCTAATCACTTAGACAAGGATACATTTTAAATGAACATCTTAAGGGTGATATATATACGTCACCATTTCTTGACTTGTCAAACTAGCCTTTGATATTTAAGGGACACTGAACACATCCTAAAAAGGTGGTTTTGTGACCATGAAAGTCATTAGGGATTCCTGGATGAATGATGAAGAATAGGAAGAGAATAGACTACTGCTACATGAGGAAATAGAACCAGCAGGTGGGGTCTGGAACAGGAGCACGGAACAGGAACCACAGGAGTCAGGGTTCGATCCAAGACACCACTTTGCATAAGTGGGTGTCACCCAGCTGTTCCCTCGGCAACGGAATTTGGAACTGCCTTTATATACTGAGATCTCCCGTCTGGACGTCACTGCTCTGAAAAAGCCCTGATAGGGCGAAACGCGTCGCGAGATTGGTGACGTCCCACGTGAGCTGTCTATCCCGGAAGTCTTTTTGTTGTTCCACTACACGAGATTACTGTTTACCGATTGGGGAACACTGACTTTTGGATCATCTTGCCGCTGCAAGTAACTCTGCTGAAACGGACCAGCTTGGTGAATCTGCTTCCGATTACGTCTTTTATTACTTTTTATATTTGATGCTATTTTCTGCTGTTTTTTATGTAAGATTCTATACTCCGGGGGGAGATTAAAATGTATCTGTATTTTTATACTACAACTGTATCCCTCTACTTGTATTTCCACATACATCACCGTGACTCCCTTGATGAACGAGCACCTTACCCTTGGGGATCATAGGACTTAGAGTCCATCGTCTTATACACCTAGAGATGGTTTTTTAGGCTCTAGACATTGTGAGTATATCTCCAAAGGGGGAAATATTCACTGGTACCACTTATTGATAATACTGCACATTATTTTTTTATATTTTTCTTTTACATATACGGATCATTACATCAATCGCTGATAAGTATCTTTTATATATTCCACTTTTGCGCAACACTTTATCACTTTTTCAGGAAGAGAATGCTCCTGAATATAAATAAAATGTTAAAAAAAACCAGTGTTCAGTAGAAAGCACTGTGTATTTTTAATTTCCCTTTAAACATTTTTCTGATTGTTCCTTCAAAATGAAATTGACACTTTCTCTGGTTCTCGCAGCTTCAAAACTATTTCATTTCACCCAAGTTTCATTGGACCATAACATCTTAATAATCCTAATGCGGAAATAAACGCTGTCAGATTATTTGTGTGGGAGCTGATGTGCCGAACGGGAGTTTGTTTTAATGATATTGTTTAATTGAAACCACTTTATATTCTTGCAAGAAAAATTGCATTTTGAAATCCATCAAAATGCACAGTTAGTGTTTTACTTCTGTTTAAAAAAAAAAAAAAAAAAAGGCCTTAACAGAATAGACGGCAGTTTAGTTATTTTTCTTATTTAATGTTTCAGAAATTTGGGTGAAAATTGGAATGCAAATTTGAAAATGTTTAGATTCTATCCGCAAACAAATCTTACTGAAGCAAAAAAATAGACGAAATAGTCCAGAATGTTGGGTATTCACATAGTCCAGTCACATGAATGCCCAACATTCTGCTACATTTGGGCCCACTTTAAGTAACAAGAACATCTATGGAAAGTCATCCTCACCTGGGAATTCTACATTACAGAGCTGCTTAAGGAAAGGCCAAGCATCCTGCTATTCTAGCCTAGCAATCGACACTGTACTTGTCTAGGCATGCAGAAACCAAATGCTAGTTGATGCCGGGGCAAGGTGCAATTTGTTCTGTATCATGCACTGTGCATTTATATATTTTAATTTCCAGTTGTTTGCTGACAATACTACACAACCCCCCCCCCCCCCCAAAAAAAGAAAAAAAAAAAGACAAATAGCGCAGTTTAAAGTCTTCAATTTGCAGATGAGACAGAAAATTGCTGTCATTCTTTCTGTTTGTTTTATTAGTTCAGTGTTTCTGTTCTAAATAAGCACCAGACAGACACACAACATGTCAACACTGTGGCCCAGCCAACCCGATAAACTGTTTTGAGGCCTTCATCACATCATAATCATCATCGAGCGAGTCCTCGAGGGCAAATGGACTGTTGCTGCAGTTCACCATCTGTCTGAAGGGCTGCAGATTGGCCTGTACCAAACAGATGTCCAGTGAGGAGCTCACACTGTGTGCGAGATATACGATGACTATTTATTGACAAAGTTTAAACAGAGTGGGCCGTGTTCCCACCCGTAGGCAGCCTTATCACTTAATTTATATTTATAGCATACTTCACTGCCATCTGTGCATATTGGCCTTTTCATCTTCCCACAGGAACTAGAATGGCATTGTTTGAAGATCTGATTAAATAGCAAAAAGAAAAAAAAAGTCATCCATCATTTATAAGGGGCCGAAAAGACAGTTTGAAAGGTGTCCTGTCGTTTTCCGAAGTCCCAGTCTTCATTTTGTCTCTCTACATTGCAGCCTATTGCCAAGTTTAATAAACACTGACCAGCTGACAGCTAAGGGATGACGTTAATATATTATTAATATCCCTCCAGGGTAGGGCAATTGATTAGTTACCAATAGCATTTCCAAGGGAGGATTCACAGCCAAATATAAGGGGGAAACCTACCTCTAGAAAGAGCAACAAGCTGAAAAAGGAAGATGAGAAGAGAGTTGGGTGATAGATTACATCCTGCCAATCATCCTGAAATTTGACTGGGAGAAATGTTTTAAGCCTAGAAGGCATTACAATATATACTCTGCGTGAACACAGCACCAAAATCCCAACACCATGTGTAATATCAATGCCATATAATAATGGCTCCCATTAACATGAAATACCTGAGCTTAATTCTGTGCTAATACAGGGTCCAGTGGCAAGTGAAATCTGAAAAATGGATACAAGAAAGGGCAGATGATTTGCCCGTCCACACTTTTAGTATAATCTGGTGATTTGTTCTCTCCACACAAATAAATCTCTGCATAACCTTTAAATATGACAGACTGATTAACCAAGCTATTAAACTGTCATACAATTATGTTTGCAAATTACAATTAAATGCCTTTCTCTGAAAAATCTACTATTTTCTTCACAGGAGCCAAATATCTGTGATTCTTTTCCCTATGCCCTATGTGGAGTAGTATCTTACTGATATACACATCCCTAGATGTCCACAAGAGGGCATACTGTTCAAATTGCCTCACAAATGTCAAAGCGATAGTAAACGAACCAATTAGCCCAACGAATAAAAATCTCTAGTTTCTTCATATTACTTGCTAGTAATATTCTGTGTTGCCTAAAATGTTTATACCAACCTTAAGAGAAAAACCTCTATGGCGTCACTGTTATGTACAAAGAGTCTAGTCAGTAGACAGTGAACTGTGATGAACTGACAACAGAATTGTACGAACCAAATCAAAATGGCCGAATTGGAAGCTGAGGACTGTTCAGATATAATTTGATTTTTTTTTTTTTTTCGCAACTGTTATCAAATTATTACAGTTCGCTGTTGAGCGACTACACCCCATGTTTAATAAAGTTTCTACTTTTCCCACATGGTTATGGATATTTCGTTTTTTTTTTTAAATTTACATGAAATAAAACCAAAGTTCATGATTAAAAAGTACACCATTTTTAGCAATGTACAATAAAAAACTATTTTCACAACACGGTATGCGGCGGTTTACAAAAAACTCAGAGGGACTTGGAAATAACTACATACCAAGCTCATCTCCAAGGCGTCTATTCACTAAAAACTTAATTGTTAGTGGAGTTGCAACTCCGTTATTATTGACTGATTTTGGCTCTTCACTTATCAATTCACTTTTTAGTGGATAGATTCCTCAGTGTTTTGTTAGCAGACGAGGAAAGACATTTTATTTGCATTTGCTCATTTTTAGCTAAACAGTATAGCAAGTAAGAAAAAAGCACATCAAACATACTTCCATTTTTGTGACAATAAGAGTCACCACATGTCCAGGCCTGCACGGGATTGTAAGTCCCACAATGGGATTGTAAGTCCCTGGCAGCTATATTCCAGGATAATGCAGAGTTCCGGAATGACAGCTCTGAGTGAAGGCGGTCTCAGCCAATCAAAAGAGGCTTGCCAACTATATATATATATATATATATATATATATATATATATATATATATTTATATACACACACAGTAGAGTCCAAAACTCAGAACACTGCCACCACAATCTGCTTTTATTTCAGCTTTTAACATAAAACCGGTGTGTGTGATACAATTACATACATATTCAGTATTAAAATGGATACACAGGTTTGTTTGTACATACTGAAAATAAAAATAGAAATTTCAATATTTGCCATTACCGCAGGGTACCCACCTAGACCAGTATTTTGTTGGCAGGCTGCTAAAAAATGAACTGAAGGCCAGTATTAAGTGTGTGGAGGCAATAGCATGTAATCTCATCTTTGACGCCCTTTCAGAATAAGTGTCCTGAATGGCAGAAATGACACGTGCTCATCCTAAATATCACACAGAATAATATTACAAGCGAACAGCCAAAGCTGATTTATTGTGCCAACTCCAAAATCCCACTGGATTTAATCATTTGATTTTTCACCCACTAGAGAAGTAGAGTAAATATCCTAGAATGTGTGTTTTTCAAAATATAATGTACACGTTTGATTGGGACTTTTTTTTTTTATCTGGCTATTTAAACTTATCAGCCATTAAAAGAGATGCAGAATACATGACTAGAACTCTACAAGCGTGTGATCTTTGCAATCCTGTTAACTCTTGGAAGAAAATGGCAGATACATTATACTGTACATTATACTGCTAACATATTGGTCATGGCATGGATTAAACAGGTGACCTTGGTACGCGCTACTTACCTGGATCAGGAATAATTAGCTGTGCGTATGTCTGAATATTCCCAACTTCATTTTCCGCAATGCACTGATAATATCCTTCATCGGACTTTACAAGTCCTAAAATCCGTAGATTGCTCCCACCCTAAAAAAAAAAAAAAAAAAAAGAAGAAATAATAGAGAGAAATCTAAAATATAACAAAATAAAAACTCTTTGTACAACATGCTGAGGCATTGTCACTAAGCAAACCAAAACAGACCAAATTTGATACAATTCTTTAACTATGTTTCAAGGTAATTTGGTCTGATTTGTGTGAATCTGTTAAATAAAAGAGTTTGGAGTGAGGTGCTTTGAAGTTGTGGTATGCTCACCTTGTTAAATATGGCATAGACCAGGGCCTTACATAGTATGTTTTTAAAAAAAATACTTGACTTGACCACTGTTAAGTCTTTGGAGACAATGGTATGGCCAGTATGGGTTTTGAATAAAAACCTTAGAGCAGGGCAAGGCACACTGTAGCTCTCCAGCTGTTCCAAGACTACATCTCCCATACTCGTCCGGCCTCTTAGCTGAAAGAGCATTAAAGGAGATGTAGTCTTGGAACAGCTGGAGAGTCGCAGATTGCCTACCCCCCTGCCCTAGAGCAGTGATGGTGAAACTATGGCACTGGGAGACTCTAAGGTGTCCCTTAACACTGTCAGCATCATCATACATGGTGGCAAGTGAAGCACACAGGCCACACTGAGATAGGGCAATACAAGGAAAGGGAACAATAACAGAGATACGGATGAACTGAAACGAGCAGCGTTTGCAATGGAAGGGATAGAAGAAGGAAGAATAATCTCAGGGAAAAAAGCACTTTGAGAACTTTAATTTGGTATCCTGCAGAGCAATGGACACTCAGGATTCAAAACGTTTTGCCTTCACCACCCTATAAAGTGTATGACGCAAAAATAATCAAATCTCCCATACTTGATAATTGTCCAAACCATCTAAAAGGGCCAGGGCATGCTGGATTAAATCCACGTTAACCTCTTTGTGTTGGCATTGGTACTCTTTTTAATTGAAATTGTTAAAATACTTGGAACTGGCTTTCGAGAATATGGAGAGAGGAGGAAAAATAGGATTATTCCAACTGCATTAACTAGACAATGGTCCAAATTGGCTCTGTAACGACGGTAATTTACCATAATTATTTTGTTTATGCCCCCGTAATATTGTGTTTTGCTAATTATTTAACCCCTTAACGACAGATGACGTGCCAGGCACGTCACGGCAAATCGAGGACTTGCCGACAGCTGACGTGCCTGGCACGTCATGCACTAAACTGAGTAAAGAAAGCGACCAGCGGTCGCTTTCTTTACTCTAACGGTGTTGCTACAATGCCTCTAGGTAGAGGCATTGTGCAACACCCCCCAAAAGTGCAGGGGCGCGCTACGATCACTCCACGGAGTGATCGTAGCAGCCATTTAAAAATGGCTGCGCCCGCTGCACACATGTGCTTAGAAAGCGAACGATCGTTCGCTTTCTAAGCATCTCCGGTGTTGTTAAAGTGCCTCGCCAGCGAGGCACTTAACAACACCGTTCTGCTCCCCAGAGCCGATGGTGGTCGCTCTCCTGAGCGACCCCATCGGCTCAGTAGAAGGGAACGCTGCCTATACAGGCAGCGCTTCCCTTCTAATGGCAAGAGCATCGGAAGTGAAAGTATTTCACTTCCGATGCTCTAGGGGGAGCCAATCGATGCCGGCACAACAGATCTATGTGATCTGTGTGCAGGCATGTATGATAAGTGCTCTGATGAGCACTTATCATACTGTCAAAGGCAATATTAGCAAATATTGCCTTTGACAAGTATTGATCTGCCTCCCTCACCTTACTAGTTATAGTAAGGGAGAGAGACAGATCAGATAAAGTAAAAAAATAAAATAAAATAATAAAACAAATATTTAATAAAATTTTAAACACCAAGGGCTTTTATAAAAGCCATTTAACCCCTTCCCTGCCATTGATCGCTGTGTACGCAGTGATCATACACAGCAGCACATTTTTTGCTGTCTGTGCATTTTTTAGGGGTTAATTTTTTTTACTGTAATTCATTACAGTATAAAAAAAAGCTCTTTTAAGAGAGATTAACCCCTTTCTTGCTGTAGATCACTGCCTAAGCAGAGATCTGACGCAAATGCAGCAATCTTGCTGCAGAAGCATTTTTAATTTTTTTAAAACTTTTTTATTACACCCGTCACGTGTTAATTATACCCGCTAGGGGACTACGTTTAACGTAATTTTTTTTTTAAATAAGAGCTATTAACCCCTTCCTTGCCGTATATCACTTCCTAAGCAGCACATATGGTCACTGCCTAAGCAGTGCATATGGTCACTGCCTAAGCAGTGCATATGGAGCAATCTAGTCGCAGAAGGATTTTTTTTTTGCTATCAGCATTTTTTTTGTCAGACTCGCTAGGGGTTAATTATACCCACTAGGGGATTACCTGTATTCCTTTTGAAGCTGTCTGAACACGTGTATAGCGATCAGTAACAGCCGATCAGTGGCAAAGGTGGTTTGGTGATTTCTCAGATGAGCATCACCATTCGTCTGGTTCGATCAATATTGGTAAATATTGTTCTGACCCATATGGATCTGCCTCCCTCTCCTCACTTGAGTTTTAGTGAGGGAAAGAGACAGATCTGTATAACATAATTTTTTAATTGTAATAAATTAAATAAAATGTTAAAAAAATTGTGAGTCCCAAGGGCTTTTATAAAAGCCATACCCTTTGTATAGTGTAGTGTATTAACCCCTTCCCTGCCACTGATCACTGCACAGCAGAAATTTTTTTCTTGTCTGTGCATTTTTAGGGGTTAATTTTTTTGTACAGTACTACAAAGGCTCTTATAAGAGCTATTAACCCCTTCCTTGCTCTACATGTTCAAATTCCAAGTTTGAAAATCAAAAAGCGCACCTCTCAAATGTAGCCTTTCAACACCCAACAAAGCTGACAAAGCTATGCATGGGTGGTATCCCTGTGCTCGGGAGATGTTGCTGAACATATATTGTGGTATTGTTTGTCAGTGACACATACCGAAATATGTGAATTTGTGTCTAAAGTACAATGTATGTGGGAAAAAATACACAATAAAATGACTACCACAAACTTTGACAAAGGCTGGTGGTAGAATTGGTGCATGGAAAGTGTTAAAATAACACCATTTAAAATAGCCTAGGGTGTCTACTTTTACAAAATATATACTTTTTGGGGTAAAATACACTGTCCTACTTTAAAAAAAAGTCCCAAATGAAAGATGGGCTCAGGCTGGCTACACGTCAATATTCCAAGTTGAAAATGCGCACCTTCACAATGTGGCCCTTTTAGCCCCCAAACAACCCAACAAACCTATGCATGGGTGGTATCCCTGTACTCAAGAGATGTTGCTGAACACTTATTGGGGTGTTATTTGGCAGTGACACATACCAAAATCTGTAAATTCATGTCTGAAGTACAAGGTTTGTGGAAAAAAAACACAAAAAAATGACTACCACAAACTTTGACAAAGGCTGGTGGTAGAATTAGTGCATGGAAAGTGTAAAAATACCACCATTTGAGATAGCCTAGGGTGTCTACTTTAAAAAAATATATGGGTTGATGTGGTAAAATACACTGGCTGGTTTCAAATATGTCCCAAATGGGACATGGGTGCAGGCTGTCTGCATGTCAAAATTTCAAATTGGAAAACCAAAAACTTCACCTCCCAAATTTGGCCTTTTACCCCCCAAACAATCCAACAAACCTATGCATGGGGGGTATCCCTGTACTCAAGAGATGTTTCTGAACACTTATTGGGGTGTTATTTGGCAGTGACACATACCAAAATCTGTAAATTTATGTCTGAAGTACAAGGTTTGTGAAAAAAAAACACAAAAAAATTACTACCACAAACTTTGACAAAGGCTGGTGGTAGAAATAGTGCATGGAAAGTGTTAAAATACCACCATTTGAGATAGCCTAGGGTGTCTACTTTTAAAAAATATATGGGTTGATGGGGTAAAATACACTGGCTGGTTTCAAATATGTCCCAAATGGGACATGGGTGCAGGCTGTCTGCATGTAAAAATTTCAAGTTGGAAAACAAAAAACTGCACCTCACAAATTTGGCATTTTAGCCCCCAAACAACCCAACAAACCTATGCATGGGTGGTATCCCTGTACTCAGGAGAAATAGTAGAATCTATTTAGCATGTTTTTTCGTTCGCTATTGTCGATGAGGAGAAGTTGTTTCAAATAAAAACAAAGAAATTTGTGTATTTTTTTTTTTTTTACCATATTTTATTATTTTTTTTTAATAATATGATAAGATATGATCAAAAATATGGCATCCATAGAAAGCCCTTTTTGTCCCGATAAAAACAATATATAATATGTGTGGGTACAGCAAATGACGAAGAAGAAAATTACTGCTAAACACAAACAGCACAGAAATGTTAAAATAGCCATTGTCCAGAAAGGACAAAAATGTTTCAAAGGCTCTGTCCTTAAGGGGTTAAAAACACTCTCCACGCACACATTAAGCTATTACGATTTTCTTTTTTTTTTAAAAAGAGAGAAGCGTTTATTGCCATGGCATGGTTGACAGGCTAATAGCATTGGAAGTACAGGCTCTTTCCTACAGGTCTAGTACAGGCCACCGGAATCCTGCTTTTGGGCCCATCTAGCACAGAAAGGGTTATGCAGCTATTATCTCCTGTGTCTGCTCCCAGTAGCATCGTAGGCAGAAATTGTGTCTGTGCGGCACATGAAATATGAACTTGTCAACTGTTCAGAGCGCCAGTTTAGGATCGCACCTGTGGGAAAAAAAAATCTCTGCTGAGAAACTTTAATGGAAAATATTTGGCTGATGGGCAGACCTTTTGATATAAATGCCGGCGATACAAATGTACTCTGTGTTTGAACACTTGAACCTTTTCCAAGGGTAGTTTAATTTCCAAACAGACTGATGGCTGTGCTTGTAGAGCGATCGCTGTGTGAGTTAGTATATTTTAGACAAACATACATACGCGTATAAATGTCTAGGTATCTATGCCGGATTAGGAGCAGCCATAAAGCAATCATAAAAATAGGCATAGAGAGGTAATAGGGTGCGTACGTATCTTTTTAAAATGATTGCGGTGATAAAATATTAATATCTTATCCTCCTTCTCATTCAGTCATCCGAAGTGTAGTTGTTCTCTTGTGTTAACGGGATCCTTATTGGTGGGTCTTCAAGCGTTTTTAGACGCAAACATATAAAGGCAATCAACACTCCTGAGTGCAGTGTGAGACAACGTCGAAGCATAGACGTACGTTGGCTGACAATATCACTCGCAAGAACAGATTGATTGACACTTGCCACAAAAAAAAAAATAACAAGTATGAAAATCAAAGCTATACAAGATCAGGGGAGGTGGGAAAAAGAACCCCAGGGAAAGACATGCCTGATGCGTTTCACCTTATTGAAAACTCAAAAGGCTCTGGGAATTTATTTTCCTACCTCCCCTGTTTGTATAAGGCCACCTAAATGAGTTTGGTGAATGCTCGCTTTCATTGCTATATATGACAAACAACTTACTTAAAACCTGGAGAGAATTGGATATATTGTGGCAGGGGAAAATAACTATCATCAACTCCTATATATTCCCAAAATTATCCTCCTTGTTCCAGATGGTGCCCTCGAGCATTCCATAATGGTGGTTGATTATTCCACAAAATAGATTTTCAAGCTTCATTTGGCAGGGGAAGAAGCCACGTTTAAAGCAGAGAGTATTAGCCCCGAGTAGCAGGAATGGTGGGATTAATTTCTTGGTGATTAAAAGCCAATGCCTAGCTAGCGCGATCCATCTTCTTTACAGAATAAAATTCGATTCTGCCAAACACGAGGAGTGGTATGAAAAGGAGAGGGAATCTAGTGGGCGGCTTTCACCGAAAGATCTTAACATTCTAAAGAAGTCTAGAAGCGCAATCCTAGTCCCCGATCACACACTAGGGCCTGGGAGACGTTCAAGAATAAGTTTGGAATAGGCAAACCGATCCTGGAATATATTTGGATACAGGGGTTGGATTTTTAGGTCAGATAAAGAGTTGGGAGCAGAAAGGTGGTCGGTGGGGGTATCCCAGGCCTAAATCGATTAATTCAAGGGAAGATGACACTTTTCCCACAGATAGCTCAGGAATTTGGGATGCCATATTCAGAAATATTTATTTAACTTCGTTTTAAGGACTTTTGTCTAAATGAAAAGTCAGCACCATCGGTTTGATTTTTGAATTTCACCTGTCAATACTCACTTTTTAGCGAATGACAACATTTTCTCAGTCCAAGGGCAGACAACTATACTGAGAAGTATTAACGTATATTAAGGCACACACAGTTTTTATGGTTTCTGCACCACAATAATTAATGCCTATTTATATGGATTTTGGAGGAAAAGGAAGTGCATATAGAGGCTCAAGTTTTCTTCCTATGGAGAAATCTTATCCCTTCCCGTCTAAATTTGGCAAGAATTCAAATTAAAACTTCAATGTAGGCTCCCTCATAAATGAAACATCCCCTCATCCCTTCTCAGCTTTTATCTCGACAGCGGGATGATCATTAGATATCAAAGATGGTAAACGGTCAGTTTCTCATTCGCAAGGCATTACCGATTCACTTAATATGAAAAAGACCATTTAATGTTCTACATTTATTAAACACTCATTAAATTGACCTCAGATCTGTCTTCAGGGGGGGGGGGGGGGGAGGGGGAAAGCTTTATTTATTACATTACAGACACATTAAAGGATATTCGTTGAATATAGGTGTTCTATTTTTAAGATCACTCGCATTATGATATGTTACATATCTCCTGGTGCTATAGTAGGTTAGATATAATGTCAGTGTTTTAATTTCCTGTGTGATGAAGGCTGAAAACTGGGTAATTAGGGTAATTAAATTAAAATAGAAAAATAAATGGGGTCATTAAAGGCTCTATTGAAGGGACCCTATCACTGAGATGTTCTTTAAATTGTGAATGTAAAGCAAACAAAGTGGTTTAATTCAATCTTCTTTGTATCTCGGCGCTCATACCCAATCCCATGAAACTGAACAGGTCCGTGGGTGCAGCATGTCCAGAAGTTAGAAGATCCATAGATATGGTAGCAGGGTTTTTTTTATACAGAATTCGGAGCAGTAAAGAAGGTGAGGCAGCCATCTTGTGCGCACGTTCAAAAGTGATCATCAGTGGCATATTTTTAAAGTGAAAGTAAAGAAAATTAAACAACTTTTTTTTTTTTTTTTTTAAATGAATGGTCCCTTTAAGTTTTTGGACTTTGTTTATAGGAAAAAAACAAAGCAGATCATTTAATTTGTAAAATATGTAAGTATAATTTCCCCCTGCATCATTGCTATAGCTGAACTACAAATCTAAGAATTACTCGACACATTTTAATGGGGCTGTGTACATCATGGCAAAGTCTCTCTATAATTAAACTATAACCACAACTATACATTGGTTAGGCTTGTGGCTAGCAAATATATTTTTCAGTAACCTGGTGGAACGCGTCTGGACACTCACCCAGCATGCTGTGCAATCTGTCCCAGCAAGTTTTGCTCTGGAGCTGATTGCACAGCATGCCAGCTGAGTGTGTCAGCACACCACCAAACTTCTTTGCAGCATGTATCCCATGATCACTGGATACCAAAGAGGTGCAAACATTTATTGTTAACCCCTTAGTAAAAGGAGTAAAAAAAAAAAAATGTTTTAGCTTTTTAGACAATGGCTTTTTTAACATTTCCGTGGTGTTTGTGTTTAGCTGTATTTTTCCTCTTTCTCATTTAATATACCTACAGATTATATACTGTTTTTATCACCATAAAAAGGGCTTTATTTTGATACCCATCTACTATCTTGTACACAACAGATTCCCTGTAAACATGTTAATGAATTATGGTAGTTGTCAAGAAATTGGTGGAGGGCTTTAGCTGGGCCCTTAAGCATGATGTACCAATAGGGATATTTACCACTATCTGGAAGTAGTCACTGGGAATGACCACCTCTCCATTCTTAGTCCATTTCACAGTCGGGGGAGGCTTTCCATAAACTGCACATTCAAACTCTATATCCATACTTTCATAGGCGTAGAGGTTGGCGGGGTGGTTCCGAAACATCGGGGGAACTGAAAACCAAGAAGGAGAAGACAGTTTAGGAATGATGTCATGTACTAAACAAAGTGCAATGGGAAAAAAAAAGTAGGTAAAACATGAGTAAGGAGCAGTTTGCGACTATTTGTAACATTCTGCGCTTGTTTTCCCTGATTTGCGCCTCTTCCGTTTATTTTTATTTAGCGTGCATTTTCCTGTTGCGCTAATAAATTGCCATTTTATTTGCGCCACACGCTAAAGAGCTTTGCGGATAATTTTTGAAAAATAATTCTTATTTGCTTGTGAAAAAGAGGTAGAAAAAATATTCGCAAAACTGCCTGTTTTTGCTCGCAATTTGCTGGTATGTACCATTTGAGTGCTAAATGTTTAGTACATTGCAATAGGAGCAAAGCGCAAAAATGGTTTTGCACATCAAATATATTTGCGTTTTTTTTAGTACATGCCCCTCGTAGCAATGAATTACATATCAAGCCACAAAGTGATGTCATAAACAGGAGACACCATGGAACAGACATGTAAAACCCATGTTTAATCTTAACCTAGGCATTTTGTGTACACTTCTGCAAATATTATGTTTAGATCATGTTCATATTGAACATTTTTTATTCTCTACATACGCAACATACACAATATTAAGGTGACAGATTTCCAGTGTTGTTTGATGCAGGCATTCTGCATAAATACCATTTTTAATATTTGACTCAAGCCCTACCCAGTAATACTCTGCATGTTTAATGCAGGTGCTGCATAACTTATTCTATAGACACTGAGGATATAAAGTATTGTTTCATTTGTGCACTGCTGGAATAGAATACATTGTGCGGACTGCAATAGCCTTGTACACAGTAGGATCTCTTAACAGTGCAATACATTTCTGATGACATCTCTACAATTCCATTCATTTCATTGAAAATATCCTTATTGGTGTCTGCAGCAAAAAAAAGTAAATTGACTTTTACTCAGCTAGTGTGGGCAGTGGGTTTCTTGTAAACTGCTGTAATTCCACAATTTCATCTAGCTGTAAGTATTTTATATTTTAAGCAATGCAAAATGTAAAACATACATTTTAAAGTAGTTTTAAAGCACATTAATATGCATTGATATTTGGAAGATACATTTTGGACACCAGACAGTGCCTTTGAGCATGCTTGTTAGTTTTGAATTAGTGGTACAAAGAGAGTTATCAAAGTAAAAGAAAAACCGGCCTCTTCCAAATCAAGCAATATAGAAAAAGATAATCTGCCTCTGCAAACTCATGAAAATGTATAAATGAATAAAACCTGCGCCTGGAAACTCGTGGAAAAGTCTGGGTCTGCAGGAGGAGGGCATTTTTTTAGGTTTTATAGACCAGGTAGCCATTCCTACCATTTATTTTGATTAGCGCTTAGACCTTTCTCAGACATTTATTACAGGCAGTTAATTAGAATTAATGTGAGAAGAAAGGCCTGATGTCATTCGTTAAGATTATTTCCAAAGAATCTGACATTGATGAAAAAAAAAATCTTCATTTTTTTATTGCTTAAAGAGCAAGTAAATTATGTTATTACATTACTATCCGTTCAATTCACAGAGGTGAAATGCCAACTGTAGGCAAAACAAATGACCTAGGTTCAGTTGCAAACAGGGCCACCATCAGGGGGTGACAGGCAATGCCCTTGGTTGCCCCAATTTTAAAAAACAAAGCATGCTGTCTATGCGTTGCCAAGGTGCCATCACACCCTGATGCCTCTCACGCTCCCCGCGTGTGTCTGACGTCCGAGCGCCGGGATGCTATGAACTGCTGGGAGCAGAAGAGGCAGCATGGTAGGATGTCTGTGGACCAGGGCAGCGCACAGACACCAAGCTGCCTGCCACTAGACATCAGGGAGGTGTAGGTGCTATCTGGGGTAAGTCCTGGGAGTGCAATGTAGTGCTGGGGTAAGTCCTGGGAGTGCAGTGTGGTAATTGGGCTTGTCCTGTGGTAAATCCTAGGAGTGCAGTGTTGTGATGGGGAATGTCCTGGGGTGCTGGGATATATGCCGGGGTGCAATGTGGCTGATGAGGTCATGTCCTGGGTGTGCAATGTGTGTGATTGGTCTGTGAGGCTCCCCATATTTTCTGATGTGGCCCTGGCATCTAGTGTAGGCATTTTAAATACCTCACTGAGCCCTATGTGCTGCTACAGTTCTATCAGGGGGCTGACATAAACATGTTGTTTAGAATATTGGGTCAGATCTGGCAGATATGCATTCTTCTGACTTAAGATTCTAAAACATGTCCGTTCCCTGATACATCTCTTTAGCGTAAAACTATTTTTAATTAAAAATATTATTATTATTATTATTATTTTTCCTACAATTACAACCAAGGTGAAGAGCCAAAGCCAACCCTCAGGTCCAGGAAAGGTGATACCAGACAATCGAAAAAAAGAGACATTAGTTATATTTGTACCTAGCATCCTTCCCTCACAGTCAGAGGAAGAAAAGAAAACAACTGGAACTGTAAAGAAATCCACATTATTTTAAAGCTCCTCATGCCAGTAAATTAAACACAACACATTATTATTTCACAGAAGAATGACTTTTACAGAGCTCTATCTGAATTATGAAGAAAACACAGAGCGATAAATAAGATTAATAAAAAAAAAGCTTTATCTTGCGGGAGATGAAATTACTTTGGCAGCTTCAGGCCCCAGCTGAAAAGTTTTTCTTAATGTCATTGTCATGTTGTTTTTGTACCTTAAAGGAACACTAAACCTAACTTTTCACTTGTGCTTCTAATCACAATCTCTGTCCATATCCCTCAATACAGAATGCACCTGTAATCATGCTCTCTGTCAATATCCCTCAATACAGAATGCACCTGTAATCATGCTCTCTGTCAATATCCCTCAACACAGAATGCACCTGTAATCATGCTCTCTGCCAATATCCCTCAATATAGAATGCGCCTGTAATCATGCTCTCTGCAAATATCCCTCAATATAGAATGCACCTGTAATCATGCTCTCTGTCAATATCCCTCAACACAGAATGCACCTGTAATCATGCTCTCTGCCAATATCCCTCAATATAGAATACACCTGTAATCATGCTCTCTGCCAATATCCCTCAATACAGAATCCACCTGTAATCGTGCTCTGTGTCAATATGCCTCAATACAGAATCCACCTGTAATCGTGCTCATTGTCAATATCCCTTAATACAGAATGCACCTGTAATCATGCTCTCTGCCAATATCCATCAACACAGAATGCACCTGTGATCATGCTCTCTGTCAATATCCCTCAACACAGAATGCACCTGTAATCATGCTCTCTGCCATTATCCTTCAATACAGAATGCACCTATAATCATGCTTTCTGTCAATATCCCTCAACACCGAATGCACCTATAATCATGCTTTCTGTCAATATCCCTCAACACCGAATGCACCTGTATCCATGCTCTCTGCCAATATCCCTCAACACAGAATGCACCTGTAATCATGCTTTCTGTCAATATCCCTCAACATCGAATGCACCTGTAATCATGCTCTCTGTCAATATCCCTCAATACAGAATGCACCTGTAATCATGCTCTCTGTCAATATCCCTCAATACAGAATGCACCTGTAATCATGCTCTCTGCCAATATCCCTCAATACAGAATGCACCTGTAATCATGCTCTCTGCCAATATCCTTCAATACAGAATGCACCTGTTATCATGCACTCTGCCAATATCCCTCAATAAAGAATGCACCTATAATCATGCTCTCTGTCAATATCCCTCAATACAGAATGCACCTGTAATCATGCTCTCTGTCAATATCCCTCAACATCGAATGCACCTGTAATCATGCTCTCTGTCAATATCCCTCAATACAGAATGCACCTGTAATCATGCTCTCTGTCAATATCCCTCAATACAGAATGCACCTGTAATCATGCTCTCTGTCAATATCCCTCAATACAGAATGCACCTGTAATCATGCTCTCTGTCAATATCCCTCAATACAGAATGCACCTGTAATCATGGATGATTATATTTAACTTGTATGCTTGCGTTTTTTTGTGTTCTATGTTAAATGTGTATATTTGTATTTTTAGTATTACTTTAAATTTTATTTTGTAACAATTTTCCTGAACCCAGGACATACTTGAAAACGAGAAAGAAATCTCAATGTATAATTTCTGGTAAAATACTTTATAAATAAATAAAAATTTACAAAATACAGTTTAAAATATTTTATGCAAAAAAAAAAACATTTGGTAAAAACAGAATAAATAAATTATATGTATGACTACAAGGCACAGATTTGATGATCCTTAGTTAGTATATTTAACATATTTAGGAACCTAGGGTGAGAGAAAAATGAATTAAAGGCCAGATTTTTCTCCACAAAGTTAGTAATGGATAAGTACTCAGCCCCACGCGACTAATCCGTTATAAGTTTGGCTGTCCAACTGTGAAGGTAATGAATTATATTTGTAAATTCAACTAGAATGAGATTTGAAATACTGGCCTGATAAAGTTATCCCAATCTCATTGTTTATAATTAAGATACCAAATAAAACAAAACAATTGTCATAATCACAAATTGTTAAGGATAACTACTTATTTATACGAATCCAATCAAAATGGCCGTCTTCGCCACCCGAGCCAGTGGTGTGAGACAAAATAAATTCTCATTTTAATTAGACTTGTCCTGTGCTAGTTTTAATATATGACTATTGTTTTCCAGTGTGTCGAGAAGAGGGTAATTCAATTATGTTATTCATTATGATAATGTTAGAGATTGTAATTTCAACGAAACCACTCTTGGGAGCTAAATAGAAAAACCCACATTCAATGTCATTAGAAAAATAAAATTAATGTAAGTTATCTTGCTTAAAAGTTAAACTCTCCACTTCTACCAAAATAAAATGACCTCGTTGACAGATGTGTTGGTGTAAATATGTTTCACTATGGGGAAAATAATGATGCTGTCTAATATAAATATGGTCGAATAAATATTTTTAGATGAGTGCCATAAAGAAACAAAACAGATCAGTCTTATCAGTTTTTTCCTCAATACTTTTTCTTTCCTTAAAAGTGTAAATAAAGTGTAATAGTGTTGGGGAGATGTTTAGGCTGTTTAGAGTGTTTAGAGAGAAAATGTGTTCCGGTTTGGTCATGACCGACCCACCCATCTCCTCATGTCTCCCTCACCGATCTCCCTTCTTGTGCTTCATTACAAGGCCCCAAACAGGGGGGAGCATGGAAACTGCTGAAGAGGAAGTCAGCCCTGCCCCCTGTGGCCTCCCACTTACTTAATTCCGAGGAAATTATTTTCCGTGAACAGGAATTTGATTGAAAGCCAAAACATGCTTCTTTGTCATATGTTTAAAACAAGCACAAAATGAATTTTTGAATTTGCTGCATGTCCAGTAGACAGACACAATGTCGGCTAAAAAAAACAACAACATTGTGTCTGTCTAAATCAAAACCTTGCACAGATTAGAAATGGCCAATTCCCACCAGTGAGAGTTTTCCATATTACACCAGAGAATGAGAGACGTCTGGCCATTCCTGCCTAAGGCTGTTTCTTTTCTACAAGTACAACTGACTTTTTCTTTATAGTATTTCACGGAGCGTGTTGAGTAAAAACCATGTCTCCTCATCTGCACATCTAATGCATGACATGCCGTGGGCTGTATGAAGACCATCTGAGAGGACAGGTTGCAAAAAACCACAGATTTAATAGTGGGAACTGCAACTTAACAAGTAATATAGGGAGAAAATAAATAAAACAGATGATCTCCTGCACCACTTAAATCAACAGCCGCTCAACTATCACCCCTGTGTTCCCCTCACGGGTTAAAAGCAAAATGTTAAAAGAATGGCGAGAGGGATACAATATAACTTAAGTCTATAGGATATTATAAAAGTTTATAAATAAGATATTTTGTTACAGTTTTAAAATCATCCAGCATTTTATAACGGTATAAAAATTCATATACAAAGTCGAAAAAGAACCCAGACAGTATAAAGAAGATCAAAATGTGAATGGATCTTGGGTTGGTAACTTAATATCCTGTTTTTGGTTCTGGAGAAAAAACTTCTATTTAACACCTGACACATTTCACTAATAGAGTCTGGCTTCCTCAGGGATATATTACAAATGGATTTAAATGTTATTCCGCTCATATAGAAACATAGAATGTGTCGGCAGATAAGAACCATTCGGCCCATCTAGTCTGTCCAATTTTTGAAATACTTTTATTAGTCCCCCGTTCCCTATCTAATAT